>JAWWLZ010000118.1:76923979-76937670 GCA_035041345.1 Poliocrania exsul
GCTAATAACTTTTAATTAATACAGTTAAGACTAGAAATCTTTGTATTTCTGTCTCCCTCCTCCCTTTCACGTGACACTCATGTAACCATTTGCTTACTGTAATTTTACTGTAGGAGTTCAAAAAGGTGTATCTTGTGAAGTAACATTGCAAAAGTTGAATGACAGGCATTCATGGTTTCATTACACTGAAAGTAGGCCACCTTCAGTATATTCATCAGTTGACATGCTATTCCTCTTGATGGCAGGTGAAGCAATAATAAATAATGCACAAAGGATGTTAAACTGTTTCCAGAGTATTTTAATAAATAAAGTGTACAAAGCCATTCAGGCCTTGGGATTCTTGCCAGAGAAAGAAAGCTCCAAAACTTGTTAAGCTGTTTGTTCCAATTTTACATTTGTATTTATTTTTAATTCTCAAACACTATGATTGGATTTCTTACAGTAATCACACTAATACTATAATGACTTTATAAGAAGAGAGAAAGAGGAACATCGCCAAGGGAAATTATTATTGCATTGATTTCTAATTATTCCTCCTATTCACCTTTTATTCTTTTGTGTAGTAGTAGTGTATAGAAAAGGAAACAAAGTAGAAAATCAGCTGTCACTTGTGTTGAGTGCCCATGTTGGATTGAACTTCACATGGAGGGAAAAATGAAGTTGCACAAATTAAGAGCTGTAACTCCATGTTCTGCTGCCCGAGTAAAAAGTATTGAGAAGGGTTGCAAAATGTTTCCTTTCACTTACGTGAAGTTCCTTTGTGTTTCAGTTGAGGCTATTAGAACCATAGTTGTTACATTAATAAATTTAGTGGCTTATAAGCCCAAAATTATCTTTGTTATCTAATGAATACCATAAATATAGAAAAATATTTATAAATAATTGGGAAAAGGTAATAGTAAAAGCTAATTCCAGTGAACAAAAAATCCCAAACCTTACAAATATGATAGCAGTTGGAAAAAAACCACAGACACTATATGATACCATGTAATGTTCTAAAAATTGTTCCATTTCCCCAAAATGCTCAAAGAACACACAGCAAAGAGATTTAATATATTCCCTATACATTGTATTTTTGACTGAAAGACACAGGGTGGGTTTCTTTTTATGCTAAGTGTTCTGCTGCTGCTGAGTATGAATTGTAGAAATACCACAGTAGGTTTAAATTCAAATGTAGTTAGTGGTTACATGTGCCTAACAGCATTGAATTTTTTATAAAAATGCTATAAAAGGGACACAGTCAGTTACTGTTCAGTATCTTCAACAGCTGCTTCTGGAGTTGCATTTGTATATCCATGTATCATATAATATTCTGTCCCACAAACTAGGGCTTTCAAGAAGCAGAAAAACATTATTATTATTGCTGTTGTTGGGGAGAAAAGAAAAAAAAAGAGCAGATGAAAGTACTATGAAAAAACATGATAGGAAAAGCATATTTCCATTATGACAGCAACTATCTGCCTTATTAGTGGCAACCTTCTCATATTTCTAAAGGAAATACATTTCTCATCTACTCGTTAACTCTCTTAAGTATTGTTCATCAGCTATTGGATTGGCTACATGAAAAGTCCTGGAATCTGTATCATTACATTCATCTCTTCTCACAGATGAATGTATTAGTTTCCTGGCTTTTTCCTACAAAAAAAGGGAGAGAAAAAAATAGGTTTCTGTTTCTTTGTTATGTTTGTTACTGTCACTCTGTTTGGTGAATTTTTTTTTCCTATGGCATGTTTTAGGATTGCTATGACAACAGCTATAGATTTATGGATATTGAAGAGAATTATGTAATATTTTGGGAAGCACTTAAATTTCTATTGGAAAGAAAAGTGGAGCAGAGCAGCTCCTGAGTGGTTCTACATGAGCCTGCTTATGACTGGGTTCTGAGGCTGAGCAGTGAGGGGCAGCAGGAATTCAAGCACTTACAGGGTTAGGCAACAGTGACCTCAAAGCCATTTTAAGCCTTCTTAAAATGAAAAAAGTCCATGAAAATGACTCATTAGAAAAGCCTGTACCTAAGAGTTTATCCAAGAGCATCTTTAGGCATCAGATTAACTATATTTTGATGCATCTACTGAGATTTTAAAATGTTGATATTAGGAATAGTTGAGGTCAGATTCACAATGTTTTCTGAATATTAGAAATTACTACACTTTGATTTCAGCAGTTCAATTAGTTCCAATGACAGTCAAATTTTGCTCTTAGAGATTGGATGATGAGTGACATGGGAAAAATCAGCATTTAGAAGTATAAGAGAAAAATCTGCAGTGAAAGAAAATGTCTCTTGCCTTCTGCAGGGTGTTGTAAGCAATAGAGAGGAAACACAACAAGACATGACACAGTACTTGACTGCAATTTTAATGAGTTCCACTAAGAGATCTTTTAGGTTTTTTGACTAACAGAATGCTTTAAAAATATCTATATATATAATTGAAGGGCAGTTTTCCAACCATCTTTGTTTCAGCAGCAATGACCCACTAGTGATAAGTGAGGAAATAGTTCTCTCTCTGGCAAGTACTTTCACAGATTAATTGCAAACAAGTCTTATTACAAATACAGTTATTTTTTTTTAGTAAGTGTGGTTTAGAAATAGATCAGAATTTACTTTTAATATATCATTACACTTTGACTATGTAATTTGGCCAAGTAATTTTTCAGCTGTGGATCTCATAACAATTTGTTTTTCTTACTGAGTAGTGGACAGCTAGTTACCCTCTTCATATCTCTGCTTTCAATGATAAACATTTATTGTGCAGCAGAGCAAGTAACAGCTAATGAATATAGTTGATGAATAATTTATACAGACTTTTTTGAAAGCATTTTCACCTACATCTATCACTGCTTGGGTAACAAAGCAAGTAGTATGTTCTTATGGATAATGCAAATTGAATCTAGTCTTTTGTTTTACAAACATGAAAATTCAAGAGCGTTTAGTACTGAAATGTACTTTAGCTCAAGTACTCATAGAATTCTCTGTAATAATACTCTTCTAGAACCAGATGTGTCTTGAACCAAGATATCAAGGCTTAATAGTCTATTTTGACATTTCTAATACAAAAATATTTACTCTTTTTTTTGTGACTGTTTATGTTTCTATGCATCTATATATATTATATTGCCACTAAGATATTGATTAGCTGTAGCTTTATTTCCAGATACCAGGTGGTGCTGTTTCTTTTTAAAACTGAAAATAATTTGTTGATGTGATCCTGCAGAAAGCATTAGTAGGAACACAATATCTTATCAGGTGTAGTTCTTCTAAGAAGTTGACTTCTCTATCTTCAGTTCTATTTAATTGTTAAGCAGTTAAATAAGACATACATACATATATTTGTGCATATGTACATGTATTTATACATTCTGATAAGCTGTTTTAAAGGAATAAAAGACTTCAACCTTGTACATGATGCTGAGTTTGAGTATTTTCATGCAGAATCAGTCTCTTACCTTAAAATTAACTTACATTACATTGCAGAACTAACAAATTGGCAACTTCTCAAAGAGTGATTCTTTGTACTGTGCATGTATGAAGGATATTGGAATACTTTAAATTATTGTAATTTCATAGATATTAAATTTATCCTACTATTTACTTAATTTTTTATATTTATGTCAATTAGGTCACTGTAAAATAATGATAGAGATTTTTTAATTAAATATTAGAAATGTGATGCATAATTAAAAAATAAAAAAGAAACCAAAAACCAAACCAAAATATCAAGAAAACCCAAACCCAATAAACAAGCAAAATGCCAAGGTATGTGATTTTTCACCCCTGCAACACTATATTCTTCACAAATCCTTCCCTTCTCATCAGTACTGTTAGCAACAATAATTGTATGATAAATTGCAAAACTCATTTTCTGAGCTGTCTTCTGACTGACATTGTCTTACTTTAGATATTTTTTTAAAAGGTTCACTATGCAGACAGATGCTGATAATCCTTCTGAGTAGCAGAATATATTTGGTATCTAGCAGGGTCAGGCCCTTGTAAAAGTTGCATTTGGCCCTTGCAAATGGGCCTTCTGAAAGCTCACATTTTGGGAAGGAATTCAAGGAACTTTAGACTGTGGGTGAATGAAATATCAGGCTGAATGAACAAGAAACTATCATAATGTGTTCATGTCATCATATTGCTTCCACTAGCATAGATTTTTCAAAATTCCTGTCATGTTAAGATTCATGATCTTGAAAACTTACTTATAGTCAAACTGTGTATATGTACAGTTCCACTGAAATGGATGTGATTACTTACATAGGAGATATTCATGGCTAACTCTCTGCTGAACTGCAGACCTTAATTTAAATAGATAATGTTAAAATACTTTGCTCATCTTGGCAACAGAGTCTTCTTATATAATCAGGCCAAAAATAAGTATTTTCAGACACCTCCACATCACCCCCAAGTTATTACATCCTGAGTATCACAGACAACAACTTCTGGGACTAAAATACTTTGTATTAAGCAGACTGTTAAAATATACTACTAAGATCAATGGGTTTGTTTGGGGTTTGTTTTTATTCTTTTTTTCATTTGTGGTCTCTCTTGAAATGTGGCCCAGGTAGAAGTTTTATTGGTCTGTCTCTGTAGTTACATAAAATTATTTTCAAAATAGTTGTATATAGACACAGTCATGAAATTTGATTGCAGTCTACCTCTTATGTTTTGCATGGTTCTGTCCTTAGCATGTCTCTCCAACACCTACTTTTTACCTGTAATGCAAATATACATATGTGCACAAAATATTTTTTTAATCGTTTTACAAAACAGCCTTAGTTTATCTAAGCAGGTAACTAAACACTTTCATGATTATCAATAAACAATAATGAAGGAAACAGATCATTTGGAACCTGTCAGAATATGGTCTAACAAAAAGTTGCAGAGACACAGATATTCTTTTCCCTTTTGATGGCATGACTGATACTTCCCAATATTTAGAGTTGATAACATAATAATTTGGCTTGTTGAGCAATTTTTGAATGTAGAGGTCATTCAGGGAGAAAAAACAACAATGAAAACAGAAAACACAACAGCAACCTATGTAGGTAATTCTCTGTAAAGGATCTGTATCTGTCTAAAGCTGTAGACAGACTCTAAGATGAGAAGAACTCTTTCTGGGTTTTGATGTTGCCTATCATACAACCATCTCTCAGTTTGGCTACAAATTAGCAAAAACTTTTGTAACCAAGGATTAATTTGAGAAAATTAATACAAACATTGTAGAATTTACCTTTTGTGATACATTGCTCTTTTCTAATCTTTTCTTTTAGGCTGACCTTTTCTTTCCCTTTTATGCAGGTTTACTAAAAGGGAATATCTATTTAAAGAGCAGTATAGAATGTCCAAAATTATGATAAAAGGTACAATTTTCTAGCACATAAAGGTCAATAAAACTAAGTCATAAAGCTAGATGACTAAAGACAGGTTAATTTAACAAGGTCTAGTAAATCTCTAGTCAATAAAAGGTGTAACTATCTAAAAGGAAAAAAAGAAATAATAATCAAATGAAAAATGTGTACTACAATATTATTATATCTTGCATAAAAATGTAGCAATAGGGATAACACTGGTAATGGGAAAAATTACCTTACTGCTATGGATAAAGTTGTCTCTAGATGACCATGAAGACTACACAAAAACACGAATCTGACAGCTTCTGAGCCCTAAGGGAAGAATTTGGAGTAATGGAAAAGGTTTTGTCTTTATCAAGACAGAAGCACAGTTGAAATCTCCACTGAGTATTGTATACAGAGTGCAGAGGGGAATGAATAAATTTAAAAATACTGAAGTCATTATTTAGAGCATGGGTATATATTTTAAGGTAAAATTCATGGATTTTCAATACATATGGAATCACATTAGTATGTGATTATTATTAACATTAGCTATGAAACATTGCTCCTTTCCCCACATGAGCTAATGATTGATGGACAAAGGGGAAATTTGAGCTTTTGGACTACACACTAGAATGTATAATGCATTACATTTTCCAATTATGCTTATCACCCAGTGGAAGGTCACCAGCAAGCATATCTCTGAAATTATCTGAGCATGCTGTTCAGGATTTCCCATTTGTGGTTTTGTGGTTTTTTTTTTACCTCTACCTGCAATTTTCCATTATGCATGGTAGCTTTCACAGGTTTATTTTTGTTCTCTTACTGATTATTTATGATTATTCCTCATATCAGGAGGTCTGACCTAAATGTCAATGAATACATTAAAAGTCAATCTAGGATTTCAATGGACTTTGAACTAGATGTAAGTTTGCAACTTTTTTTTTCAATTTTATGATGATTATAGTAATCATTAAAAGATCTTATACATTAAACGTATCTTTCATTCAAATATGAAAGTATTGCTAGATATTGTTATGGTTTTTGACAGAAAGGTTAACAAATTTTATTTTGCTTTATGATAGTTTCCTTAATAATTTTATTTGAAACACTTCAGCCACTAAGAATTAACTTGAAGTTATTGGGATACATGCTGACCACTCGGAAGAAAATTAATTGCATGAAGATTTGGGGGATCTTCAAGTGTGTACAAAAAGGCATCCAATACTGACAAAAATGACCACATGAAATAGGAGGTTTTCCCCAGAAATTCTTTCTCAGTTCCCCTGAATCAGTCCAAAATATTAGTGTAGACATAGATCGGTTGTTTTCCTTCACCAAATCATGGAAGGGACAGTGGCCACTGTTAGTGTAACATGTAAGTATAGTATGATTGGGAAGAGGCACTTGAACTCAAGTTTACCACTAATAAGAGAGGTTCCAAAAGTCCAGCTTTCACTCTCCAGGAAAATGCCTTAAATCATATTGCAATCACCTGGCCCTGGTTTTCCTGAGCCATGGAGAATTATTCTAATTCCCAGAGACTGGAAACTGAAGAAAATACAAATAAGCACTGCTCTATACTGACTAGTGAATGCTGATGTTCCAGTTGGATGTTTTGTTTGTTGGTTTGTGTTTGATGGTTTTGTTTGTTTGTTTTTTTTTTGCCGGGGCGGGGTGGGGAGGGAGGGGGATGGTTTGGGTGGAGGGATGGAGTCATGTGCTAAGGAAGGCTGTGGAGACAAAGCAAAGTGCTGGGTCCTTCATTTGGGTCACAGCAACCCAATGCAGTGCTACAGGCTGGAGGAAGAGTGACTGGAAAGCTAAATGACCTAGGGGTGCTGGTCAACAGCTGGATGAAAATGAACCAGAAGTGTGCCTAGGTGGCTAAAAAAGTCTATGACATCTTGGCTTGGTCAGAAATAGTGGGGCCAAGCAGGACCAAGGATGCAACCATTGCTCTGTACTCAGCACTGGTGAGGCCACATGTCGAATACTGCATTCAGTTTTGGGCTCCTCACAGCAAGAACGACTTTGAGGAACTGGAGTAAGTACAAAAATAGAGCAATGAGGATGGTGAAATGTCTAGATCAGAAATCATAGGAGGAGTGCCTGAGGGAGTTGAGAGTGTTTAACCTGGAGAAATGAAGGCTCAGGGCAGATACAATATTCTCTATAACTACCAGAAAGCTGCTTGTAGCCAGGTGAGGGCCGGTCTCTTCTCCCAAGTAGCAATTGATTGGACAAGAGGACATGGCCTCAAGTTACAACAGAGGAGATTTAGACTGGATGTTAGGAAAAAAGTATTAACCAAAAGAGTAGTCAAATACTGGAACAGGCTTCTCAGGGAATTGGTGGAGTCACCATCTCTGGAGGTATTTAAAAGACTTAGGGACATGGCTTATCAGTGGACTTGGCAGTGCTGGGTTAAGTGTTAGGCTCAATGATCTTACAGGTCTTTTTCCAACCTAAATGATTCCATGATTCTATGTAAGCAGTTTTCACTGATGTATATTAATTTTACTGACTTTCTGAAACAAAGAGAATTACCTTTGTGGCTGCAAGATTATTTATCTTCTTTGTTGAGTTTTATGATTCAGCCATAATTATGGACTAAGCTGTATAAGCATGAACTCCACCTGCTGACCAGCTCAACCTGTCTTGTTCTATCAGCTGGATTTTCATGGGCACCCTGTTGGGGTTTTTTGGTAAAGCATAAAGTATTGTGGCAAGTAGAACTACTTACAAATTCACATTGAGTTCTCTTAAACTACTGCTCCATTCAAATCTACTTTTGAGCATTCAAACACTCAAAATGGTGTGTTTTACATTGTTCAATCTGTTTCTGCTTTTCTTTATATTTTGTTTCAAAGTTTAGTTGCTTTGCTTTTAAGATAAGACAAAAAATTTCATTCTAATGATAAAAAATATGTAATTTTGGGTTGAACAAGATGTTTATCTTTAGGTCATACAAAGTCTTTGATTTGCATTTTCTTTGATGAGAGAAAAATTGAAGCTTTTCCACCTTTAAAATAATCAAATAATTTTTCTCATCACATCTTGCACCAATCAACAAGTTTAAACTCATGTGTGTAATCCACATTACAAATATAGCAAAAATTCGTATACAAGGCAAAGGAAAACAGTTGTTTAGGGTTTTTTGTTGTTGTTGTTATTTGTAAAATAAAGATTATAGAGATGATCTCATGTTGTAAATGTAATGTGTGAATATCATAGTCAATTAGTAGAGACTAATAATCATTTACATATTGCAACAAGTAAAATACCTTGTTGTTTGAAAATTGTGTCTTTGAATTGGTTATCTAATGCATTCTAAGCCTCAGTTATAACATAAATCCTTAAGTCTTTTATTAAATGTCTCATCTTAAAAAGCCATGCTTCTTTTAAAAAGATCACTAGTTAGTAAAAGTTACAAAATATACTTTGGGAATTGAAGTGCCAGATTCAATATTCTTCTCAGCCTGATGGGATTCAAATGTATATCTCCCCAGAGTGTACCTAGTAGAAGATGATCTGGGTTAATTAATCCTGTACATTATACTGTCATTGCATGACTATGGAGCGACATGATTTGGAGATAAAAGCAAATAGAATAGAAGTGGGATCTTACTTGAGTTCTCATATCTCCCGTACTACCCTTTTTCTGTCTTCTGATTTGCTTCAGTAACATTTTCTGAAAAGTATCATTATTCTTGAAGGATTTACTGCTGCTCTGATGATCCTGACCAGGTCAATGGGCTTATATATTGCTCTGGATATTTTCTTAGTACAGTTTGAATAGAACTGTTTGAAGTGTTTCTAGAAGAACTACAGATGTTATGGGGACTGTTGGATGTTGTTCACTGCTAGCCTGAGGTGCTCTGGAGCATAGACTTTTCCTTGTTACTAAGTCTGAACAGTCTTGTTTTGAGAACTAAGATCCTTGTTTTGGCTTAGTCTCTAACTTTTATCAGCTCACTTTTTAAATCTCATGAAGTTAGGGATTTAACAAAGTGCCAGAAGTATTTTGCTGATACTGTAGTCTTTATTGCCTCCTACATAAGCTTCTGAAGATTCTTACAGATAGCACTTATGCTCATGCCTGTCATATCTTTGAACGTTTAAACATGGTGGAATTAGCAGGAGATTGCATATAGCCTGCAGTGGAATCCAGTCTGAAGTTTCTTCTTTATTGAAAGGAGCCAATTCATCTCTTTATTAAAAGGAATCACTTTGTCTTTCCTGTAAAACTATTATAAAATATTATTGCAGGTAGTAAATATAAATTAACTGAATTTTGAGATGCCCACAAAATGGAAGTAGTAATATAATCATTTGATGTTGAGAAGATGTTTCAAGAAACTAAACATTAAACTAATGGCTTTTATTTGTAAATAGGTGACATAACTTATTGTTACACTTAATTATATCTGGCATCTGCATTACTCAATTATGCTGGCACTCATTTACCCAAGTAAATACTCATTAAAATAAGTATCCATGCTACAAATAGGAATTTACCTTACTCTTGCTATTCCAAGAAAATCTAAGACTGGAAAAATCTCTAGGAAAAGGAACATCAAGATTCATATTGTAAATTAAGATAAATTTGAGAAAACGTATGTTGCTATGAGATGGTGAGAATATTTCCAAGCAAATGTGTTAAAACTCTCAGAGCTTGTAGGGGGAAAAATGTCTTTGGAAAGTAGATGCATTATTTTGCCCCAGCTAAAACAGAATTGGTAAAAGGTGAAAGGAATGACTGCCAGTTGAATAAGTAGCAAATATGTCCTTTGTGTTGCCTAGTTCTAGAGCAAGTACAAGAGTTCATGTAGATAATTCAGGACTTCGGAGATCTCATCAACTTTATTTTTCAACTAACCAGGCTTGCAAGAAAGCAGTCTAGGTTTCTTCTACAATATCAAATTCAAAGAATTCAGTTTAAAATTTAATAGAGTACCATTTCCTAAAGGAAACATTTTGGTCACAGTGGTGTCAGATGTGGCCATGTAATTGTGTAATTTGCAAGTATCCCAGCACTCTCAAAGGCTACTTGAACATATTGTGCTGGAATAGTTGCTTAAAAAGACACATATTTCAATAGTAGATGTAGATATACATTTTCATATATACACAAAAATTTTTCATAGAAGATATCTATCTTGGGTATGTCATTGCATTCTATATGATGAAGTTTGTATGATGTTACACTTTTTCTTAGTTGACAAGGAAATCAGAAGTTGCTGCTTCTTTCCTAGGGCTTGATCTCATGAAGAGTCAAAACCTTTACATTAACCCTGCAAAGCACTTAAACACATACTTCAGTTTAAATGGTAAAACAAAACCAGCCAGGAGTACAACCAAATTCAGAATCCCCCAATGCAACTCTGGATTTTAGTGCCTAGCAGCACCCAACCTTTATGTCCTACAAGTAGCAGACATGAATACATTGTTTAGTCTTTATGTGAGGAAGAAAAAAGATGCATGGATCTGTTAGTGACTTTCAACGTATATTGTAAATATCTGCAGCTGCACTATTTTTAAAGTTTGGCTTACTTTTGCAGCTGAGTGAAAGGTACGGCTTGGCTTTCAACGCATAGCAAATCCAATTAAGGGAATGGAGCTTCTGGAATTCTTTTCACATTGAGATCAAAACTAGCTTTGCTAAAGCATGTAATTTTTTCCAGTAAGCATAGAACAGAGACACTTATATGCATTAAAAAGAGCTTCTCCATGCAATAAATGTTACACATTAGCCATTATCTTATTTTTTGTCATTTATTTGTAATTCATATGAAAGATTTGAATAATTGTATAGTGAATGAATCTCAAGAAGAACATCAATTACAGGTACTGAAGAAAAGGTTTGAATTTTGAATACCATCTTATTTATTTAATTCCACTGTTTATATTATTTGTTTTATCTATGCATGTGTCTATAAACATTTCCATTTATCCATACACTGTAATGACAACAGTTGCAATTAGTCTTTTCACAGTGAATTTAGTACTGCTATTTCCTCTCTCTTCAGTGAAAGGAAAAAAGAAAAAAAAATATGCACCTTAGTGCATGAAAAAGGAAGCATAGCAAATGTGACAAGTTTCTTGTATGCCTGAGGATTTCATCTTGGCATTTGGATCAGGTGACATGGAAAGGTAGGCAGAATGAGAGATAACATGTCTAAACCTGCTTGTACAATGTGAGATCCCCCCTTCATTCCAACTGTCTCCAAGCAACAACAGCAAAATCTCTTGAGTTAATGTACCAAGTAATAAACTAAAGCAGAACCTTTCCTTTTCTGAAAAAAATAACCTTTACAAGAGAACTGCAGAAGGCAAGAAAGAAAAGATAAAGAGATCTCCTTCTGTTAGTTTAATGCATTTTTGATTCTCTTAGATATCACAGACACAATCTTGATATAGAAGTACAGATGATAAGGAGCAGATGCTAAACAAGGCATGCTTTCCTCAGATGAACCAAGGTGAAATTTCTATGATGAAATGCTGCATAAATGAGAGATATTAGATTAATATTAATTCGTATTTCCTTAGGAATATTGCTGCTAGCAAAGAGGAAAGAGAGACTGTTATGTGTTTTTAATGAGTTTCATTTTATTTTTGAAACTTCTGAGAACTCTTTAAAGTGGATTGGAGATTAGAACAGTGAAAATAATTTTGAAATTCTTATTTAATTCTATCATATTTTTTCCCTAAGTCTTCTTATCTCCAAACCACCACAACAACAAAAAATCCATTTTATTGTACAGATATGCAGCATCTTAGGTCCATACATACTGCTGTATTTATGGGTTAAGCCATTCACTTAGATGAAATCTATTAAATTAGTTAAGAAAATATTAATATTGTTACCTTTGACAACTTTAAAATATATTCACAAGTCCTTCCTTCTCTAGTTGTTTTATTATGATCCTTATGTAATTTCACTTACATTAATAACTTAATACCATGTTGTACTGTTTAAGTGATATGAAGGTCATCTGCACACATGAAGAAAGAACAGTGAAACAAAGGCAGAAGGAGTAACTCTATAACCTTCCTTAGCTGTTCCCAGGCCACCTGCAACAAATAAACCTCTATCTCAACAAGACCTCAGAGCAAAGAGGCACAATGACAGTCAAGAACCTAGATCAAGGGCTCTGGAGGAATGTCCGCCTTGCCCAGGCCCTTCCTGGGACTGTCTCAGCAGAGCCATCAGATCTGCTGTCCATGTGTGAGATCCATCCCAATAATGGGGAACAGCTTCCTGCATCAGCTTTCAGACTAAGTGGAGAGGGTCACTCTCTAGGGATGTGTTATCCATTATTAAATGCAGGGAAAGAACGTGTTTGGGATTGCACAGGGCTTATCATAGGATGCTTAAGGGAGGAACCAGAGGCAGAAAAAGGGTGGTATTTAGTTTACATGTGCAAGAAAAGTGTGGAAAATAGAGGGATAATTTGTTGGTCAATGCGTTTGTCTGTCCATTTGCCTTATGCCTGATCACCTCAGTTAGTCCTATCTCATTATCTTCTTCACCATCTCTTTTTCAGTAAGGAGTTCTTCAGTCCATGTATAAGGGGGTGAGTGCAGATGCTCAAGTGAGTGTGTGAACAATAGCAAAGATCAAGCTGGACTAGCCAGCAAGTAGGTGAAGTGGCCTGAGAGCCAGCAGGTGAGCGGGCCTCTAAGGGACACCTCTGGGTGGCGGAAGTACCTGTCTCTAAGGGTAAGACCACAGGTAGGTTGGCTGTGGGACCAGAGTGGGTGTCTGTACCAGCCACTGAAGTGGGGCTGAGCCCTTGGGGGCTTGTATACCAGATGTCAGTAACTGGGAAGACCGAGATCAAGGGACAGCTACTGAGAAGAATGACTGAGCACAGCTGCTGAGTGGACCCACCATTTACATATACATATAAATATTTTCACACAGCCAGAACTCCATCTTGCTCACTCAGAGGGGAGGAGAATGAGACCATTTGTGCCCTTGATGTTCATGTGAGTGCTCCGAGTGTCTGCTTGCAACCTGTGGCCAGACCTGTGTACATGTATATATACATATATATTGTAGGTAGCCTAAACTACTTATCACCCTAAGCTACCGGAGGGTCTGGGTGCCTGAATCAGACTGTGAGGAAACTAGACCCTGGAGACAGTCACAGGAGGTCTAGGCAATGCAGAAGGAGGGATTGTCTCGGTTTCCAAACTTGTCTGATATAGGGGTCATCAACTATAGGGGTCACCAAGTCTAGGGGTAAGCCCCTTAGTCCCAAGCAGGGGCGCAGTGTGGATTGATGGTCAGAAGAGCTCAGGCACAGCAGACATCAGAAGGCTTGATCAGAAGGCTCACAACTTAGAGAGTT
>JAWWLZ010000118.1:76949005-76967280 GCA_035041345.1 Poliocrania exsul
AAGTTGCAGTTCTTTTTAAACTCTGGTATTTATTCCAAAGCAAATTGAACCGGTGTTCTAAATATACCCTGATACACAAGCTAGTGGAATGGATTTCAGTGTGACATTTCACCACAGTATTTGATATACACAATGTAATTTTTATAGGTCTCTCTTAAGTTAACTCAATTTTACGACCATGAAAACTACTACCTACATAACATTAAATCTGCAAAATAACTTGCATGAAAGATGATGCTTATGCATGGTACTTACAATAGTAAATACAATCTCTTTGTTACAGGCTGATTGTCACAGTGAAATGGAACTGGGAAGTTTATAGGTAAGGAAGGTACAAATATTAAGCACAAAATGTTCTTAGGTTCTTTTTATTTATTATGAAAGCCAAAATTGGGTCAATAGAATTTCTTGTTTAGTATGAATATTTCTTACACAATACTATATATTTGCTCTGTTCATATAAGTTTTGGTGGTTTAGAAGAGGTTTTTTTCACACAGGAAGTCTATAAAAAGAAATTTGTATATATTGTCAGACCTGAGGGCCATATGGTCCTGCGCCTGACTTGCACAGTTACCAGTACCAGAGCCAGGAAAAGAAAGGGGAAGTTTATTAACGTAAGCAGAACTGAGTGAAGTCCTTGACACGTTTTGCTCTAAATCTTAAAGGTTTCCTGACCCGGTGGGCTCCTGGACCTGTAGGTTACTCCTCTCCCTGTCTGATAGGAGTTGCTACTGCTACTTGCGTTTGTAAGTCTGATCAGCAGTAGGGAGCTCCAAGCATGCAGATGCACACACCATCACCAACCACACAGCTCAATGCAGAAACAAGAACAATGCTTGATTGCTTCCCACAAAAGCAACAACAGCACTTAGATAAACATGGAACACATAGGTCCCAGCTCTGCAGTTCAGGGTGGGGCTTTGCTATTGTCTCTTGCACACACACATGCTCGGAGATGTACCCAGTTGATGGCCCTGGCCACACTGTTCGTATAAGGCAGGCCCCCAGATCCAAACCACTACAGTCACTGGTCCCATGTCTGGGACTGGCTGGGGGACCTGCAAACAGGCCTCTGTGGCCTGTAGCCCCTTCTCCAGTTGTTACTACCCCACTTGCCACCAGGTCTGGCTTGAATTCTGCTAGTGACTGCACACAAACACCACACATGCACACTGGAGAGCAGAGTCACACAGCAAACAGTCCAGAAGACAGGACAACAGTCAGGTGCTGGCTTGGCCAGGCAAGAGTAGTGACAGTTTGCTTATGTCTAGAGAGCTCTTTTATCCTTGTTTCTCTCTATTTCCCTGCAGCTGATCTTCTCCAAATTCCCTGAATCCCTTCCTTTGTATATTTTTGCTTCTTCTTTTAAATGTTCCACAGTGAGTTTTATATTATCCCACATGGCACCTCAGCTTTCCACAATAAATTTGCTTTTTCCCACGAGACTAACAATTATCAGTTGGGAAGTTCAGTTTGAACTTCCTCAAGGCTTTGTGTGATTCCTTCAATGGCCCAACAATCAGGAACCAGAGTACTGATCTCTGGTGTTCTCTATGTTATCTCCTGTAACTTAGGGCTTGTTGTATACCTGGTAGTTTAACTTTCTGCTTCTCTCCAGTGTCTCACACAGCACTCTTATGCTGAGTATGCAGTAACCAAATATTCTCACAAATGGTATATTGTTTCAGTAAAGTGATCTCTCATAGTAAGTGCCCAGATTGCATCTTGAGGCAAAGGACTTAAGCAGTTGTTCTTAGTTTCCTTGTGAGTATTCTCATGGTGCTGGAAGTGAACACCACAGTTTAATTACAAATCGTGTGAAGAAATATTTTCTCCTTCCTACTGATTTTTAAAATGCCTAATTCTTTTATTATCTTTATGCTGTCATTTTAATTGTGCTGTAATATCAGTTTAATATGCATAGACCACAGGTCTTGCTATGAATGCTTTTTGTAAAAAAGTCAGTCTAATCAAACTTCCTTCAAATTATTATTTTTCTTGATCTTGGCCATTCTCTCCAAACTTCTCTTTTCTACAAAATTTTTTGAGGTAAGTAACCAGTCAAAAATGGACCTTCTCAGGACAGGAAACAAGACACTTAGGTAGCATTCACCTTCATCCCCAGCTGTCTTTTTTTGACATTGGCAACCTATTCCCTTCATCTGTGCACAGAGTCTTCCCTGATCTTTGGAAGTCTAGTGGAAGCTGAAATACGTAAAAGCTGGGATGTTGTGCTAATCTGTCTCCTAGCACCATGCCATAGTGAGTAGATGTAGAATTCCAGATAAAATAAATATAAATATTTATTTATACAAAAGAAGTTAGAAACTCTGTGCTATCCATGATATTACTTCTTATGCAGCTTAGTGTTTTGTTTGCTTTATGACTGAAGTTGTAAATTAAGCAAATATCTCCAAATTACTGCAGTGATTAATTATTCATTTCTTGAGATGAAGGTAAGCAAGTAATTTAAGATTTTCTTAATGTATAAATTACTTTGCACTTATTTATTCTGAATACCATGCCTTCCTTCGCTTCATTTGTTTATTTCTCTCTAATATTTTGCTTAATCCTCTGGTTTGGATTAAGTAAAAATAATTTTGTAAACTTCAGAATTTGCTGTAACTTTGCTTGTCACTTATTAAATGTAATAAGCTCTGTGTGATTTCAAATGAAAATGATCGACTTGATAGCTGCCAACAGATTAATACTGTGTTTAGCTGTGCATATCAAAACTTAGGGAACAAGTTTGTCTATTAGTGTAAATTTGTAACTGCATGAAATATGTGTGAAAGGATTATAAAGTCTATCATTATTGTAAAGTCATTTGAATTCCTGAGTAGTCCAGTGTAGAAAGTACACAGTTTTTCAGAGTTTTGCTGCTAAAAAAAAGTTATATTTTGATGTCCTGTTTTGACCAAATGTGTTGCAATTTTGCAGACATCACTCTTGTTAGAAAGAAATGTGGATTTGCAGAATGGTTTAGGATATAATGCGTGTTTCCAAATGTCATGATATGTCAGGCAACTGTAAATTAATAATCCCTGGTTTGTTATAGGTCATCTGCCCTCTGTTCTTTTCCCGTACTAAAAATTTCCATGGTTATGGAACTGACTTTGATAAAATAAGCTTGGAAACTGCTTCTGTTATGTGAAGTCTTCATACTGAACCTCTAGAGAATTAGAATCAGTCAAAGATATATAATTGAAGTTCATACTTTCAGATGACTTTATTAAGGACAGGACTTGGCTTCTTTTTTTTTTGAAAATAGTTAATGCTTTCTAATATTATTCTACAATTAAATTCCATCCTAGAATAAATATTTAATATAGGTCTCTGACAAATATTTTGAATGTGTTTGTTTTTCTCCTTTAACCAGAGAGAGAGAGTGCACTTGAAATAACTTTGAGTGACAGTAGGTAAGATGAATGCTACTTTTTATCACCCATTTATATACAGGAGGAAGCCATAATTATATAATGATTAAATATGGTATTAAAATGTCTGATTTAGAAAACAGCTCGCAATATTTTTGCAGTAAAAGACAAACAAACATGTTTTTGAAAAAAATGAAGGTTATTGAAATTAAAAGCATCTTATCAATAAGTGACTAACTCCATTTTTCTGTTTATACTAAAGAGCAGTGACAGATGCTCTGCTATATATTCAATCTGTTTCAGTTAACTATCACAAGAAAGAAATGATTTTTTTCCAAATTAAAAAGAAAACAAAACAGAAAAATCCAATTACCTCAGACTTTGAAATACTTCAAGCCACGTTGTAACTTAAAGCCTTATTTTTCCTTCTACTGGCTTCTTTTAATGCTGAATTGTTCTATTATAGTGAGTATGCTACAGAAAAGGTTGTCCATTTGCAGTGATTTTGGAAAGCAGTATATTTTAAAAGATAGAGCTCATACTGGAGAAACAGCTTTTAAATAATGTGTAAAATAGGTGTTTCTGTGTCCTGTATTGGAACAGATAGCACTCAAGTATCTAAAACAAATTCAAGGACACTATCCCTCACAGGGCACTAACATTCAGAGACTGCATAGAGAGATGTCTGGTAAAGTATAAACAGGGTAATGCACAACTATTTCCAAACCTGTCATTACTTCTTTTTTCTTTCATCACAATGGCAACAATAGGTATATTTTGCCAGCAAATCTCTCCAACCAAGTATCTCAGAGCAAAGTAAGAGTCTTGAAAATCTCTTAAATTCAGTTTCATAGGTCTAAAGCCAATATTAAAAAAAAAAGTTAATGTTTCTTCTTATTCTACAATACTTTCTTAACTTTTAAGAGTGCAATATGCTACACAGGTATGAGAACAGTGGGAGAGTACTCTCAAGATGTTAATAGATGTGGTTCTGTTGTGGGACAGCTCTCTTGTACTTTCTCTTCTTGCTCCATGATATGAGGAGAAGGGAGCTCAATGTTCTTTCGTGTTTTCCTCATCTCAATAATCTGTGTCTTTCACTTGGCTGTTGAGTTTTATGTTTGGACTCCAGAGCAGATTTATCCTTCTCTGAAGCACTAGTTACTTGACACATCCAGAGAGTGGATACTAGATGTGATGCAATACTTAATTTGATATTCTAAAGTGTATAAGCTTTATTTGCATAAAATATTACAAAAAGATTTATTGTGATATCTCTTATATATACCAGCATAAATGAGCTTCAAAATCATACTGATTGGCCATATTGGGTAAAGCATGTGTGGGGAAATCCCGAACAATTCTTTTTTAAAGGAAAATAGCTCTAAATTTAAAATCATCATTTCAATGTGTGAGAAAGTTCATACACCTGGCTGACATTTATAGAAATGTAAAAATATTTCTTTTATTGTCATAAAATTTCCTACATTTGTGTGAGTTTTGCAGAAAAGAAACTTAATGAAAACAGTGAAGTTGATATTAAATATGAAAGATAATATGCTTTTCATGAAAAAAAGAAAAAAAACCCAAACAAACAAAACCCAAACAATCCGTGTCCAAATGTATTTATCTGGAAAAATAAAATGATTGTTATAGAACAAATTATAGATAAGATCACACACTTAGATAGGCACACCAAATGATATGTGTTGTACTGAGAACATTTCAGTGCTTTTCACTGTCAAGGCAATATTGCAGATTTCAAGTTAAGTTAAATTCTGTAACAAGAATAATAAAAAACCCAATAATGGTCTTTACTAAATTGCCTTCAGCTCAGTAGTGTGATTCAATTTGCCACAGAAACACATAGTCTAAAGTGAGTATAATGAACATGTTTAGAGAGTGAAGAGTTTCAAAGTTGTTCTTTCATATATATTTGTATTCAGTGAGATGCTCATTAGTCAGCATATTGCCTTGGTCTATTTAGATAAGATAAAGCAAACCAAGGAAAAGAAGCTAGAAGTAAGAAATCAAAGAAAACAACCATAAAGACACAAAAACTATTTTCTGCAGAAACTAGTAACTCCAGATTTCTCTGCAGTCAGCACTTAATATAATTTCTAATCTTTCAATGATCCGCACTCCTTTGGAAAAAAAAACATATAATCTTTTTGTATTTATTGTTTGTATCTTTTATAGTTCACAGATCTAGAAAAAAAAAACCACAACCCAGCACCAGAACACTTTTCCTTTTTGATACTGTTTGTTTAGAGAAACAGTGACAAAGGAGTAGAGGGATTTAATGTTTTACTGGCTGAGAGGAGCTGTGTGCCTTATTAGACAAATTAGGAACATATGGGCACTGGAGATATCACAAAAAAAAGAACACAAAAGGATCATATTTCAATTGATAAAAGTTGACAAAAGTTTGCTGAAGGAAATGATATAGAGCAGTATACTGGTTTGTCTGTACACCAGTTGTCATACACTCAAGAAAACAAGCAAACAAAAAACCATAGTTTTGAGTGGGATTTTAGTTTGGGTAAACATTGCGTGATTGGACTTCTGAATGTGGTAAAGGTGAGTAAGCTCTGTTTGCCAATAGAAGCTGTGGATGCTCCATGCCTGGAAGTGCTCAAGGCCAGGTTGGATGGGGCTCTGAGCAGCTTGGTTTAGTAAAAAGTGTCCCTTGTTCCCTGAGAGGTTGGAACTATATGAGCTTTAAGTTCTTTTCCAACCCAACCCATTCTATGATTCTTTGTTTTTCAATTGTTTTGGCAAATATGGTCACTTTGATTTCATTGTGGAACTCATTTAAAGTTTTAGTGTGGATTCACAGCATTTGTTTTACTAGAAGAGTCTCAGACACTAAATCTGCTGAACACTATTTTGTGTAAAGATTAAGACCAAATATTTGAAAATAAAATATTCTTTTCAAGAATGTTTTTTGATTTTGTTTTGGATTAACTGACATAAATATTAGCTGTTTAGAAGGCAAAAGTGTAGTTTCCCAGGGTTGTCCATGCTCCCTCCATATGCATTTGCAAAGAAAGAGAAACTTCACCTGGATAATTCACCTCAATGTGATAATACAGGATGATGATCAGCTCTCTGAGTAGCCTACATTTTCAGTAAGCAGTAGCAAGAACACTTGCTGAGAACTAGCTGAGTAGAGTAGCCTAGATTTTAGATGACTAATTTAACTGAGGTGAATCCCACCATTAGGATGTCACATTCTCATTCTGCTGTTTGATTTGCTTTTTGAGGCCAGGAACTTGCATAACACAGTTTTTCATTCTCTGTTTCTCCTGCTGCTTTCTGTATTAATCAGTGGTTTGAAAATCTCCATCATCTTCCAGACTCCTTTATTAATTTCTAGTTTCTGATTTTAATTATAGTTCAAATCACTCCCAGATATAAAACTATGCATTTTGCCTACATCCTCATTTTCTTCTGTAACTCAATTTTTGTTGATGTTTTAGTTAACATAGTACATATTATTGCTCTAATTGTGTTTATGTTAATATATGAATTCTATTCTCTTAACCTGCCATTTAGAATATAATATAGAAGAGTTAGTTATATTCTGAGAGTAATGTAATTCTGACCCCTGTGGTATGAAAACAGTACTTGAATTTTCTGCATCTTTCCTATCTTATTACTTCTGAGGTTTAAACAGATTTAGCTCAGCTGAACTAATGTTCAGAGATTTTATAAGTGAGCTGTAGACATCATCTTCATATACATTTATTTATGACTTAATTTTCAGTCAAAAAATGGTAATGAGGCCTTAAGTCACTCGAGATGTAAAATAGAAATCAAATTGCAATTCCTCCAAAAATTCACAAATATCTGAGACTCAGTTTGTTACCATTAAAATGATATAGTAACTTTAAATTTCTTTTCATCATTTAATCCTGTTTTATACATGATCCAGCAAATATGTTTTCAGTTCTGAAGAAATATATGGACTCAGAGCTATTTTTTTATTGCTGCCATTTTTGAGATGTTGTATTTTAGGAAGCTAATGGTAGAAACCCCCATAATTTTCAATGATGAATCCTATTACGGTACTCTGGGTAGTGCCTTATGACCCAGGCAAGACTATTTAAGGTCAAGATTTTAGGTGTTGTTGAAACATTTTTAAAGAAGATTTTCAAACTGTAACTTTACTCTTTTGTCCATATTTTGAATGTGATTGTAAGTATGAACACTATTGGAAGACAGCTATGGGACATGTAATTCTTTTCAGGTGTAATTGCAAAGCTATTCTAAAATCAGAGGTCATTATTTGACCATGGGTTTGTTAGAAAACTATTTAATCTTTTCTCAGAGACAGGCAAGGTTGTTTTTATTTTTGCTAGGGTGTGGTTTTGGGGTTGGGTTTTTTGTTTGTTTGTTTGTAGGGTTTTGTTTGTTTGTTTTTCCTTTGGTTGAGTTTGGGGTTTTTGGGGGTTGGAGTTTTTGTTTGTTTGTTTTAATTTTTTGTTTGTTTTTCCCTTTGATTGGTTTTTGGGTTTGTTTTTTTTTTCTTATTTGGGGTTTTTTGCCCCCTTTTTTTTTTCTCCACCCTTGTCTAGGCCTGTAGGCTATATAGTCTTCTTCAGGATAGCTGTACAATAAAAATGTTGGATCACACTATTCTCCTTATAATTTTTAAATGTTTCTGAAAACAGTATTAAACTGTTTGGAAGAATACAGAGTAAGGGAACAGGAAGTCCACTGCAATTAAAAAAAATATATTAACAACAAAACTTAACATTTTTGACCCCCCTAGTATTGAGCTGGGGTAGGTAGGTGTGAGTAAGATGAAATTCTTAGATTGGAATATATATATTTCCTCATACTCATCTGATGAACTGTTAAATAAGCCTTATTTTGAGTTATTGGAAATGTGATTTTCCTTATTGTCATGCTGCATCTATTCCTACTACAAAATAAGTTTGATAGATCATATTTTCTTGTCTAAGAAATCCAGTATGTTGTTGTATCTCTGGCTGTCCCACAGAGCTGTAAATTGCTTCCATTACTTTCCTTGCTTTTTACTTTTTATTGTCTTGGCAACAAAACATAATTTGTTCTTATATATATATATTATATTCAAACTCTATAAGTTAAGGTTGCAAAATTTCTTTTAATAATAAAATCATATTTCCACCAGGATATAACTTCTTGGAGAAGTCTGACTTCAAACTAAAACTTTCTTGGCTGAAGTTTATGAGAAATGCATTTTATCCTTAAAAGTTAATAGAAAATATTTTGTTTTATATGAATGATGGAGAATGGCAAAAAATATTTCCTACAGGAAAAGAACTAATGAAGATCTGATTCTTCTCCATTATTTTCAACACCTAAAAGTTAGCCATATAGGTCTAATAACTTAAGGGTCATGCCTAGTGAAGAGAAACAGACACATCCAGAAATCTATTAATTTCATTCCAAACCAGGATTTTAAAATAAGGAAAAATGAGAAACTGAATTGCCCTCTGGAGGTGCCTATTTCTCTCCATAAATTACAAGGAAAATGTTGTGAGATTACCTGAAATTTGGCTGACTAAGTTTTAAATGCCTGAACAGGGGCAGAAGAATCCCATTCAAGAATTTGGTTCTTAATAAGGGTAAATCAAAAGCATACATCTAAGAAGCTTCCTATTTTGTGTCCCAAGGAAGACTTTTTTTCCTCCATAAACTTAATTTCCAACAGTTAACAAACTGATCATTAAATGGCAGATTCTTTGTAGAAAGAGGAGTCACATTCCTGGCTACACACATTATAGGGCATCAAATAGGTGTTTTACTTACAGAAGATTGAATATCAACAATTCTATTTCAGCTCTTCTACCAAAATCTTTTAATGATTTTATAGTGCTTGCTGGATGCTTTTCACATTTGGTGACAAACATAGAAAATGTTCCAGGAGAACAAAAATGTTCAGTTGAATTTCAGACCACAGAGTAGTCAGGGATCTTTAAGCAGTCATTGAGTCCATCCTTCTCTATTAAAGGCATCATAATACTGAAGACATTATACTGATTACTTTTCAAACTGTTTATTTTTTTCTTCTTTAATCAACAACCTTACATAGTGTAAATTGTCTCTTGTCTTTTTCTGTACACTACTCTCAATATTCTGGTCTTCTCCAAAATGGTTAATAAAATTTCAACTTTTTATCACTTTTTAAAAGACATTATCTTTCTAAATTACTGCTCTTTGCACATTAATAACAGGATATGAATTGAATTGTAGACTAATAACTCTGGTGATAGACATCCTACATCTTACTCAAAACAAGTTATATATTTCCTGGCGAGACATGTTAGAAATTTTTTATTCTTAAACTTTGGACAAAGGCCAGACCTGGTCCTGGAAAAAAGAAGTTCTGTTTGCTTGCATTGGTTTAGCTCTTTCTCTGTAGAAAAATCTGAAGTCCTGAGCCTGTAAAGGTAGGTTTATATATTTTTCAATAAAAACCCCTACATTTTCTTTCAATATTCTTTGGACAGTCAGACATGAACCCTACCCTTCTCTTAAAACCTACCCTTATCTTGTTGCCCTTTTTTTTGGGCCTTTCAAGGACTGTTCCTTTTGAGATTTCCATACAGACTTCAAAGCTCTCTAGAGATTTACACAGACATAAAATGATATTTTGTTTTGTTCATTTATCCTTTTCCAAAAATTTTCAAAATTTAATTTATCTTCAGTGCAGTAAGTCACTGAGCACTGAGCTTGGTAACTTTATAAATCTATCCACAGGAACTGCAAGCTCTCTTTTCAGAGTGGTAATTGACACTTGTTGTTTGCACACAGAGGACTTGTGGGTGATGTAATGGTTAGACCTGTCTGAGGCATAATGATTGTGAAATGATCAAGTTTTCAGTTCCTGAAGAACTGAAAAAGGGGATTTCCAGAAGGCAGATCTTGGCCTGTTAGGGAGACTGGCTGAGGGAATCCCTTGTGAGGCAGTCTTGAAGGGCAAAGGAGTCCAGGAAGCCTGAACATCCTTTAAGAAGGAAATCTTAAAGGCTCAGGAGCAAGCCATTCCCATGTGCTGAAATATGAATCAGTGGGGAAGAAGATCAGCCTGATTGAACAAAAAAGGGCAACAGAACTGGTGAAGTATCTGGAGCACAAGTCTCATCAGGAGCTGCTGAGTTATCTAGGATTGTTTAGGCTGGAGAAATTGAAGCTCAAGGAAGACCTTATCACCCTCTACAACTACTGGAAAGGAGCCAGATGGAGCAAGTGACAGGACAAGTGTGGTAATGGCCTCAAATTGCACCAGAGGAGGTTTAGATTGAATATGAGGAAAAAAAATATTCATGGAAAGATTTGATAAGCATTAGAACAGAATGCCCAGGGAAGTAGTGAAGTCATCATCCTTGGAGGTATTCTAAAGACGCGTAGATGTGGCTCTTGCGGACATGGTTTAGTGGTGGATTTGGCAGTACTAGGTTAACAGTTGGACTCAATGGTCTTAAAGGAGTTTTCCAACCCAAATGATTATATGATTCTATAACAGCTAGCTTGGAATACATGATTGTGCATTAATACCTAATACTGGTTTGTACATTATAATGACTTATCATCTTATTATACTGTGAGGTGTCCCTGCATCTTTTCACAGACAAATTTCATTTTTTAGCATGCTGTATATGCAAAATCAGCTTTTTCTTCTCTCGATACTTTCTTAGCAAAAGGTTTTGGATATCTAGTGTATTTAAAAAATGGATCATCACTCTGCAATCTTGAAAACTAATTCAGAGTACTCTCATAGGTTTGTGAAACAGTTTCTGTCCACAAACGCTGTGTTTCTTCTTTCATGATCTTAGCTTATTAAATTGAATATTTACTTATTCTGTTCTTTATGAGAAATTTAAACAATTAACCTACTTCTGAAATCCAGCCTATTAGTCTGTAATAGTTTGACTTGCCCTGAAGCACTTTTTCAGTTTCCACAATTTTAGCCATTCATTCTGCAGCTCTCCAGCTAATTTAATTGTTAGTCTATAAACCAATTGCTAGTTAAAGAATTTTAATTCTGAGTTCCTTTAATGCTTAGAATTAAATACTACCTAGCTTTTGCATAAAGTTTCTATTTAGTTTATTTATTTGTTCCTGCATTCATCTGACAATGTAATTTTACATAGTTGCTCCAAGATATTTCCTATGAGGAAAAGCTTCCACATGGTACTTTTCCTTAGCTTTTCTGTAGTGAAAAGTGATGCAAATCACTGCTTCAGATTTTCCACCATGGTATTGTTCCTTTCCTATATTAAGAATCCTTCTTTTGCTATATTAAGTATCTATTGACCCTGCAGACTTTGTGTCAAGTATTTTGCTTCTAACGTGTTCGAAAACATCTAATTAATAACTTCATGCCTTTGGCAAATCATTCTTCAAAGTAATTTTTTGGCTTATTAAAGTCTCAGATTTAATATGCCGGAGCTTATTTATTTTCCAGTCACCTTATCTGGACACAATACTCATTATCTGAAATATAACCCTTTATTCCTGTTGTGTTTTGTTTTGTTGTTGATTTTTTTTTAACTGTTTAACTGTTATTCTCTACTGTTTCTATTCTTCAGCCAAACTGATTTGATAGTTACTTTGTCCCTTTAATAACGTGTCGAACAAAACTCTATAGTCTGCAAAGAACTTTTGTTCTTTGGCTGGTTCTTTTAGATTACTTTTAGCAAGTTTTCTAATTTTGTGTATTTTCCTTTTTTAAAAGTGAACATACCTGTAGTGTTTTATTTTGTGTGTATGTTTTACTTCTGCTGTAGTTTTGAATGAAAGTGCATCACCCTTACAAAGGTTTTTAGAGAGATACATTCTGAAACAAGTCCAATGCACATCTTACAAGAACTATTTACTTCCTAGAGTAGGTTTTCTGATTAACAGTTTCAAGAAGGTGAGGTCTAACAAAGTAACTTCCATCATCTAAAGTTTGATCTGATGCCACTTATTCAGATGTCTATTTTAATCTGCATGGAAATAACTACAAGTTCTTGTCACTACAGTGCTTACTGCTCTTGCAGCTTTTTTTTTTTTTTTGTCTTAGTCACAATTAGGATCTGAAAGCTAACAGGAGAGTTTAAATATAATTCTCTTTCTGTTTATGTAACTTTTTCTTTTTTTCTTAATTATTATTACTTTTTTAGTCATGTGACTTATTACTATTTACTGTAGCCAAAACTTTTGTCTAGCCTGCTCAAGTAATTCGTAAGCTAGCATGACAAGTTTGAAAGATTAGCTTTCTTTCTCTAAATTCATTAGTCTGTTACTGTCCTCATTGGAAACCAGGCATCCAAATTCACCTATTTTATGCTTCACACTTCAAACATTTAAATAAATTAATATGCACATTTCCTCTTGGGATGACTATCTTCTCATATATGATATCCTGAAAAGGAGTTTTAGTTTTCAAAAATATACTTGGCTTTCTAGTTCCTAATTGTTTTATAAGATCCTTATTCCTCTTTACTCAAAAAGTTTATTTCAATGGGATCTCTGTGATCTGCAATTCTGAACTTTTTCATAGTGCTTAATGCAAAAGTTCCCCACAAACTTTTAAGTTTCAGCATCATGGTTTTGGTTTTTTTCTTCACTTAGATGTAGCTCATCTGAAATAACAGAGTTTCATGAAACAGATGCCCACATATTTGACAAGACTTTTTCAAAATTCTATGGAGTTTGATTATATTTTTCCAACAAAACTGTCTTAGATAGGAATAGAAACTCAGTCCATCCAGACTGATGCATGACTTTCATCAGTCTTGGTCTTTTACTTCTCACCTGTTCATTTAATTTTGGCTCCAGAACATTTATTCTCCTGTCCCCTGTTATGTCACAAATATAATCCATGACCCTTATTTCCATTTTAGAACTGTCTAGACCATGAGGTTATTTGCTGTATTAAGCCAGCATACTCTTACTGTTGTCATCACGGACACATCTGTCTATCCACCCAATCTATGTCATATTATTGTTTACTTCATCATTTCACCAGATTGCTCTGGATGTTCAGGATATTCTTTTTCATCTAGTCAGATCTTGTTTGCTGAATATTTTCAGCCTTTTATAGAATCACAGAATCCTAGAATAGTCAAGGCAGGAAGGGAACTCTGGAGATAAGGAATCCATCCCACTGCTCAAAACAAAGTCCACCAGGAGGTTTCTCAGTAGGGTTTCTCAATATATTCAAGGATTGAGACTCCACAACATGTCTGATCCACCTGTTCCAGTGCTCAGTCACCTTCACAGTAACAAAACTCTTATGTTCAAAAAGTAATTCCTGTGTTTTGGCTTTTGCCCACTGTCTCTTGTCCTGTCACTGGGCACCAACAGGAGAATTCTGTCTCTGTCTTCTTTACCTCATGTCTGTCAGGTATTTATATAACTTACTCAGATCCCCTTGAGCCCTCTGTCTCTTCTTGTATGTCAGTTCCATCAGTCCCTTTATCAGTTCCACATGACTGCTGGATTTGCCTGAGTTTACCCATGTCTCAGGCACTGGAAATGGAAACCTAAACTCAGCACCTCACGTATCTCACTAGTGAGGAGTGAAGTGAAAATGTCACCTCCCTCAGCTTGCAACAATACTTTTCACCTAATGGAATTACAGATGCTTTTGTCCTGCTCATCTGTGTGGGCACAGTCCTGGGTCATGTTCAACTTGCTGTCCAACTAGACTCTGAGATCCTTTTCTGCAAATCTGCCTTTCAGCTGCTTGGCTTCTCAGCATTTACTGGTGTATGGGTCTATTTCTTTCCAGGGTCATGGCTTTACAGTTGCCCTTATGAAACTTGATATCCTCTTGCTAGATGTTTTCCCTTAATGACAGTATTTGCTAATAGCCTGGAAATGGGCCTGCTCAGGATATCTGCACACATTCTCTGTAGACAATAGTGCCATATATAATTTATAACCCTTATGAAAATTAAAAGGAAGAAAAGAGACAACAATGTGGCTTGACTGTGGTCAGTGGCCTGTGGTAGGTATATTTTTCAGCACTATGCCATTCTCTTTTTTTCTAAATTTATCTTTGTCTTTCTGTACCAATGTTGCTCAGATAAGTTCTACTTTGATACTGTAGAATTAATAATTTCAGTAGACTAAATTATTCTCATTCATGTATTCTTTACACTTGTAATCATCCTAATTGAACCTATAACATGTTAGGATATGTGGGCAGCTGGTACTTTTCAGTGTCTTCTGGTCATCTTTTTTTTAAAGTAGTAAGTAACAGTGAATTCTTCCATAAAGAATTCATTTTTTTCCCCTGATAAGCAAAATCTATATATTTCTTTAATTTTTTTTTTTTTTCCACATCCTGCCAGGGCTGTTCCTAATCACTGAGTGATAGTCTTGCCATGACAGTACTGCTCAATAGAGCTTGAAATTAGCAAGAGGAGCCCAGGCTGTTTGACAGCTAGTTCTACCAAGGCCTCCAAGTCTGAACAAATAGCAGCAGCTATTTTGCTCACAGGGGAAATAAGGTTAGTGAAAATATTAAAGAAAAGTGAATGCCACTGCTGGCATGGCAACACTTTGCAGTAATTGGTTCCTTGTGATTCATGCTGGCCTGACTCTGAGAGCTACAGATGGGAAGCTCAAAAGGTTTAGTTTGGAAGCTGTCGTTTGGAGCTTATAAGCTCTTCTTAAGAAATGGCAAACCAATCAAAAGTTCACTGAAGTAAGCACAATTCTGTAAATTCCAAAAACATTTCTTATTAATTTACTTTCGTTTGAGAGAATTCTTCTATTTAAACATGTAGAAAAATAACTACTGTAACCATTAAGTTGCAGGTGCAGTTTTTCATGAAAAACTTTAGTCTTTGATTATTTTCCCTTAACTAAATTCTAGCTCATCCATCAACAGCTAACCCTGTCCATTCCTTCTTATTATTGAGAGCAGATTTGTATAACTAGATATTATGATCAATTTTGAAAGATGTTGCTGACAATTTTGTGTAAATATTATTAAAATGATGAATAACAAAGAAAAGTTTTGTTGCTCAAAGATTAAATACAAAACAAAAAAATCATTAACTAACATAAACAAATAGTGGACACAGCTTGAAAAAATAATTTTTCTATCTCAGATATGCAAATCTAAACCCTATCTGAGTTGTCCAGCTTAGCAAACCAAACTGCAGTTCTCAAATGAATTTACTAGACACCCAGTAATGTTGAAGATTGTTTGCTTTTGGTACTCTGTTACATGAGTGTGGCAGTTGATAAAGTTTATATTTTTGTTCCTAGTTCTGCTTTAAACTGTGAAATGGGTGAGAAAGATTGAAAAAAAAAAGGAGAAAAAAAAGCGTCTTAAGTTTAAATGTGGAGATTTTGCTAGCATATTTGAATGAATTAACTTCCATCATTTACAGAGCATGAATCCTGCTTTATTGACCTGATCAAACTTCTACTGATTGACAAACATAATGCTACAGATTGACAATGATTAACATGTATGCCAGAGAAGTTATGGAGTATCCATCCTTGGAGACACCCAAAAACCAGTTGGCCACATTGCTGAGCAACCTGCGCTTGTTGACCCTGGTCTGTGCAGGAGGAATGGACTAGCCGAACTCCAGGTGGTCCCTTCCAAACTCAGACTTTCTGTGATAATCTAAATATAATCCCCCCAACAAGACTTTGATGTATTTAGGGGCTGTGATATTTTTCCTAATATACTTGTTTCCTGCCACATTACATTATGTCCTGATCCTCAGTCTTCTGAGTCAGTATGGGGCTGTATGAGGCAGAGAGCTATTTACATTATTGAGCATTTTCATTTGCTCCCACTTTACTTACATGAAAAAATATGTAATTAGTCTGAAGCTGAGTACACAACAGTATGTCGAGTGAAAGAATACTTAGAAGAATGTTATTGTCTTCTCAAACCCACAATTATTAACTGGAAATGTTAATGTAAATGTAATACTGCATTTTAAGAAAAGGACACACTGTGAATTATGCTGCACAAAACAGCTGTCTTTATAATCCTGATAGTTCAAAAGGAATAAAGAGGAAGAACAGAGTGAAGCAGTGTGTTTCAGTCAGTGTATCAGGTAGATATAACACCACCCCTGTGGCTGTCATCTAGTGAGCCAGAAAATCAAGCTTTACCATGAGTGAAACACTAGTTCCCTTGAGTCTGTTTTCCATTCTAAATGGTTAGAGCCTTTAGTGGCATTTCATTAGAACTACTCACATCATCACAACCCAGTGATCCTGCTCCCTATGTTCTCTGCCGTAAGTTGCCAAAAAATTCTACTATATTCTGATTACCTGCAATATGAAAACACATTCAAAGATGACTTCTTAGTGAGTTATTTTATACATGCTGAGGGCAGTTATATTTTGAAAACTGAAATAAAATATAAAGATACAGCTAGTCAAGGCTTTGAGCATATTGTTTTTAGCATAGTAACTAAAAAAGAAACTGCTTTAATTCTCCACACCTCATTAACATTGGAATTAAATATGCATGTAAATGTGATGGTCCCACACCTCAGTTCATGTAGATTTTTAACTATCCATCGGATTATTTGTGTTTCCAGATGCCTTAGATATTCAGGTTGCAAACTCAATTCCTTAAAGACTTGTCACACTTACCCAGCAAAGTAGTACTGCAGTTATTTGATGAATGTACTGATATTCCACTCAAATTAGCAGTGCCATTTCAAAGTATTTAATCTCCTGAAGGGAAATTGCAGCCTGATATTCAAGGGATTAAGATGCATATAAGAGAGTTGTCTTTTAATGACATCTCCCTTCCTCATTTTCATGTTTGTTTTTTGGTTTTGTTTTTGTTTGGTTTTTTTTTATTATAAGGGAATAACATCATTTATAAACAGGAAAAGGTTATGTAGCCTAACATGTTTAGAAATGTTGCATATAAAAGCAGCATCATGTGTCTTAACAATCAAACTATCTTTTGTTAGGACTGCAGAAATTCAGCAGAAATCTGCATCTTCATAGAGATCCTTGGTTATGTGGCTATTTTAAAATTTTGAAATAAAATATTTAAAACCGGACATGTTCATGATATATTCTGGCTAATAAGAACCAAGTATCTTGCCTAGATTGAGCAGTATGACGGAGCTATCTTAAATGGTTCAGTACTGCAAATGAAACAGTATTTATGGTTCTCAAAAAGGGAAAATAACAAACACAAGGATAAATGTAATAGGAGGGAAAAAAAACCTTCTGAAGAGCATGCTTAAAAGAAGAACATTACTGAAAACTCAAAACCAAGTCTTAAGTAATCCAAAAACATTAGTTAAAAAAAAAACCAGAATTAAATTTATTCAGGGTTTTATTGATCAGAATAAGTAAATACATTTCATTTTTATCTCCGTTCAGTTAATGTGGGACACATTAATTAGATGGTTGTATATGAATCTACTGTTCACACTCTTATTTGAACCCTTTCTGTGCATCAACTCAGAGGGATGAGTGTAGTTGTAATCTGAAAAAAAACTTATTTGGCTTTGTGGCAATGATGATATTGTATAATAAAACATTCCAGGTACTGGAGGGAGTAGGGATCAGTGGGGCTACTGAACTATGCCAGGACACACAATATTTTGGACACGGTAACAGAACTTCAGACGGTCTCCTCATCCTTTCAGAAGAGAAGCATGTGATGTCAGGATTTACCAGCAGTTATTTTCCTGCCTTTTCCTTAGCCAATTATTAGGATGGGGGAGAGGATGGGAGGGGTGGGGTAGGAGGAAGATACCTGTAAATTCTTCTCCAGTTGCTAATCTCTTCTCATTATGTTTAATGAAAATAATAGGGTCAGCTTCTGTCAATAACAGGCCAGCCTTACCACTGAATGCAAGGAATTTTCTGATCTTTCTGTTAATTGATCCTTTTGCAATAAATAA
>JAWWLZ010000118.1:76967380-76992977 GCA_035041345.1 Poliocrania exsul
TTGGCTGAAATTTTCTGGTTGTTTCTTCAGTGACAGATGGATTACAGATATGACAGATGAGATAAACTTTTTTCTACAGAAGAAAATTCTTCTTTATGTGTCTTTTGGGTATTCAATCTGTCTGTGTAAAAAGTTAAAATGCCTATTTCCATCTTTTTACATAAGTTTTTTTCAACCAAACTGCCTTTGTATGTGGCTTTTGTTGTTTCTGTTTAATTATTAATTTATTTTCTTATTTTTGTCTGTAAGTCATTAGACAGTTCACTTCCTCTGGTAATAAAACTCTACTTTTCACTCTTGTTTTTAAGAATTGTTTCCTTTTATGAAAAAGAGATTCTAAGACAGAGGTTCTAAGACAGTCAACAACACTTATTATTATTATTATTATTATTATTATTATTATTATTATTATTATTATTATTATTATTATTATTATTTCATATGAAGAAAGGTATTTTTTAAAATTATGGTAATCATGCAAGAGAAAGAGAGAGAGAAAGTGAGGAATGAATTTTGTATTTTGATGATCTAGTACATGGAGTATATTGATGACACTTAGGAATATTACATTGAATCCTCCTCAGGTCCAGATTTTTTGTGTGACCTTTGTTTCTCTGCTGCTCAATTCCTATGTGTAAGTTGGGGACTCTGTTTCTCCAGTATAATCATTAGAGAGAGAGGTGTCTCTAGATGCCATTTCATCCTATTCTAAAAGAGGTATTTAAAACAGAGGAAGTAAATCAGCAGAGGAAATTACTGCCTCTCCCCATTTTCTTAGAAGGAATTAGAAGAAGTAACTTAGACTGGATACCAAATCCATGGATAGCTAAAAGTAAATGAGACATATCACAATACTGAGGAACAAAGTACTTTTGCTGGTTAAAGAAATGATTGAATTTTGATATAAATAATTAAAAGTAAAATTATTTGAGGACCTTCTATGTTTTCAGGTACTAAAGTATTTTGCTTTTCTCTCTATGCTTCTCTTGGATACCCACCATATGACTCATTATCATCAGTTTTTGTTTTTGTGGGTTTTTTTGTTTGTTTGTTTGTTTTTCCTTTACATTCTACATCCTGAGTTTTAGCCTTGAATCTTTTCAGCCCTTTAATTCAAGCGTCTGGTAAGACCAATGTGAAAAGCAAGGGATTTATGGACATGTTCTCCAAGTTAAATGTACATTGATTTTTTTATATAAGTAAAATCAGATCTTCTTTTATCAGACATCTCGTATCTTCACTAATTTCCCTTATTGTTATTTCTTGATTTTTTTCCTTTCTTCTTGTTTTCAAATGCTATCTTTTTTTCTGAACTGTGTTTGGCAGTGTAATAAATGTCTCTTAAACTGGAGAAGAAATTGTAGTCTAACTAGAAATAATTTGTTTTAAAATAGGCATATTTGATATATATCATTAGGTAGGAAACAATTCCCAAATACACAGCATACGAGGTCCTAAAGAATCAGTTATTTCTTATAGAAATTACAATTTAAACACATATGATCTCTCCAAAACAACACTGTTTGTTTAGAGACTGTCATATTTACTCAGACCCCAGAATAATTTTATAACATTCATCATGGGTTTAAAGTGCACCATTATATGGGAAAATGAGGGAAGAACTGCCTTGTTGAGACATTCTTTTTTCACTTTAATATATTTAGAAATCTCATAAATGTATCTCTTCAAACTGCTATTAAAAGCTGACTGCAAAGATTTTGCTGCCAGAATGCAAAATACCATTTATGGTAGACATAAGCAAAGTCTTCTATTATATTTAAATAATTCTCCTTCATAAACATAATGTACTTCTGAAAACAGATTTTTAAAGTCAGAAGACATTTGGGGTTTGGCATATGATGTGCCACACAAAGTCATCAGAATTAGGCCAAATATCTTACATAGCCTAAAGCAGATATCCTAGACATTTCTTTATCTTCCTCTGAAAATTTAAGGAAATGGGAAGTCTGAAGGAAAACAGAACTATATATTTTCACAGGATGAACTGATTTTTGAGCAAACTGAAGCCTTTGTAAAAGTAGTACAAGCCATCTAGTGGGCTTAATCAGAAATTGTGGCACATCTACATTATATCACTGGTCCTAGGCAAGAATGTGGTTGATTAATTTCTTGATCTGCCACCATTGTAAGTGTTTGCTGGTTTCTACATGCACATCTGAAAGGCTGAGGTTCAAAGAACAGCTGAAGGTTGGCTCTGGTAACAGCAAACCTTAACAAATCTATATCTTGGGTACTTCTGCATAAACTAATTTGAGAAGTGCAGTTAGAATTACCTTACAGAGTTTAATGTCTCCCAACTGATGCATGATCTTAGTGTGTTTGCTCTTATTTTTTCAATTAGAAATCTAATGAGTTAGTTGAAACCACTAGTGAAATTAGTTTTAGCAAATAAGTAACTTCATCTTGAAAAGGGCAAGTAAAGGTCATGTAATCAATCTCAAAACAGGTATCTTCCTCTGGATCAGTCTATTGCAATAGGGAAGGTTACTTCATTGTTTATACCTTCCTAAAAAGTTTCATTCTTTACTGATCTGTCAATCACGTAATTTGTATGAATACTCCCTAATTTGCCAAAAAAATTTCACACCAAATTGTTTTGGTCAAAAATAATGGAGCTGATTTTCATAGTGCCGCAATGATGGTAGATTCACAGACTCATGTTGCTTTATGAAAGTGTTGAAGAGAAATGTCAGGTAGTGAGCCAGCCGGATGAAATGAAGACATCTGTCCTACAGCCTCATTTGCATCTTAGAAACAGTTTAAGAAGCAGTTGACTAGTTTCTCAAAGCAAATGAGGTACTGATGATAACTTCTAGTCACTAATCATGTAAACATATCCTGTCCATTTTGTTGCAAAATCAAAGCAGTTGAGTATGAATTATCTTTGGAGATGATAAACTAATCAGCTTTACTTGCACAGAAATGGGCTGTTTGTCTACACTGTTAATCAGAGCCTGCCCCCTAGGTGGGCTACCATGGCAAGATCACATTTAGTTGGCAAATGATATATATAGTGACCATTATATATATTGTAAATTTTCTTGGTAGATCACAGTCTCAAATACTAGCTTAAAATACCTTACTAGCACAAAATGATAAGATATTAAACCGAATGATAAATACGCACACAGATGAGATTGAACTATTTAAACATTTTTGCCAGTCTTCAGTATCAGGATTCATCCTTATCTATGATTTTAGAGAAAAGAAATATTTTTCACATTAATATTCCTACTTTGTTCTGTTTCACCACTCCCACCCTCTCCAGTAGAAAGGTATATTTGCCTGAACAAATCTTGATGTTTGTTTCTTCTCGTGGTGTTATGTTCACCATGAAGTGACTTAACTGATTTCAATCTGAGTGTGAAGCATATTCTGTTGTATGTGTTTTTGAACAGTGATTTCAATTGCCGTTGCTTACAAACATATTTCTAGCTTTGGGTGCTACTGCCTGCTACTGGCTACCTGTCATATTTTTCCTCATTTAAAAAAAATGATGATAAATCTGACACTTGCCAGTTCTTACATTTCACAGCTATTATGTAAAGGATTATGACTTTTATATTGAAAAAATGCTCTTACTAGAACATAAATACTGTGTTCCATCCAACACAGTTTAAGTCATATGTATTTTGCATTTTTCACAGACTCTCTAGGTGTTATAAATCTTCATTTTGGTAGCCTCTTTTTCTCCTTCAAAGAGTAGGTTTTAATGCATTTCATTATTACTCTGATGATGTGTGAAAGGTTTGCTGAGATCTTTTTATGGAAAACTTCAAATCAGGATTTAAAAAAAATTACATCACCTTCCTTTTCCATCTGAATTTCACCTGGTGTGGGATGAGAATGAAGTTAGTGCCTCAGTTGGCCACACTTGATTTGATGGTACTGATTATTAGAGGTGTGTAAAGTTCATTGCTCATTGTTAAGTAGTGATCCTATACTCTGCCATACTGCAATTTAGAAGAAAAGCTGCAGCTGTAGCCAATAAACTACTTCATTATCACAAAAGAACAAAGGAAGATTTATTACCACCTTTAAATTTAAATAGATCATAATTTTTCCACACCACCCATACTTTGCTTACATTTCTCACAAATTATATGATTCTAATAAAACATCTTACATCTGACTGTTATTTAGTTAGTGATTTAAGAGAATCAGAATATGTAAGAAAATAAACATTAGAAAAAAAAGCCTTGCCATTTCACTGAGTTGTGGACACACATATATGTGAGATCTATAAAGTGGGATTGTAACACCTGATTTTGCTAAATCTGAAGATAAGAGAGGTAAATAGGGACTCTGCTAGGGAAACAAAACAAACCAAAACAAACAAAAAACAACAACAAAAAAAAACCCAAACAAAAAATACAACCATCCCAAAGAGATTCAAAGGACAAAGGTGCATGTATGAAGTGATCTTTCCCAAATTCATGGCCATATCCCATAAAATAAAGAAATAATGATTACTTTTAGCATGGAATCATAAAATACTTTCTGAAATTACTGTTCTATCTGCTCAAGATTTTTAAAAGAATCTTCTCTTTAGAGGAATAAAGCTGTTTAAGTCCACAGGAAAAAACCAATTTCTTGCTGCTATCTAACTATTCATACCAGTTCATCCTGATAATTCCAGTGACAAAGGAATAGGATGTCATTAGAATTTATGGCACTGGATCTGTTAGAAGCCCTGCTAGTAAAATGTGGAAAAAATGTTTTGACAGATACTGTGTTTTCAGACCAACTAACAAGTATTCATGAAGCCCAACAAATTCTGGTGACTTCTGTTCTATTTCTCTCTTCATCCTGGCACCATGAAAGTACATGGGTTCAATATCTTCTACCAAAAGTACATCCAGTCACTTATGTAATTTATGGTAATCTCTAACAACTCCCTAAGCTACCATAAAGTTCATAAAGTCCAAATATGTTATTAAATTTTGTGCATGGTATACTCTGTGGAAAGAAAGACTGAGTAAAAATTTGGTTCTTCAAAACAGCTGTTTTATTCCCAGTGCCAACACCACCTTTAGGTAATTGTTCTATTTATTTTAAGTCCGTCACATCTAAAAAGTGTTCTCCTTTTTTATGTCAAAATATCTACTGTTATTGCTTTTAAACAATTCACAGTACTATGTAAGTATTGATTATTATTTCTACTGTGAGTATTAGGATGATGAATCAGCTCAGTCAGATGAAATGAGGTGCAACATAATTGTAGCAGACACAGTGGCTGGCAAATTAACCTGGTAACTTTCTTTAATAAACTTATTTTCTAAATAAACTGAGAAGATGCCATGCTTCTGGACCTTTACTAAAATATCAATTCCATAGGAGAGACATGGAAAATCATTAGTTAAACTGGAGAAATGCATAAAAAAGGACTAGCTAAAAGGAAAAATTTAAATAGTTCATGATCCCAGGAGTATTACATTACTGTCAGAATTCCCTCAGTATCAAAATAGGATAAATATTAATTTCAGTGAAGCAACACCTTGTTCAAATTTGCTGATATCCTAAAGTTCAAAGATACCACTACAATGAAAGCTTGATGGAGTATCAAAAGAAATTTTATGATCATGAGAACCTGTCTAATGAATATGAATGAAATTTAATATTAAGAATTTCAGAAGACTCTTAGGAACTAATAATAGCCATCTAAGTATTACTCTGAAAATATCAGCAGTTGGAATTTATTGTGGAAAAGGAATTTTCACATTAACTGTTTACAGACTGGCTCTGAGCAACATGTATCATATGACTGTGAACATCAAAATGTGGTCCTAGATTATATCAGTCTAAATATTTCCAGTCATGTTTGGAAATATTAACAAAATGTAGATCCCACAAATTAACAGATACTGTAAGTTCTGTCATGCAAGTCACCCATGTTGAAGAACAGTAAATTTAATCTCAGTAAATGCAAACAACAACTGCTATGGTGATTTGCAGCATCTAAAAGTCAAGTATATAAGCATGGTGTATAAAATGCAAACCTATTTAGCAAAGGTCTAGAAAAAGAAAGGAAGAAGGCATATGGTATGTCAGTGTGTATGGGCAGAGGTGTACGGAATGAGGGATACTGAGGAAATCAGAAGCATAGCTGCTTTCATTAGTGGACAGTGGTGGTACTAGAGTAATTAAATTATTCTGTACATCAAACTTTCAGTGGAAAAATGGAGGATAAAAAGCAATTAAAAGTGGTATTTGATTCATTAGCAGGTAATCTTTGATGTAATTGCCTTTATAGGATTGGATTCAATACTCCAGAACTATCTCTTCCTATGAACAGGTCCCTTTTCTATGAGAAGCACTCATGAAGTCAGTTGCTGCAAAATTATCTTTATGCTCTTTTTCAAAAACATTAACAGAGCAGAAGAGGGGGGATGCAGTCTTGCAACTTTCCTTGCATGTAAATGAGAGGGATGTCTCTGCTGAGAAACAAGAGTTTGCTTTAGTCTCTGACACAACAAGATCTTGGGCACATAATTTAGATTTCTTTCTTCTGAAATTAAAATAGACTATTCGTTTTGGGAGCCACCTAATACACTTCATGCCCAGTTGACTGCTCAGTCCACAAAGCATCAAGTCAGAAGTAAAATTTCCTGAAATGTGTTATGCACACTGGATCCTTACTACCTGCTGCTCCTCGACATGGATCTGCTGCCTTTGTGTAGCTGCTTGTTAATTCAGATGTAAATTATGCATCTCCCAGGGCTAAGCATGACAAAGTAGCAGGTCCCACACTAACTCTGGAAATCTGCCAATGGCTGGGAAAGGACATGACCACCACTCATGTGTGCAGATGACAACCAGTCTTGTTACAAAGCTGTCAGTATCTTTAGGAGTTGATGTTCCAACATTTTGTTGCAAAAACTACAAGAATGTTAGTTGTAAGAAAAAGTGTTTATAGACCAGGGGAGTGAATCACGTTAATGTTTTATTCCGTCCTTGGTAGCGGTTTCCCAGTATAGTAGCCATTTGCCCCAGCTCTAAGGAATGAAATGAGCTAAATTCCATGCTTCTGTAAGCTGTTCCAGCAAGAGATTTGACTTTGGCTTGTATGGGTCTGTTAGAGAAGCACTGGTAATCTTAGGATGGATATATTCAATGAGCACTTTTTCTTTTTGTCATTATTGATAAAGGGTCTTTCTTGCATCTCTAAAAACATTAACATTAAAATCATAACATTAAATCACATTTAGATTTTATTTACTGTCCTTTTCTCTTAATGGCACTCTATGTCTTTTTTTTTTTTTTTAAGATGAAAACAGCTGCAAGTTCTGCTTAATTTGCTTTGTGCACAGTGCAAGACTGTATGAAGAGTATGCATGTGAGTTCATTACCATGATGCAATAAGGGAGAATTTGTTGCAGTAGCAGCATGCTTTCCTACTAAAGAAGAGCTGTTAAACACTCTCTCATTTACACATGGATTGCCTGTGATGAGTGATACTAGACATAGACAAAAGTAAAGTGGCTGATGTAGATAATCTAGTTTCATAACTGTAAAAGATATCATGTGTTTGCATTTACTTTAGAGTCTATCAGAGTAACAGAAGATAATGATGACAGGTGGTAGAAAACATATTGACCTTTTCCTTCATCATTGGACATTTATGACTAACTCAAAACTTCAGGCTTCACAAATTCTATCACAGAAGTTTAATGGACAAGAACCCCCAAATATTTGTAATGAATTGCCTATATGTATATTCAGCCCCTATATCCTTCATCCAAAGGATAGCAATTGATAAATAAGGACAGTTATTGTTTGTTATAGAAGAATTCCTATTGAAATGTGATCTCCATTATTCTGCAGTAGGAGATAAGCATCCAAACCATGTGAGAACTTCTTGGGCAAAAGACAGTCCTAGAAAAGAATTATGCTGGGATCCTATTTTATACCAATTACATTTTAGTACATATCTCGCTCTTGGTTTGATACTCCCTGAGGGAGCCTGTTTTCAAATTAGGAAAAGTATATGGTCTCAACTTTAACTTATTCCAGGACTAAACTGCTGTAGCTGTGTATGACTGCATGTACTTCAGCCTCTTCTGTGGAGTCATTGTGTATTGAAAAGTTAATGAAAGGTTGAATGGATACCTGGAAAATCTCTGAATTTTCACTTTATTTCCCCCAATAAATATTTACTTAATTCATACAAATGTGGTAGATCTTCCATTGCAGGAATAGAGAGACTTTTTAGCCCTAGGTTTATTTCTTGGTGGAATGGCTATTATATGTAGAAAATGTTGGGGTGGGACTTTCCCAGATAGAAAAAGATATTGGGACCTGACATTCTTAGAATTTTAATTGTCTAGCCAAAAGCTGCTGCATAAAATAAGGCTGGTGGAAACATATTGTCCTGTTGTTTGCTTTCTGATAATAGTTGGTGTATCATTCTAAAACTAGTGAGGACAGACTGTTACCTAAACATAGGCTGTTTTACATACTCCAGGCTCCTCAAGACATCTGCTTGGAATTTACACATCCCACATCCTTCTGGGATGGCAGCTGAAGGTATTTGTTTAGACAGCTCATTACTAGTGCGCCAATATTTTCTAATTCTCTGTTGGGTTAGGTTCAGACAGTGTGATTATGTAATCTGCAAGAGCCAGGGTAATATCAGTGCATGATCAGTGACAGAAAAAGGGAACACATGTGATTTATGGGTATAATTTGTGGAAATATGGGCAACCATTATATTTCAAGATACTTCTAGGATTTGAGTTCTGAAAATGGTATTGTGAAACTGCCATTGTGAAACTGCCATTTGACCTGATTCTGCATCTAAATCTGACTTCAAGGGACAGAGGATCAAGCTTCTTGGGCAACCACACAAAAGACAGTGACCAAATTTAGCCAGGTTATCACAGCAGACTTCAGGCTTCTCAGGGAATTAGTAAGTAAGGTCCCATGGGAAAATGGTTTTGTGGGTTCTGGGGTCTATCAGTGTTGGTCACTTTTTAAACATCACCTTCTAAAGGTACAGGAACAGGCAATTCCCAAGTACTGGAAGTCAAGCAGACAAGGCAGAACGCTGACTTGGCTGAGCAGAGATCTTCCCTTGGAAATGAGGCTAAAAAGAAATGTGTATGTCCAATGGGAACAAGAATAAATGCCATGGGAAGAATACAAAGATGCTGCTTGCTGCTGTAGGAAGAATATTTTTGCAGCCAAAGCTCACCTGGAGTTGAAGCTGCTAGAAATGAGGAGGATAATAAAAAGTGATTTTTTTTTTTCAAATACATTAATGGCAATAGGCAGTACAGAAACATCATTGCCCCATTACAGGATGAGGATGGTCACCTCACAAGCAAGGACAGAGACAGGGCAGAGATGTTTAATGCTTTGTTTGCCTCTGTCTTCAACATGGATGACGGACCAAGGGAGTCTCAGTGCCTCAAGTTGGAGGACCATGACTGCTAGAATGATCAACTCCCAGTCACCCCTGAAATTGTATAGTATCTGCTGTTCCAGCTGGATCCTCACAAATCTATGGATCCTCATGGAATTCATCTCACAATCCTCAAAAGTCTAGCTGATGCCATCACAAAACCTCTCTCAATGATTTTTGACTGGTCTTAGGAATCCAAAGAGGCCCCAGCTGACAGAAGTGTGGCAAACATGGTCCAAATTCTCAAGGGCAAGTAAACTTATGCTGAAGATTTTTCTGGGAAGTATTGAAAAACACCTCAGAGACAATGCAGTCATCACTCACAACCAGCTTCATGAGAACAAAGTTCTGCTTACCAAGCCTGATTTCCTTTTATGACAAGATAACCCACCTAGTTGATCAGAGGAAGCCAGCTGAAGTAATCTTTTTGGATTTCAGTAAATCTTTCAAAACTGTCTATCACAGGATCCTTCTGGCCAAAATGTCCATCCACAGCTAGATAAACACATCATGCAGGTGTGGCTAAGCAACTGGCTCACAGATCAACCACAGAGGGAAATAGTGAATGGGGTGACATCAGACTGGTGACTGTAACTAGTGGGGTTCCACAGGGATCCATCTTGGGTCCTGTGCTCTTCAACACCTTCACAAATTACTTGGATGCAGGACTGGAAGGGATACTAAGCAAGTTTGCAGATGATACAGAACTGGGAGGAGCTGTTGACTCTCTCAGAGGCAGTCAGGCCCTGCAGAGAGACCTCGGCAAGTTAGCGGACTGGGCATTCACCAACCATATGAAGTTCAACAAGGGGAAGTGCTGGATTCTGCACATGGGATGGGGCAACCCCCGATGTAGGTATAGACTGGGGAATGAGAAAGCAGTGCCATGGAAAGGGACCTAGGAATCCTGGTCAATGGCAAGCTGAACATGAGTCAGCAGTGCTCTGGCAGCCAAGAGGGCCAACTGTGTCCTGGGGGGCATCAAGCACAGCATCACTAGCCAGTTAAGGAAGGGTATTGTTCCACTCTGCTCTGCTCTGGTGTGGCCTTACCTTGAATATTGTGTGAAGTTTTGGGTGCCACACTATAAGAAAGATACTAAGCTATTGGAGAGCATCCAGAGGAGGACAATGAAGACAGTGAAGGGCCTTGAGGGTAAGCTGTGTGAGGAGTGGCTGAGGTCACTTGGTCTGTTGAACCTGGAGAAGAGGAGACTGAAGGGAGACCTCAACGTAGTCTACAATTTCTTCTCAAGAGGAAGAGGGAGGGGGAAAAGATAGGTTCAACCCATTGCTTAATCCCAGCAGTTTTGGTGGAGTCTTCCTTCTATTTTCCCTTATTCCCAACTTACTTTTATACTGTTTCTTTAGGTTTAGGTGGAGCTTGAGTGACTCTAGTCATAGGTACATAATAGGGTAGTCACCTTTGGCATCCATCTCTCTTGGTGGACAGATTCTGTATGGTCTTTGAACTACAAAGAGTCACCATGTTCCCCTCCCTGTAGGGATGTCTATGGAGGGAGGTTGCAGCACCTCAACACTACTCCCCTCTCCATTCTGTCCCTCTTAGCAGGTGCTTATCATGTTTATGGAACCTTTGTGAGCCTGTCAGGTGTTCCACCCAGGGAAGAGCAGCTGCATTTTACCCTGTATTCTTAATCTCCTCTAACTTTTAACCCTATCCATTGTTCCACACATACCATCCCCTCTTTTGATTTTTTTCTTTTAACATCTTCCTTTCATTAGAATAATCTTGGTTCTCCAACACAAATATTTTTGGTGGTTTGATTCTTTCTGTAAAGCAGGAAATATAAAATAAAGTAAAATTTGAAAGACCAATGCTATTTAAGAAATTTAGAAAAAAAATATTTTACTTCAAGGTACATCTTCATGGAAAAATTTCATCTGCTCTAGGTAAACCCTGTGATGTGACTACAACTATTTATATTATTTTTGTATTCTTTAACAGTTATGTTGTCAACATATATGCATTTGATAAACTACATATTGCTCAAATAACTATAGTAGTAGTTTGAAAATCAAGGGAACATCTAAGAAATAATTATTTTTCTACAGTACTTTCATAGACATGTTAGACAATGCTTTATATTTTTTAGAAATCATGCAAATAAAAAAAACCACAAAAATTCAGATTTTAGGAAAGCTTAACTTAAATAGTAGTATTACTGAAGAACATTGAAAAAAACAAAATTTATTTCTAATAATTCTGTAAAATTATCTTTCTGATGCAAAACATAACTTTTTTCCACTAATATGGATAGCCTCTCTTTAATTTTCTATTAAGATATTGATGATTATCACTTTTGGTATAATCTTTTTAAAGAAGTTTTAAGTGGACATACCATGGATATCTTGTTTTCTTATTAACCTAATAAAGGCAGTAAGAGAATACTCTATTTCTTTAATGAAAAACAGTGTTATTTTTATTTCAGCAATAAAGAAGGAGGCTTATAGTTCACTGCCGACAATTTCTAAATCCTGAACACCTCTTCAAAGGAAACAGCAATGCTCCTTCAGTTACAATTCTGATTTATATGGAATCTGTGAGTTCTCTTGGGACCAAGAATGTAAAAGGAATAGCTGATATTATAAGAATAAAAAATAAGAATCATTATTGTGAGTTCAAAAATAGGCAAATAAATTTGAATGAAACAACTCTGAATTTGTATGCAGCTGAACACATAAAGCCAGAAATTCAGGATTCAGGATTTCACTTGTGAATTCATAATAAATACTTTCTCAATGGACTAAGGAAAATAGAAAAGGAAATAGGAGTTATGCTGGAAAAAGTGCTGCATCACCCTTCAAGAAAGTAGAGTATTGTCATCCAACTCTAAGAGGACAAGTACTCAACATAAAGCTGTATTCCAAACTCTTAACATGATTCACATGTAATTGTAGGCTGAAATGTGTCATTGTGGTCTTTAAATATTTTTTTCATCACATATCTTCCTCCTTTTAACATCTAAGAACTTTTATGCACATAAATAAAGGAACAATTTAGATATATGGATGTCTTACTGAAGTCCTGTTGCTTTGCTTAATTTTTTTGTGCTTGTATGAGGTTGGAGCTAATGCAAATTATCTTCACAACTCATAGATGAACAGTCAGAGCATTATGTTATTTACAACAGTCATATAGTATTGTGAAAGAAAGAAAGCAGCTGCCTCACAGTTGCAGCAGTATAGCACAGATTGTTAATACATTAGCAAATGAGTAATATAAAAATAATTTTTAAGTAATTTTTGTAGCAAGTTAAATTCATTTAGTAACATATTCCATGACACTTAATTTTATCACATCCTTAGTCTTTAATTTTCCTTCCCTTTTAAAAATTCATTTCTAATGTCTATTTAATAAAATCAATATTCACATTTAGACTAGAGTTGTGTTTTGCACACCATTAACTGAAACTTACTTGATTAGTATAAAGCTTGAGTAGTAAGCTTTACCTCTTTTCAATTGTGTGGGAGTGAATCAAAACTTTTATGTTTAAACTCATGACTTTAGGTAGTCTAATTTCTCTTTGATTTGGAAAAATAACTACAAGTCTTAAGTATGTCTGCTTTTCCCCATACAAATATCTTGTTTTATTTTGAAAATTTTCCAAAGCCCATTCTTACCCCTTTAGTAAAAAGAACTTATCCAGGAGAGGGAAAGTGTCCCTGGAGGAATTTAAGATGAAAAAATTAACACCTAATTTTCATGAGGAGATAGCTTATTATTCCTGTTGATCACCTCTTGTTTTATTATTTCCTACCTGGTAAGTCTCTATCAGCAAACTTTATTGAACGTTATGTCTTATGATTAATGAATTGAATTTAGACAAATAGCTTACACTGTAATATTGATTATTGTCATGAACAAGTACTGAATAGTTATCCTGAGATCCAAATTCTATTTCTACTGGTCCATAAAATATCTAAATTTAACACATTTGGTCAATTCTCCTTCAACCTCTGTGGGTTTTTAACTACTATGTTCTTTGTGTATGTTGAGATAATTTGATTAATTGAATCATGAACAACTTATTAAGTGGTTGGGACATTGGATCCCTTATTTCCTTGAGACACTCAAAGTAGTGGTGTATGAAGAAAAACAGCTGAGTGATGGGTGGATAGAAAACATAATATGAAAAACTGGTAAGAGTAGACCCAATGGAAACACAAAAGGTTAATGGATCAGTTTGTCTCTTCTTCCCTAAAGAAGAAGAGTCAAGACAAGCTGGACTAAGGGAAAGAAAAGCATAATGCTCAAGAGCTGTAATAGAATTGATTGTATGTAAGTACAACAGCATCTCACCAGAGGTGTATTGCTCATGAAAAAGCTTTTGTTTCTGACTGAGTCATCACTCTTTGGATTAGGTAAAGACCTTAAAAACTGCTTTGCTTGTGGTTTTTTCCTTTCCTTTTTAGAGGAATAGAAAAGAGAGGAGAGCTTCACTCAGAACAGGCCCTTTTTGCTTATTAAAATAATAAATATCTGATGGCTTGTTATAATCAAATCGTCATTAAGACATTTAAAATGTCAGTGATGCTTTGGATCAGTTTGGAGGAAGGAAATTACTTTTTACAACAATTCAGCATTGAAAGGACAGTGATTTTGAAGGCTAATGCGAGAAAAAAAAGAGGTTCTGAAAACATGTGAAGGCTATTTTTAAAGCTTTGTTATTGCTCAGTATTTTGCATGCTAAGAAAGATCCAAACTACACAAAGGTTGCACAAATTTACTGTATATGCTATTTATAAAGATTCCATCACCTCTTAGTGTAGGTGATTAGAATAATTTGCAACTATGAAATGATTGTGTAATCAAAGACACATAAATACATTTTTTTAATTATTCACACCTGAACACATTCAAAACATCACACCCATTGTATCCTTCAAATGCTCTAAAAAACAATCTGTTCTGTTTCAGTGTACTATTTTTAAACACCTACAATTTGTTATTTAAAGCACAATTGTCACATGGGAGTTGTTTTTATAGGCTTTTCCCTTTAAATATAGCAAAAAAGCTCTGTTTATCATGCAGAGAGATGTACAGTTTTGTTTCACTTGTTATTGAATGGAGTGTTCCATCAGAACTGAGAATAAAATATTTAGTATTGGGGTCTTGTAATAAATCTAATGGTAAAAAAATGTGGATTTGTTGAATATATATTTCATCCAGCAGTGAGGATATTATAGTATTTCCCCAAGATTGCAAGACATGAATTCAGTTCTCTACTTCATCTGAAGAGACATCAAGACATACTAACACCTGTAATGCTGCCTCTCATTCTGGGTTAAGGCTCAAAAATGGTGAGATGAAGGAAGAAAACCAATTCTTGTCATATAAATAATTGGACAGTTCTAACCCCTAATTGATATCACCATATTTTCTGGTAAATATATCAGATAAAATGCAAAGGAACTTTCCGGTACATGCGTTCTTTACTCACAGAATATATAAAGAGTCCTTAAAGAGTGAAGCCACCCATGAGAGGAAAAAGCAACATTATGGTGCTTAATAAGCAGGTGCTTATCTTTCATGCCGATGTCTAGACCAACTCTGATTCTGTGGTTTCTCTTAGTCTGATTCAGAAAGAGATCTAAACTTGTGTCTTCCCCCTCTGGGTGTATATGTTAACTACACTGGGATACCAGCCCATTTCTGTCTCATAAGGGTAATATATCTAGAGAAGAGGCACTGATACTTTGTTTTGACACTGACTGTGATTTTATATGAGCTGTCCATTGCTTCTGTTTTTCCTCCATGTGTTATATATTCAAGAAACCCCTGGGAGTCTGCTTAGCTTGTCCAGGCACAGCAAGGTTTACTATTTGAACTTACTGAGCCCCAAGGAGGCTGCTGGACATGCTCCAAGACAGTTGTCATAGCCACAGAATCTTGATGCTCTTTATTTGTGTATGTTCCCCTATGTTATGCCCCTCATGGTGGTAATTCACATTAGACCTCCAAGATGTTGCTGTTTCTGTGCCTTAAACTCTGTATACATCACCTATCATTATTTTCAGGTCAAGCTGCAGCCAGACCTTTTTCTTTTATGGTTAGTTGGTGCTGCTGCTTTTCACATTACCTCATCTGGCTCTTTTCTGTGAGAAAAACCAAAGAAACTCATAGCCTAATAGTTTACTTGCTCTTTGCTGTCTCTTTTCTGTCTTCCCTCTGTGTGGACATGGAAGGGTTCTCCCTCTTTTCTTGCTAATTTGTCCTTTTCCCTTCCTCTCCAAATAGTGATAAAAAAGAAGGGAATAAAAACTTGTCCAGCAACAGTATAACTCTACCCCTAGATTTCTCCCCCCTTCTTCAACATTAAACCCAAAACTCTCTAATGTTCCCTCCACCATAACAAATGCATATATTTACTGTGTGGCCGGTGGTGGTAGTTCAGCCCTGAGCAGGCAGCATCCCCAACAATAGTAGGTTTGAGCTACCAGAGATAAAAATTACCCCTCACTGGGAAAGAGGGAAGAGGGAGGGGGACAGTCTAAGTCACACAGACTGTGGTCAGGCTGTGGGTTACAGGATGGATGAGGGAGTGCATGGACACCCATGTCATTCTACACCAGATTACTTATCTCAGTTCACCAGTCAGAGCCCAAAGGCTTCAAGTGCCATAAGTTTGTGGTCTTGTCCACAGTGTCAGTCTGTGCAAGGGCTGTTCACAAGCACTCATGTAAGACTTTTGCTGGTATATCTGCCCAGAAGCTGTTGGATTTAGCCCAAGGATGAATAGCCTTTCAGAAGCTTTCCATAAGCAGCAACATCTGTCTGATTTTTTTCTCCCTTATGTCTAATGCCAAAGGAGAAAAAGAAAGGTATTGATGAGCTCTTTACAATATTTTAACAGTTATTTCAGTTCTGACCTGCTCATGCTTCTCCGCTTCTTCCTTCTGATATGCACAGCTTACAATTTCACACACTGAACAATTAGTGCAGATAAAGCTGTTGATTGTGAGGTCATCCAAGCCTATCACTAGCGCTTGCTTTCCCTCCCCACCCTTCCCATGCCACAGTAGGACCTTTCTCCAGCTTCCCACAGCCCTTCCCTGCCTGACCATAGGCCTCCTGAGCCAGGCCCACTCGTGGACCAATGTCCCAGCCTGACCTTGACCTGTCTCCAACCCCAGTGAGGTGGCTGGTGTCCCCTGTCTGCCCTGTTCTTGGCTTTAAAAGTGGGATTGGCACCAGCTGGTGGCCCTACAGGAGCCCCTGGCCCTGACCATGAACAGAAAACTGAAGGAAACTTTATGAGAAGGGAAATGCTGGCCATTTTGCAAAAGTAGTAAATTTTAAATCATTAAATACTCCCCTAAAAGTTTCTTATCTTGATCATATAGCTTTATATGAAAACCTGAAACAACCTCACTGAACTACCACAATCTTGCACTGGAGTAGGCATGGAATTGCCCACCCTACTGTTTCCCACTTTACCTGCACCCTGACTGTATTTGTCTGTTTCTTTCCTTATGCTGACAACTTCTTAATTTTTTGCTTTTTATTTTTGTTAGGAGAGGGCTGGGAGGCAAGCATGTCCAAGGGAAAATGCAGGATGTGGGTGGTCTATCTTTAGCTGCATCAGTATGTTTTTAAAATGACTTAATCTGCTTGAGACACACTAAGAAACTCTGAGTCCATCACTGCTTCTACTAATAGTTCTTAATTGTGACTATACAAATGCAAACCTTCATGAAAAGATTTACGGGCTAATTAAACAAGGAGTTACATCACCTCACAGATGAAAATTATATGAAGATAGGAGTACAACATGAAAAACAACTAAGAAGGGTTGTGTGAATCAGTTGATACATTATATTTGTCAAACACTGGAAATATGTACTGGGCTGCTTTTGCTCTGCCTTGGAAGGGCAGAGCACCCAACACTGAATATGCTTTCCCTTCTTAGTGAATCAGGGAGTAACTGCGTAGTTGCACAATAACATTTCAGCTTATATTTTGCTTGATTTTTTAATCTGCAGAGTTATTTCCTGACATTTGAGTTGACAAATGCATATGGATAAAGGTAATTTATGGTGCATAGAGATTTTAATTTCCAACTTCCATGCAGCAATGTGGAAGCAAGCTACTCTTATATTGATGGTAGCTTATCTTAGCCTCAATGTAGTATGAAATTAACATATCCTCTTCATCTATACCCAGTGGTATCCATGGTATTGTATGTATTGAAAGAATTATAGAAAACTTTAATGGTTAAATGTAGCTATGAAAACTGAGAAATATTAGAAGCAGTGTGTAGTTTAAAAATGAGACACAAGTAACAACAGAGAGCACTCTCAAAAACCTTGATTTGGATGGATAATCCAAAGAAAAATATCATTGAGTTGGTTCATTGGTGACCATTGACAAGATCTAAAAATCAGTAAATTATAGAAAGAACAAGACGGAAAAATAGAGCAGAGATGATGGGAAGAATTGCAACAGTACTTGACATATTCAGGACAAAAGACTCATGATGGACTGCTGTTGTAGTGCTATTCCAGGTGTGAAGTGTCTGCACAAGTGTGTCTGTACCACAGTCAGGCAAAAATGTACAATTTATGTCTGGCAGAAATAATATAATAAGCATGTATACCATATTTGTTCAGGTGGGTGGGAGAATACCAGCTAAAAATTATTGTCTTTTGAAGTGCTCTCATATCAGTTCAAAGAGAAAATCCAGGTTTCAGGTTACTCTGATGCAATGTTACTGCCCACATTGAAGATAAATATGGTATTATTGTCCTTTGTCTTCATCCTCCCCAGTTATCCCCCAGCACCACTGGTACAGCAGATTCTCTTTGTGTCTTTGCTTGCAGAAATTGAAGATTTCTCACAGAGGAGAACAGGTGTTTTATTGATGAGAGAAAAAGTTTCCTTCTGAAAATGTGTTACTTACATACAAGATGATACAGATTATTTTAATTTAATTTGATGATATTTAAATTTCTTAGTTATTTAGTTATCAGCTATGAAGATAGAGATCATCAGAACTGAAGTAACATAGTTTTCCTCTCTGTTTCCTCCAGTTCTCTACTTTTATAGTCCTTGGAGTCACTGCGCTTTCTTTCTGGACCTTTTGTACCCTGAAGAGTGTCCTAGGGCCCATTGCTTCATGTTCTGCTGATGGAAGCCATCAAGGTCAAAGCCTGTTTTCTCTCCACTGACATCTCTTTAGAGGTACATGGGAGAAGGCTGTATCTTTCCCTCAGTTACTGTTGCTCTGCTAGTCAGTAAATGCAGCACAGGGAATTTAACCGGTTATATTTGCAAGAAGTGTTACTAATGTCATTCCTGATAACTTGACACCCTGCCTTTCTTCTTAATATTGAATGTGTTTTTACCTCAATATGCTGTTTAATTCTGCATAACAGTCATAATAGCAAGTTAACACAGTTACAGAATTAAAAATAATCCTCTCTAATGATCTGTAGTGATACATTTGGCTTTTTTGTGCTCCTTTTGTTACAATAAGGTTTCCAGTAATGGTCTTCATTAGGTAGAACATCAAACCAGTCTTTCTCCCCACAAAAAGAAGACGGACTGCAGCTTATTGTTGTGACATTGTTTTAGTGATGTAGGAATCTGGAGGAATAGGAAAAGACCTGTCCACATGAAACTCCTGTATTACTCATTTTTCTGTTGAATTTGAAAACTTACATGTGTTTCATGCTCTAAGTTATTAATCTTTCAAATGAGTGGTTCTCACAGTTTTGTTTTTTGGGGGTTTTGGTTTGGTTTGGTTTGGTTTGGTTTGGTTTTTTCATATGACAGGTGAAGAACTTTCAATCTTGACTGATTTTAAGAATGATGCAAACATATAATAAAATTCAGTAAGTGAAATTTAGTGATCTCAAAATTACATGCCCATGCAGTAAATCCCCCAGTCTGCATTTAATGTCATCCACCATCAGCCCTTACACAGGTAAAGTTTTGTCATCTTTGATCTCATGATCCTATATGTTATACTGAATACTCCAAGTATTTGCCTTTGTCTCAAATAATGACTGTTAGGTCAATAAGTAATTAGCATAGTCAAAAGTTTTTATATAATGTGTTTTTGTTTTTTAAACCAAAGCTCCCTTTTCTTAAATACCACACTGCCCTAGAATTCAATTTCTTGAAATGCACCTGATAGATGACTAAAAGGACAAAGTGAAATTGAGAACTTCTAATTCATTACCTCCTGCAGAATCTGTGAATCAATCCAGAAATACTTTATTGTAGATTAAAGAAGATGTCTTTTGGTGGGAAAAGTTTCTTCTCCCCTTGATATGAAAAGGGACTCAGTTTTTCTTGATGGAATCAGTTCATGGCCTCTAACCAATGGTCTGCAGTTGGACAAGGGAGGTGACATGAAAGAGACTCAAAGTGTTGTAGCTCAACATTTAATGTTTACAGACACCATATCAAACTAGACTGTTGGTGCTTTGCCAATGTGTCAGATTACACTGACAAATTATACATGAGATTTTTGTAATTTTAAAATAAATTCCCAAGTAGTTTTGGAAAATGCTTTTCTTTAATACATTAAAATTATTGTTATTGAGTTTACATTCAAAGTCTCAACAAATTTCAAATAATAAACCTTGTATGTGTTAGAATTATGTATGACACGTACTAATGATCATTAGGCTAAACTTCAAGTGTTAAATAATTTGCAATTATGAAGGTCAGAGATTGCATCTAGATTATAATTAGGCATTTGGGAATGCTTGTTCCTAAACCAAACATAAGAAAAGTTATTTAGTGAAACTTTTACCTAGGTCTTTTGTGCTATTCTTCCACTAGTGAACATTTCCTGTTCTCTCCTGAGAATATGCATCCTGTGAGTTGAACAGGGATATAGCATTTTTACAGCTGAAAAAGCCTTAGGAACTATTTTTACAGTTGTCTGTCTTATTCGTATTTATATCAAAGGCAAATTTCAGGTGTAAGATGAAACTTTATTTGTCTGTCTGAATGGGTGGGCAGAATTCCAGAGCAAAATCCTGGCACACTTGGCAAGCGTGAACTTTTTAAAGCCATGAAAATGTAAAAGGAAGAGAAATATAAATGAAAATCTCTGTTTTGTCACATGACTGCTGTCAGCTGCTGTTGCAACAGCAGCATGTGTATAAAAAGGATTATTCTGCTCTATGACTCTATGACAAATAATGGCATAATGAAAAATAAATTAAATACAATGGAGACTCTGAGCATAACATTTTTATACCTTCTCTTATCTAAGTCTTGTCCTCACTTCAAATATTGTTCACCATCCTGCACATCCATTACGCAGACTACTTATTCCTTCCTACATGGTGAAATGTGTCTTTCAGTTTTCTAGTACATTTTAAAAAATACTTAAAGATAAAAATAAAAATGAAAAAAAAATAAAAGCCTTGAACGCTTTGTTGATCTTTTAATATATTTCCTGTATTAGAAATTAAGACTTGCTCATTAGAACTGAGAATATACACCTGCTATTTGATGATTCTAGGCACTTAATATTACAAGTAGACATTAAACATTTAAATATTTTCTTTAAAAGTGTTTTGAAAACCTTAGTATTTTCACCATTAAACCTTCAAGTTTATATCTTGGCATTATTGTAAAAATATCCATAGTCAGCTGAGTAAGTAGATTTAGATCTCATGACACTTTGAGTTACAAAGTCTATAAGTCAGGCATGTAGCTCTTAGACTATAATTCAATTTTCCTATGAGGTGTTACAAGTATCCCTTTGCCTATACTTCCAGGATAGAATGCAATTAGACAGAGGCTGATGCAGAGAAAACTGAACAGAATGCTGAATTCTGGGATGCTTTTCTAAGCATCTCAGAATAAAAATCATCAAAGACAGGCGCATCTGAAGTGCCTTTCTGCAGGCTCTTGCTTAGTGGCTTCTGTGCAATGGGGATTTAGGGTTTTCAACTTCCATTTCACTTCATATACACAGGTCAGTCTTTTCACTTACAGTACAGGTAGGTAAAAATTCTGTCTTTCTGGAAAATAGCTCAGTGGTAGGAGCACACTGCAGTCTGCATAGTACTTGGCTCAGTTCTCCTTCACCTGGAGAGGTCTGACCTTCCATCTCCTCCATTTGTCCTGAAACAATAAAGAGAATGCACTAGGACCCCAAGGGTAAGTAGTGTGACATACCTTAAGTCCTTATGGTGATACTCTCTTACAAACAAACCCTTGGCTACAACTGGGACTGTGCCTAGGAAAGTGCTAGTATGATATGGGCTGGTATGGGAAAACAAAACAAAACAAAACGAAAACAAAACCCCATGCTGAAAGCATGCTGATGATAGAACAGTATGAAAGAGAAACTGACAGTATTAGACCCCATATCCTGGCTCTGCCTAATTTAGTACACTAGACATAGTAATTAATACCATGATCATGACTTTCTGGGGTGCTCCAAGTACTTACCATTCTTCTTTTGGAAGCTGTGCCAGTGTGCAGTCAGGAATACTTGATTGAGAAATCCAGAAAAAGAACAAGTGAAAGACAAGTGACCTTGTCAGTGGAGTTTAAAGAATGCCGTGAACAAAGAGAAAACTAAATCTGTGAGTCTTACTTGTTTGACAGGTGTTCTCAAGGCAATGTAGAACCAGCAAACATCACTTCCATTTCTCTCCTTCTTATTATTTCAAAGAGAATAAGAACTGCTCAGTTCCTTGAAAGCATGTTTTACCCTGTGTATTCAAAGTGGGTGAACTCACCTTCAACTTGAAGAGATGAAAGATAAGGAATGCAAAGAAGTACATATCTCCAGTTTCCTGATTATGTGATTCTGTAATGCAGCTTGCACCCACTTTAGTAGTCAAGGCTATTCATAAACCCTGACTAATTTGTACTGCAGACTTTGCTTTCCATTCACTTGACCAAATGAGAGGTAATCACTGAGACTAAGGTAGATTTTGTTATTCTGGACTGAATTTTGATAAAAGAAAGATGTAAAGAACCTTTGAAGGGAATTACAGATTTTTTTTCTGCCATTCTCCTTTAATCACACAGCTCGTAAAAAAATATGTATAGGCATTTACTACAGAGATGTGATACCTGCGGGACAAAGCCCTCAGTTTTTTTAGGCAATGAGTTTCACAAAGCTGAAACACCGGCTAGCTACAATGTGCAATAATGCTCCTTAGGACCATTTAAAATCCACTTTAGAACACAGCTGCCAGGAGAACTTGTGAGTTTCAATTATTTGATTCACAGAGCTGTTGTAAGTTCTCTATTAATTATTTACGTGTAATGGAAACAATTGGTGTCACAGAGTGGTTGAATGTAGGCAGTGCTCTTTCACTGGGTCATTAAACACTTTGCCCACTAGGTGGGAGTAGACAACTTTCTTCAAACCACGGTGCTCCTGGAAGAGGGAAGTTTAGTCGAAGACGTTATAAAACCCACACTAAACGCAGTTGCTTTGAGAGATGTTTCATTTTGGGGTTTGGGTTTTATTTGAGGAGTTTGAGTATGATTTCTTTTTTTCCCACCCTGTGGGGTTTGTTCATTTCTTTGGTTTTCTTTTGTTTGTTTTACTGGGATAATATTTGTGAACTATTGGATGTTAAACATCATAATGAACTGAGAACACAGGCAGTTAAGTTTAATTTGAGTTGACGGAGAACTATAGTGTTGAACATCCACTATTGCAAATCAGGCCATTCCTGTAACAATACAAGTATTTCACTGGAAAAATAAGTAGGTGCATTACTGTAATATCAAAAGAGGGTATAATGTGTGCAGACTAATGTGAATTGATTATTTTCAACTGCTTATTGAGCATCGGACTCAATTGATTCCAATAGGTAGTTCACAGTAAGTAGATCCAGAAATTTTAAAGCCATAGGAACAACAAAATTATCTACCTTATGAGAACACAGTGAGGCACAAGTCAATGAAAGTATGATTTAATTAGAAAGTTCATAAGACACAAATATTGTATGTCCATCAGACACATTCCACATGACTTCTATTTGTGAGTGAAAATTGCAAGGAAATTTAAACTGAAGTCAGAGTGGCTTCAATTTCTAAGCTGAATCATGCAAATATGACCATATATATATATTGCCATGAATGACTGCTTTTTGTGTAGGTCAGCAAATAAAAATATATTAAAATAATATACTTAAAATATTATGAAGGCCTAGTTGGCAGGAAATGCCAGTTGTTTCAAATTCTAGGTGTCTTTCAGAAAGCAGGTTAGTGGAGAATTGAATATTATCAGAATAATGTTATTTTATTACATTATCTATCATTTAAAAGGTGTGATCATGGAACCAAAGGTTATTAATTTAATCAACTGTTCTTTTTCTTATAGGTAGTATTTTTACTGTGGCACGTGTTTCTTAATTGTGGTAACACATAATGGGAGCTGAGACAAAAAAATCAAGAAATTAATGATTTTATGAGCACACCCAATTTTGCTTAAATAGACAGAGCTAATACATTATTTGAGAATAGACAAAATTCACTATCCAGGACTTCCAGGTTATCATCACAAAATAACAAAACAAAAAAAATAAAACACCAAAAAACCAAACAAACCATCCAACCAACCAACCAACCAACCAAAAACCCCACCACCTCCATCTTCTGTTTCATTCTCTGTCACCTTTCTTTTGCTTAAGGTGCAATGGTCTACCTCCAGAGGGTTTTTTTAAAATCATTTGTGCTAATAAATGACATTGCATAAATGTTAAACTTACTTCTGCATGCTAGTATTTTCCCATAACTGTATGTTACATATAGAGGCATTTTTTCCTAGCTGTGAAAAGACACGTATAAAACTCAAATTTTGGGACTAGCTTACTAGAAGTTGTAGAAGACCTGCTTACAAGAGCACAAAGTCCTACCAGTGGTAAAATGCTTATTTCACTAAAGCACTCAATGATACTAGAAAGGGTTGACAAAGCCGTGGGCATGCGTTGTGGAATAAGAAACAATACTTAAGAATATATCATAGAATATATATATGTCTGAATTTTGTAATGTTCTTTGTAATAATACTGAACTACAACACATTACAAGTGCTTTAAGAAATTAGCATTATAAGCTTCATATATGCCTTAATGAGATATTTCAGAAATGCAATGACATATGAAAGTGTATCGAAGTATGTTAAACTATGAGCTCAATCATGTTAAATAATACCTCATACTCAAATTGGTTTAACACAGGTTTAAAGAGATTTTAAAGAGTTTTTAAATCTAATCTGTTATGAGAACTAATTTTAAATGTGTCAAAGTGTCAAGTGCAGAGTATGTTTGCATTGCTATCAAACCACATTGAATGATCTACATTTTCTAGGACACATTTTATTGATAGGTTACTTAATATGACTTAAGAAACATTTTTGTATGCTGAAGTAACTCCATGAAGTGTAGTTTCACTCCTTTATGCCACAATGAGCTACTCTGAATGATGAGACTTCTCTCTTCTTCCTCTGCGCATACTCTTTTCTACACTACACGTCTCAACAAGTCGTTCAGTGTCATAGACTCAACACCTTTCTAATCTAAGTGTTCCACAATCTCCATTCATTTTTCTGCTGTCAACATCATCCAAACCCTTCTGCAGTTAAGGCACTTTGTACACTTCAGCATAATTACACAGTAATAGTTGCAATAACAGAAAGAGAGAAATGTGGATCTCACTGAAGTCAATGACAGCTTTTGAACCACAAACTGAATTTCACTACCAAGCTTTTAAATTGTAACCTAAATATTCAGATCAGTTTGAAAATAGTCTCCCTTTTTTTTTTTGCTTTCCCAAAATCCAGAGCAGAACAAACATACTGTGAACTGTGCAATATTTGATTGTTGAACTTACGATATTCTGCATGCACCATATGAACACTGAATACGTGTGCAGCCAGTTCAGCACTCTCTAAATATGACAGGTGTGTTAAACACTTATTGATATACTCTGTGAATAATCAGTACATTCCTGATGATTTCAACTCTATGCAATTTATTGCAGAGAATTTTAATTGCTTTTTGTTTTAATTTATTTTAATTGCTCCTGCTCTGATATAGCAACTGTACTTCTGGGAATCCAATATAAATGACCAAATTCTTCCTTTACTACAAAGATAAAATCCTTTTCCTCTAGGAAGGAAAAAAAAAGGGGGGGGGGGGGGGGGCGGGGCGT
>JAWWLZ010000118.1:76992987-77034296 GCA_035041345.1 Poliocrania exsul
CCCCCCCCCCCCCCCCCCCCCCCCCCCCCCCCCCCCCCCCCCCCCCCCCCCCCCCCCCCCCGGGTCAGAGAAACCAGGACATGTAGCTACATCAGAAGCAGTAAATTAAACACTACCAAGACCTGTTCTCTGGCTTTGAGGCCAACTAACACAAATAAACCATAGCTAATTTGCCATTACTAGACTTTCTTACCCTTTAGAATATGGCATCTGCTCTCAAACTGGTAACTGGAAATTCTCTTGCCCTTCACATAAACTTCAAACCACATCTGGGAGAATGCTGGTTGGATCAGGCCAAAATCATGCCAAAGCACTACTCTAACTACTTAACAGGATAAGGAAGGATTTGTCAAGGTTTAATAGGTTAGAATAGAATAGTCACAATGCCTTTAGGAGTGATGTTGATTGGGTGAAAAGATTGACCTGAAAAGACATTTACAATACTAGGTCTCTGGACTTGCAAGCATTTTAGAAATTAAAATACATTTTAATTTTGTATTAGCAAATTTTAGTTTTCTGGACTATACAACATATTTTGATAAAGAGGAGGGGGGTTTTGTGTTGTTGCTGTTGGGTTTTTTTTGTTTGTTTTTAATTTGGTTGATTTTTTGGTTGTTGTTTGTTGGGGGGTTTTTGTATGGTTGGGTTTTTTTGTTTGTTTGGAAAGAGTGTATTCACCAAACTTTTTCTAATACTAGTCACAAATTTAGATTGAAGATAAACTTTCAGTTGAAAACCTATAAATGAACCATTAAAAAAATCAGAGTAGATTATTATGGCCACTCATAAGTGACATATTCTGATTTTCCTCTGCAGGTGTAAGTCCACAAAGTCAGCTAGAATTACTAAAACAGGCAGAAGGAAGTTTATTTGAAGGGATAGGCTACTGCAGAGTTCTGTCTCTTCCTAGTTCAGAACAAAAACCTCAACAAAAATTTTCCCTCTCTCAGCAAAATGCCTTACTCTGCAAGTTATAGAGCAGCCTGGAATATAAAGCTGTTCCAATTTGTATTAATTGAATGCTTATTAATTCGGAACCTGGTAGCCACCTACCTCCCCTTCTCAGCTGAGTGCCTGAATTACAAAGTTTGTGATAGGAGGCAGGAAATAATGAATGCTGAATGGCATAGCAATGCCCTTAAAAATATCCTTTTAAAGTATGTGGACTTGAGACAATACCCTTCTTTTAATTTTGAACATCTCTTTGATTTTCAAGAAATGTAAAAAAAAAATCCCTAAACTGAATTAAGTATATTGGACTGAATTTATTTAGATTAGAACTGTCAGAACAGCAAGTACTCAATTACTCATTGCATTTGAAATAGAAAAGAGGCTCTCCCAAAACAGACTTCTGCATTTTTACTTAAGTCTTTGAGAGGAAAAAGGTTATTGCTTCATGTTACTCACTATTCTTTTTCTTCTGCTTCTCAACTGAAGTTTTGAAGTGACTTGATTTAATCTTACTTTGTTTTCCATGTTTTAGTAGGAAAGTCAGCAAGGACACCAACATTCTGCATATCCTGGTGTGTATGCAAAATAATAGGCCCAAAGCATACTAATAACTGCCAGTTCATGCTGTCTGTGGAGGATTACTAAGGATTACATGTAATTATCTGAAATTGCACACTGGTTTATGCCAATTTTTTTAAACAAGTGGAATTGATAGGGCTTCTTATTTCCTGCCAAGATTTAGCTTTTATATTTTGCGTTTAATATTTTCTCTCTTCTGAAAAATAATAAAATATAATAAATGAAAGAGTCTCTGAAAGTCACATAGGGATTAAATATATTAATCTTAAAACTGAATACAGAGGTTAGAGACAATACCACTAATTTATTCAATGTTTTACAGAATCTTGTGCAAGACACACCTTTAAAATGTCACTGATGGATTATGGGCCAGATTCTGATTTTCATTTAAGTGCATTAAATCAGAACAGGAGAATTCTGTGGGATCACATCAGATTGACAGTGTAAAAGACTAACAAGATGTGTCACACAGAAACACACAAAAAATAATAGTATCTGGAGGGTTTTGTAAATGTTCACATTTTACACATAAACAGAAAGGTTCTAGAAAACAAGCCAATAACTATTCCTTGAACTCCAGGATGGACAGATAAAGTTTTAGGTTGAAGAGATTTTAAGATGGATGTCTGTATTGTCAGCCAGTAAAACATTAACTGACTCTTTTAATTAGGCCCTTATTTTACAAAGCTTGAAGAAATATAATTATCTTTAAGACCACTTCTCCTTTGCTACCTTTGATTAAATTGGACAATGTGTTTAAGATTTGAGCAAATATTAAAATATAAATATTTTAAAAAAAGAAAAAAGAACCCACCCAGATTTTATTGACAATAGATAATGGAATCTATGTGCCAATTGATATCCTCAGAAATGGTGCTATTTCCTGTCTAATATTTCAGATACCTAAAATCCTTAAGCACTTCTTTTTGTTGTTGTTTAGTACTATACAGACATTTTTCAAGAGCTTGTAATGCCATTTAATTAAACCAGATGTATACTATGCTAGTGGAGAATGTTTGACTATTTCGAAGGAAAAGGATTTCTTCTGGCTTATTTGCAGGAGTTGACCTTGGACAAAAAGCAACCAGATATGATCATCCCAAACAGGCTGGATGAGTGACCTCAGTGATCTGTGCCTGCTACTCATTGAGAAGAGAATTCTCTCTCTGGTAATATGGAAGTACGCAAAAGCTAAGCAGTTTTTAAAGCTTAATCCTAGAAGAAGATTTAGGGACAAGGATCTTGGACAAGATCTCCTCATCAGTCTGTCTCCCAGTGGTCCTTCTTTCCCTGCCCTTCCTAATTTTTCTAGTTTTCTAGTTTCTGGGAGTATATGGCGTAGGAAGTGAGTGTAACAAAACTAAGTGTAAGAATTGATGGAAGAAGAAGGTGGCACCTGTTTTGAAAATTTTCTATATGATTTCAGTTACTCATATTCTCACACTCCTGACTTGCAAGCTGGGGATTCAGACAGTCTAGCCAGGACCACTTGTATACCATCTACTGAACCCACATCACATCTCTATCTGTAGTTTTAATTAGTGACAATAAACTAGTTTATGTGTTAGACTTTTTAAGCTTTTTAGATGTCAACAGTTATTTAAGTGATTCTTTTACATCAGAATTTAGCTTATCTAAGCCTCTATAAATATTAGATTGCCAATCTTTGCCTCTTTTTCTATGTTTGGAATATACAAATCTTTATGGTTACAGCCTGTCATTCTTTTGGTCAAACAGGAGAAATAATGGTATATGTGGTGTGCTGTTTTCAACATCCTTTTGTCATAGCACAGTCCTTTCTGCCAACAAGCTGTCTGTGCTGTCTTATAGACTGCAGGCTTTTCAATTGTGATAGCAACAACACGTTTTTCAATTTTATTGTTGTGAACAGTTTGGTTTTTTGTTAACATTACATGCCATTCTTCTAACCTTTGTTTTGCTCTTTCTTCTGATATTTACATATATGCATTATCATTCACAGCTTATATCTGTCTTACAGATCTGCTCTTCTGATGGCCTTGAAGATATAGTTCTTTATGTACAGAGCTTTAAGAGACACTCTCAGTAAAAATGTTCAGTTTTAAATATTAAGGGAAAGCCAGTATGAATGAGCCTGTCCTGGACAGTGTTATCACATATATTTTGCAAAAAAATTAGAAATTTTGTAGTTCTAAAAGGGAAACAGAAAAAAACCCAAAAAACTATACATGAGATAGGGCAAAATCAGGATGGTTTTACTCTGTTGCAAACACTTCAATCACACCCGTCTATCTCTCACTAAGACACTGGCAAAATGGAATGGAGATTCTCCATGTCAAGGTGCAGGTTAAAAGAGCAGAGGCTGTACAGCCAACAGGTAACTTTTGCTTAGAGTAAAAGTTTGTTCTGGGATATCTATTATTTAAAACTTCTTGGACCATATTTATTCTTTTATATTTTCTATGTGAAAGATGACTCAGCCTTACTGCAGCATGTGGTGCACATGGCATTTCAGTTTACTGTAGCAGTAAAAGTTACTTGCTATATTCAGTTTTCCTAAGGTCCATCCAGAATTGGAACTTGCACTTGTAAAGTTTTCCAGAGAAGGCCTCTAGTAGTTTTTTTTAATCATTTGGGTTTATTGCTCTACATTTTATGAAACCCACTATGTCAGAAGAAAAGGTTTGTATAATTACAATATCCAATTTTTCAGCTTGTATAAAACATTTTTTTTAAATTTTTTGTCACTGCCAATGAATGATATGAGATGATGACTGGAACATTGTAATTATATTTCCTAGTCTAGAGAATTACCATAATTAGACTTTCCAACATAATTCTTGTCACTTTACCATGAATCTAAAATTCTTGGTAGAACTTTATTATTCCAGGTTCCCGAAATTCATCAAAAATTCCATCTCTACACTCAGATTCCACCTTCATTAGCAAATCCAATTAGCAGGACAGTTAAGGGAAAGAAAGAGAAAAGAAACCTTTAGTTTAGTATCAGTCAACTAAGTATTTGATAGACAACAAAAATCTGTTTAAGAGGATTGATAAAGTAGGAATGTTGAGTGAAAATCAGTACAATATTCAACAGAGGATTTTAAATCATTGAGCATATTGTACAGGCAAGTGAGAAACTACTCTGTTACATCGGACACACTAAGCAATGCTTGCAATATCATAATAATTACAAACTTGCTCAAGACTAACCTGAAGAAACCAAAGTTTTCAAAAGTGTCAAAAAATTTATTGATTTCTTATCTAAAAATGCATGTTTTCTCATCTTCATTATTTGATGAAGTCATAAAAACTGCTTGCTCTTTTCCTTTATGTAACTTTCATCTGAAGACTATACAAACATTATTGGTCAAGGCAAAAGCTTAGAAACATAATCTCTTTTTTAAAACCTTGTTTTGAAAGAAGACTTTCAAAGACTAAAGAGGAAGTTATATAGCAAAGTCGCTTTGATTTCCTTTGGGAGCTGAGGACGTGAGAACTGACTGTGTCCTTGAAAAAATTCCACTGAGAATCAGGAAAAAATTGGAGAACATCCCAGAGTATCATCTCACTGAAATCCTTTGGCTGCCCTACATCATATGATGAGGCCATGAGGGTGTGAATGTGTTATGTATAAAGAAAAGGACAGAATTACTTTTTGAGGTCATCCAAAACTGTAAAGACTGGTGCTGACTGAAGGGAAAAAATGTTTCCATTTTATTATTTATTAGGACTGTATTGAACAGAAAATTATATATGAGGTTGGTAAGAATGCCTGTAGAATGGGCTCATCCAAAAAAGCAACATATGAGGCAGATAAAATCTATCATCTCAAAATTCCCATATAGTTCCAGCTTTGTCAGCTGGGTTAACTTCATATCTTTCCACTGAAGTCTAAGGGGTTATTCCTGTTCATCCCTGCTGAGCATTTGGGCAATTAAATATCTGAAGTCCTGGCAGTCATGTCAGATGTCAAGGAAGACATCAGCTGGAATGAAAATGCAGTTAGTGAAAGCCTCCACATGCAGTTAAAGAGTGGGCTGCCAAAAGGTTAAACCAATATATATATATATAAAGACACTTCATAGTTCAACACTCAAGCAGTTAAAAGTGAATCAAGAGCTCATAAAAGGTCTAAATGCTGAGGTTGGGGAAGTGCCAGACAGAGGTCCTTGGGAAGTTGTTCCTGTTGCAGGACTATCAAGGGGCTGATTAAGATTCCCACAGTCTCAACTTCCTCAGGTGGTTTGTAACTTCTATTAAATTTAAAACCTTAAAATGTCTCAAAGGTCAAAACAGTTCAGGACAGATGCCTTCAGGATTTGAGTGACAGTTTATTAAGACAATCTAGTGCTAAAGTCAGGTCTGAACAATAGTATGTTAAGCATATCAATCTGCTTGTATTACAAAGAGTTTTTTGGGATTTGGTTGGAATAGGAATTTATACCTATGAGATGCAATGGGTGCCCTATCAATAGTGTAAAGACCATTCACCACACTTTTTATTGGACAGTTTTTCTAGCTGTCTCTCATCAGACTCTTCAAGCCAGGTAAAAATCCGCTTCCAAGAACAAAATCCAGCTAAAAAACTCAAAGCAACCCACAAACTCCCCCAAACAAACAAAACAACAGAAAACCCCATCAACAACAGCAAAAAAAACCCCCAAAACAAAACCAAAACCAAACAAAAAACAACAACAAAACCCCAAAAAAACAAGCCAACTGAAAAAATAATGAAATAAATAAACCAAACCAAACCAAACGAAAAAACTGTGGGAGAGTTGCTTTCAAACAAGGAAGTTAAGAATGAGAGTGACTTAAAATACAGATTAGAGAAGATCAGCAGCTGCTATCGGGATTCTGCAGTAGATGAACACAGACCTGTAAACAAGTGAATTGTTAATATGTCTAAGAACAGCAAGTGACAGAAACTAATTCCACTCTGACATGCGGTTTTGCCGATTGTGCTGCACCCTGTTGCTTTACAGGAGGTAGATGTGTGAGAACCAAAGACTAATTAGGGAAAACAGATTAGCCTTTTAAGCTGGCCACCCGGTATATACCCAGTTCCTGCACAGCTATGGACTCATGCTGCTCATTGTAAAAAATCTGTAGGAATTTTTTAATTTTCTTTTGTTTCCTATTAATTGTCTCTCTTTTAAAGCTGTCTCCATAAAACTAAGCTTCAATAGGACAGTCAGATGAAACTCATATCAAAATCTAATTAATCAAGATGGACAATATAAAATTAAAATTAAAACATCATATTAATTATAATCAAATTCTAATCCTTATAAATTTGAACAAGTTTGCAATCTGCTTGGGTATAAGTTCTAATTAGATAGTTTGGGCAAGTCAATCAATACCATCATTTAAATGTTTAATGCTGAAACCAAATTATCATCTAATTCTTAAGCCAAAATTTCAAGAGAAATGTCAGTTTCCTACTAAGAATTCAGTTCATGTATGAAAGCTACCCCTTTTCTGCCTAAGAGAAGATATTGAATAAAAGTTCAATAATATTTACTTGTAGTACATTGTGAAGGGAAACTTTAATCTTGGTAGGGCTTTAAATGCAAAAAATAGAGCATAGTTCTATTTTGAGAGAAAATATTTAAGTGAATAAATCTAAAATATTTTCTTTCCCCAGTATAAAAATTAAAGAGATCTATGAATTTGTCTTCAGAAAAAATACTCGGAATTTCAAGTCAGCTACTTAACATTTATTACACTCTTAAAATGGAAAATAAGATTGAATTTATGATTAGTAGACTGACATCAAAGTGTTCTGAAACATAGCATTTTATAGTGATCTTTCCCTTTTGGAGTTGTCAAATAGCTTATCTCTAGGAACAGGACTATCCAACACTGTAACAACAGCAATTTTTCACTTTATGTTGCTCAATGTCTGATAGAAAATATGCCTAATAATGTAGTGTGATACTAGCAAAAATTTGGGTTAGGCAGAGTAAACTAATTTAATAATAAAAATGTCATTTAAAATGAAAAAAGAGATATTTTGCTTAATACAGTATTCTATTATTTCAATATTTATAGTTTCCATTTTTATGTTATGTTAGACCTCAGTTTGACCAAAGTTTATGGATGTATTTTTCTCCTACCCCGCAAATTATTTCATTTTCTGTTTTTGAGGGGGGGAGTACAAATACCTCATGTATCAAATATTCTGTCAGCTTTAATTTGAGATCTGGAACTTTCTGAATTCTTTCATGAGGAAAAAAGAAGCATGGGTTTGTGGGTTTTTTGTTAGTTTGTTCATTTGTTTTTGTTTCATGTTTTTGTTGTTGTTTTGTTTTTCTTTTTGTTAGTTTGTTTTCAGTGGGTTTTTAGTGTTAATGACAAGCAGCTACTTTATATTTGAAACCTAGAAACCAATTTTCTGGTACATCGACCTTATCCCAGAACTAATGTTTTGGAGTCAAATAACACAAGACACTTAAGATGTATTTTCAGGATTTGCAGATACAAGGCAGATTCTGTAGTCATTTGTGTATTTGAGATTGTGTGTGTGTGTGTGCATACAGAGATGAGTATGTGTATATATATATTTTTGATCATGACATAAAAGCCTTTGAAAGCAATGGAACTGTTCATTTGGAGTCCATGAATTCACCCTGCTCAGGAAGGTACTTAGGTTTCTAGTTGAACATGCAGTTTTACATTCATATCCTAATTTTAAAATTTAATAGTTTCTTATAGACCTTCAGCTTACCAGTCTAAGCATCTCCTTTTTTCCAACAAGTTTGTCTTAGTTTATCCAAATTTCTTTGATGGTGCTGTTCCAGTTGCTTCCTTATTCTACTGGAATATGAAGGAATGAAGAATAAAATCCATTCAGTCAAGATAAATGGAATATTAGTGATGATAAATAAAAATGTCTTGTATGCAACCAACAGACATTCCTTTCTACCCCTTTTATCATAAGCCAGAGAAATAAATGCAGCTCCTTAATGAACTCAAAGAAAGGTTAATGAGTCTGCCTTCAGTGAATCATGAGAGAGGGAGTGGAGACTGGCTTTCTGTGTGAAGGATCACTCTCAGAAATGCCTTGCTTCTGCTCCTAACTTTTAAAATTAGTAGAAGGAAGTTCAAACCCCTGCACAAAATACAGTAATGGTGCTGCCACACGCAGCAAGAGAAAATCTGTCAGCTAGCCATAACATTAAGCTTAAAATAGTCTACCTCTAATCTAACTTCAGAATTTAACACCATCACTCAAGTAATAATCACTTACAATTATTAACTAAATTGAATAGTGTTTTCTACAAGTTTTGATTCATATTGCAATGTGTAGGTAATTTTATTTGAATCAGTCTTTCTAACCTGATTTAAGACTTTAATTATGGAAATATTATTTGCCCTCCATTTCCCCTTTAAAAATGTACTGAGTTCCTTGGAAGCTATATTTTCTTGGTAATAGAATTTAATCTGAGGTTAATGACACATAAATTCTACCTGAGTACTTAATTCCATATTTAATTCACTTTTTTTTTTCATTTAACTTGGTTACTAACGACTATGGTAGAACTGAACTAAGCCACTATGCTTTTTAATGTTATTTTACCTTTGATTGACTTCAAAAGTATTTATTCTTCTACTGTTTTCAGAAAGCAAGTGGCTTTAATAATAGTAATTCCAAGTAAATAGGTAAAGTGCCTTGCTGCTCTGCTTCTTGAAGAGCTCACTAAAGATATTAGCAAGATTGTATTTTTGTCTATGCTTTGGTTTTGTGAGAAGCTCACCATAGAGAAATTATAGTAGTAGAAACTGAACTGTTGAGGTGGGTTTTTTTGCACAAGTTATAGCTCAATTTTCTGTTCATATGAAACTGCTCATATAAAGCAGATGCAAGTTTGAGTGTTTAATATGGAGAGCTACACTGAAGAAATCTCCTTTTCCCAAGAAAACACCAACTCATATTTGTCAGAGACAAATACAGCTTGGCACCATGTGATGCCACTTTACACCAGGACAGGAGACACAGCTGGGATGTAGAGAGCCAAGTTCTGATAGGAAGCTCAACACACTTGTCACATAATAAGCGAGAAGAAAACAAAACATGTATTATATATATAGGCAAAGCCATATTTAGCTTTTTGGTAAGCAGAAAGACTACCAGACTATTGCTCTCTTAAGACTCTGTTGTGTCTATGTGGGAAGGGACTTGTCTATATCTACCTCTTGTCCCAAGCTTCCTGTGTTATTATAAACTCTCTGGTGCATATAAATTCAGTGATGCTTAATTATGTTCAGCATCTACAGCAAACTGTGCTCTTCATTGTTAATATAAGAAAAAAATAGTAATAAGCAGAAACAGGTGTCATACAGGTGGACGAGCTGCAGCCTGAGGCAGCAGGATCATGAGCACACAGCAAAATCACAAGCTGGAGAGAGACACAGGAGTGAGCCCTCTGAGGCAGAGTTCTTCAGGAGTTTCAAGGAATGGAGTTGGTCCTCCAAAGTTCATCCTTCCTGGAGTGCTGCAGGGTCCCATAATCTCAGCAAGAGGAACCTATTCCTTGCACTGTCCTGACGGCCACTCTGTCTCTGCTGCTGCTGCTGGATATGGAGGGGATACACATTGATTTACTTAACCAGATGTGGGGTGATGAGCTGATAAGGCCTGATGGGTTGAGGGAGATGCCCCAGCCCCTCCTGGAGAGGGGTGTATGGGTGTTAATGGGAAGTGGCTATATTTTCCTGTTGCTTTTTCTTTTGGGTTATTGAGTGTGTGTTTACTGGTGGTGTTGAACTGTCGTGTTTCTGTTTAGTAATCCTCTGTTAGTTATACTGCTGGGGTGGCCCCTGAGATGTGTGTTGTGCTGATGTCTTTGGGGGGGTATTTTGTACAATCCTGCAGCTAAATGTTATCAATGACTAAGTAACCCTATACAGTTATTGTCACATATTTATATTAATAAATGTTATTTCGGGAGCTATCATGAGAAAGGTTCTTTTCTCTTGTTGCTATTAACTGTGGTCCTCTTGTCAGGAGTTAGAATACATTCTGGCCTGTGTTCTGTCCAGCAGTCCGGCAGGCAGTCCTGAGTTCATTAAGGCTCTAATTTTTCTGAAGGTGCTTATTGCTGATAATTTTCTCCCTAGCTGAAGTGTAGCTTCATATCAGAGGTCAAAAACCCCTTCCAACCTGTGTGCTGTCAGTTATAGGACAGACAGTGGTGGGGTACATAAGAATTTGATTTTCTGGAAGCGCTTACAGCTATTAACTTTTAATTAATACAGTTAAGACTAGAAATCTCTGTATTTCTGTCTCCTTCCTCCCTTTCACGTGACAACAGATGAATAAACAGGGAACTGACAGCACTCTGTTTCAACTTTCTCTTGCTTGAACTGGCTAAAACATTTCTTATTAAGAGAGTCAGGCAAGTTTTTAGAATGTGACTAGAGAGTGGGCACAGCCCCCAAATAGCAGCAGACATATGGGCAGTACAGCTATTTGCAGAGGGCAGTGCTGGGGACAATCACTATCTGACCTGCCTTGCTGTGGAGCAAGGAACCAGCCCTGCACAAGAAAGGCAAACCCCAGGGACCTCCCAATTCACTCAAGGTCACTGTCTGACAGGAAGAGTCTAGTATTGATGAAACCACTCAGTGAGTCTCTGAAGTGATGGTGGATTCATCAGTTTACTCCTTCCTTGAGAAACACAAGCAACCTACATAGAGAAAGAAAAATTGTATCTTCAAATAAAACTCTTGGGAGGTGGGGAAAGAGGAGTGTGTGGATGTTAAATCAAACTCAAACTATTTTCAAAGGTGATAACATCAGAAACAAGGAAAAAATGCTGAAAATGAATATGGGATTCAGACAAACAAAACATTAGTGGAAGAATTAAAACAACAAATCACTGTCTAGGAAAAAAAAACCCAACAAAACCAAACCAAACAACTCTACAGGCAAAAATAATTAAAATAACAGTCTTTGCAGTACTATCTAAAAGAGATTGTTTCAAGAAATCTCTGAATGATTAGTCATGAGAAGTCCCAGCTCACAGACCCAGAATACATTATCAAGATCTGGAGAAACATGTAAGAGAATCCAGATGAACTACACAACTTCAAATGAATTCAACTGGAGATTCAATATCAGGAAAATGCAAACACAAATTAAAAAAAATTACTGAGACAACCTTTATAAACAAAGAACTGGAAACTGCAAGGACCATATGTCACCCATGGTTTTGGATAAATTGCTTTTCTCTGCTGTCATCACTGCTTCTATGTGTTTCATTAGAAGAAAAATCTTTGAAAGGATGACACAGAGAGCACCAATACTGAAAAACAAAATAAATCAGGTGATCTCTAACAACTAATAAGTCATGTGTTTCCCTTCCTTTTCCTTCCTCAGAAACTGCAAAGGCTAGTATTATAATGTCAGATTTTGAACTGTGATTCACATTTAACATAGGATCAAAATATAGGAAATTCAAAAGCAAAAGACATGAAATCTCTATTTCTGATTGACTTCTGGTTTCAAAGATTGTTCAGTCCAAGTCAAGAAATTGTTGCTGGGATGGAATTTTCAGAGAACCCTGCAAAATATTTCATTCAGCATCCACCAGGACTGTTGAAACTGTTCCAGCTTGCACCTGGCTGTGTATTACCAGGGACCAACAATAGCTGCAAGATGTCTTTTCTCACCAGATTAGGCAATGTCTTTTCTGGAAATGTTGCCTTTTAAGCTGTCACTTTGTCCTTGAACTGACCCCTACAGCAAAACAGGAAACATAAATCCTGGTATTCCTAGATTCATCTCAGCTTGTGGGCTTCTGAGACTTTTTCAGGGTGTCTCATTGCATGTACATCCTCTGTTTCTGCAGAAAGCATCTCATATTTCTCAGCCTTCCCAACTTCAGTCTTAAAACAAACAAACAAACAAAAAAACAAACAAAAAAAATACATTTAAAGTCAAAAGCAGGCAAGTTTGATCTTGAGATGCAAATGTTGAAACTCTTGATTAAAAATCCAGAACTAATGTTAGTAAATTGGGAAATTAAAACAGTATAATGTGTTCCTTATTACCCTGTTCACATCAAAGATACCTGCCATTTAAGCTACTTGAGATATATTTGGGCTGTGAAAAACAAAGGCACAGTTCAGCTGAGCATTCATTCATCTTCTGTATGCCAGCATTCAGAATAGGACCTAAAATTAGTTTAGCAAACCATGCATTTATGTTGTTTCTCTGTGCTTTTTTTCCTGAACTAAATTTTCTCTAAGTGTTCAAGATTTTTCTCTCTCTCACTTTAGCTGCTACATGGATCAAACTGTAGCTGAACAGCACTGAACTGCACTTCATTACATCATCCACATTTCACAGGCATTGCCATGGCTTTATTTTTTAACTTGTGCATACCTTCTAATTTACAGCAATGCTGTGAAAGCTTTCTATCAGCAATGCTTTCACAATGCTGTAAGACATATATAATAAAAAGTTTTTCTTGAATAGATGTCTTATAATATATAAAGTCTCTAAGTTTGTCCTGAACTTTTTATAGCATCATGGTATAACATTAATCAAACCACAGCCTGATCCTCAGAAACATTTTTGAATGCACCTTTTGCAAAAAAATTTGGAATTCATGAGCAAAGTTTAAAAGACAAGACACAAAATTTTAGTGAATTTCTCTATCAGTATCACTGATGAAAAGCATACCATAAATCAAGAAAAGGCTATATCAGCCAACTCTTGATATTGAAGCAGACACTACATTATTTGGCAGAATTGTGCCTTTTCAGCTACATCATAAATTTGGGCTCAGGAAAAACTGACAGCAGTAAAGAGGATGGCAGGCAATCCGTACATGTGGAATTTCACTTCATATATTATACCAGCTGAAGATCAGCTTTAGAGATGATAGGCAAAACCCTCTGAGATGGGCAAAAGTGTTAGGAAGCTGATGAGTGTTCTGTGAAATGATCCACAGCAGACTATTTAAAACTGTTCATTTGTTATAGACTCAGAAAGCAAGGCTCTTCACACAGGTTCGCTAGCACATTGTGTTTTGAAACAGCACTCTAATACAGAAGATGCAATACATATACCAAGATGATGTTTCTGAATGGTGCTGTTGGATTAAGAACAAAATATTAAGGAAGTAAACATAAGCCTTCACTGCTGCCTATATGGCTCATTCTATCTCCCTACAACTGTGAGGTGGGAGATACATAGACATGAAAGCAGGAAATGCTATAGGAAGCTTTCATCTAGTGACCACCTAGATTAATGAACTACACACTCTATGGACTAGGAAATCAAAAGAATAAATGTATAAGACACTGTGTAAAAGTTTACCTTCCTGGGCATAGCTGTTCTGTGGGATTTTAAAAAATATAAGGTATTTTACCTCACTGATAGCTGAAACTCCCAAGCTGAATTAGATGCTAGTGTTTAGAAACCTTAATCTCCCTCATACCATGATGCATATGCTTATCCCTGGAATGAACACCTGTCAGAAAAGAAAAATAAATTAATTAATTAATAAAATTTAAATTATTAGTGAATAAATAAATACAAAAAAATTCCTCTTCCAAACATTGATCCTTAAGAAGGAGAAAAGGATCAGTATTTAAAGAAAACAAAAAGTTGGAATCATCTGCAAACTACTCCTCTCAACAGTTCCCACAACTTGGGTATTTCCATCAGAAATGAGCTTACAGAGTGGTCTTATTTTGAAGAGTTATTCCATACTGGTAGATCTCACTGATGTCTTAAAGATCCAGCTGCTTTAACACCTAGATCAAAAATTACCAACTTGCACACAATGACATCATGATTTGAAATTTGGATGATTTGGATGATTTGGAATTACAGGGATCACAATGTAATAAAATTGCTCTGGTTTTATTACACATGAAATATTTATTTAAAACCATAGGATATATACCAGTTTATGACAAAGTGTGGTAACTCTAATATTTAGAATGTGCTGACTACATTTAAGTCTTCAATGTCTTTTCTTAGTGTTGCTCATTCAAGCAAAACTGATTGATTTTAAAAAGTAGTTTGGCTGAGTTGGAAGCTGTGGACTCCTTAAATATCCAGCCCTCCCAAGGTGAGAAGGCAGATTGCTACAGCAAACGTAACTAAAATCTCAAAACAAAGGTTAATTCATGTAGTGAATTTTAACTTTTCAGTAGAAACATAGCAGGAAAAAATGAAACAAAATTACTTTCTAGCATGTGAGTATACTCTCAACCCAGCTAAATAAAAAAGGTCATTCAACCAAGTGTCCCTGATTCCAGTCACTGGAAAAGAAGAGAAATCCTGTGAAATGAATTCTCAGAGGATAAAGTTTTTTCATGAAAACAAAAATAAATTGAATTCAACAGTTTGCTAACTGCAACCTACTAACCTTATAAAAATATATCAATGATGTTAAAAATAAAAAATGCAGTCAAGGAAAACAGCCGGATTCCTGAGGGAAAAGAGTAAATTCTCCCTGGCAGTGGTTAGCCACTCACCTTTCTCATCCTGATAAGCAATTAAGATGCTATTCTGTTAAAGCCCAATGCCAGCTACTCAAAGTTTGTCTCAGCCTAGATGGATAAATGAGCACGGACTACTTCTTCAGTTCCCTGCATTTTTTTATTAACTGCCTATGCACAACAGTGTGGTAGATCTTGTGCAATAAGTATTAATTAAGGGTGTTTATTTATCTTTTTTTTCAGTAGAATTAGAATGCTCTGTACTCTTTAACAGCCAAACACTACAAAGAAACACATATGCAATACTCACACTAAAGTAATTGCAAGTTTTCTGTATCGCTATGCTGCAGGAACATATGTTTTTAAATGTGGCTGGTGAGGATAGCTTGCAAGCCTCTTGGATTTTACTTTTTTTTTTCCTCTATAATTCCATCCTGAGATAAAATATTTTGTATGTCGAATTTTTAATACCTATAGTTAGGGCCTTAGTAGTGACTACAGGATAATAGTAAAAGCATTAATAATGTAGCTAATTGTCCATGTATCTGTGCTATTGAATGTTTACTTACACAAAATGAATAGGTCCAACATGAGCGATACCCACATCATGGTGACGTGGGGGTTAAAGAGTCACCTGTCACAGAGAGGAAAAATAAAGCAGAAACCTGAACTTCTTTCACTCTTCAACAGAATATCATCATAACACCCTAGTATTTCTCTCTGTGTTCTGTCCATGACTCACACCCACTAACCAGCTGGCTTAGGAAAAACCCTTCTCTTCAAAAATTTCAGCAGAACTGGTATGCTCATGTAAAAAAAAAAAAATCTAGTTATGATGAACATTCTTCTATAAGTAAAAAAAACAACCTTTGACAAATCCACCAAACAACACTGCTGAGAAAGAGAAAAAAATTAGATAACATTTCTTAGGGGTTATCATAACCCTGGCTTATCTAGTTTAGTATTGAACACAGATACATTTTATACTTCACTCACATATTGACAGTAAAATTATTTATGACTTTGCTAAGCCCACCACTAATTTTAAGCAGGCTGCAGCATTTTGTCAGTCATAGAATGAGAAATAAATGACTTGGAACTTCATTTCCTTTCATCAGAGCTGAGAGCCAGACTCACCTAGCCAAGGACAGCATGAGGGTTGTGTCAACACAGGCAACTCAGAAATTGTCACTGCCATAACAAAAGATTTGACGGCACCGTTTCCAACTGACAGCAGAGAACAGAATGCATTTTCAAGCCTCTATTGCTCTCTGAAATAAAAGCTGTACTGAATCTTGCAGAGACAGCTGACAACATTATTTTCCTGCAAATGTTTGCCCTGCCCACCTTCTGCTTCACATTTCTATCTGACATGTTAAAGCAAACAGCTGATGAAGGCAGGTTGGTGGTGGAAGAGCGTCATGTGCATGGGATGGAGAGAATCAGGGAGGTTTGCCATTCTTTGCAGGCTACTAGGAGGCTGTTTATGTTGCTTTTGCACCAGGTGTAGTAGAGGTGTGAAGTGGAGAAGGAGGGTTTAAAGCATTCTAGAAAGAAAGCAATAGAGTCAAAGTTAACAGATCTGCCACTCTGTGTGTGTCAGCAGTTCCTAAAACTATTATGAATTTGGTTGTAAGGAATTGCGTGACATTAGGATTTGGGTATAAGAGACTTTAGAGACTTTAGAGACTGTTTTGTAGAGGCTTTAGAGACTGTTTTAGCATCTACACATCGCAGAAGCAAAAACTGATCATCAACTGTAGGTTGAGCCTCCTCAGAGGTTTATATCTTTTTGTTTAATGCAGTTTTACAAGGAAATGGGTGTTCTATGGATACTCCAAAATAACTTTTTTTTGTAAGTGCAAGTTTCAAACTTTGTACAAGACTTAGCCCACATTTTGACACCATTAAATTTCATTTCAGAACAGTCCTTGCTCCTGGAACTGCAATCAGATTGAATTAGGAATCGAGAAATGGCCTCAAAAAACTGATTTTACTGTCTATATTCATCATATGGCAGCTGAATAAGGAACAAAACTCACAACTGAGCCTTACGGATTTTATTGAATTGTGCTTTTGAATTTAGGTGCCCAGGTGGTCACCTATATGCAGAAATCTAGAACAGTGTTATGAATAATGTGTCAGTTACTAAAGTCTATCTCTCTTCTTGGTGGTTGAGAAGCTTTGGATAAATGCCTAATAGAACTGCTGCCTGGTTGCCAGACACATTTCTTTCTGCCTTTCGGCACTGCATTTATGGCATACACTTGAAGATAAGATCTCCACTGTAGTTCAGCTGAAATCAGTTCTTCAATAATCCATAGCATACTTATACAAAGTCTCTTTCTCTCTAAACTTATACCACTGTGTTTACACATATTCCCATAAAATCCACACATTACACTGCTTTAAAATACTTAATAACTCTATTAGTCCTCTAAACAGCTATTGTGTAATGTATGTTGAATATTGAGGATTTGTGCTCCGAGCAAGGAAAGAAAATAGAAAACCAACAGGTTTTTTTAAAAAAATCCTATGTAGTTACTTTCACAGTAAAAAATAAAACCAATCTGAAGACCATAACACACAAATGAATAAATGACATTTATAACAAATATTTCACGCGCGGATGAAATAAGATTTATGACTTTCCTCCTATTAGAGAATAATTATTTTATTTATTGTTGCATAACTATAAATTCAATTCATAATTTTTATTTAAGAATATATTTTAGATTACTATTTAAGTCTCTGTTTTAAATTCAACATAAATTCTCACAATTTATAATAAAATACAGTGAAGTCAACTGTATGGACACTAAATATGTTTTATATTTATACCAAATTTAGATATAGTTTGTTTCTCTTTTATTCCTTTTTCTTTTTTTATTTTCTTTTAATAATATTGGAACATGAAAAATATTAGGGGTCTAAGTATGTTTGATTTTGTTACTGGCAATGGACACATTTTTCTCTTGATGCAATAACCTGAGCTAAGTTTGAAAGAATTTTTATTTCTCCAATGTCTTCCTAAGTCCTTTTTTAAATGGAGGCAGTATCAATTTTTTGACTGTGAATGCAAACCTTGGTGGCTCTTTAATCCCTTCAGGTGGTATGTTACAATTTTAAGTTCCAGAGCTGCCCTACTATTTATTGTTAATATTTTGAACAATAGAGAAAAAGCACTTCACTCATGCACTTGTCATAAAAGTAAGTTAATTCTCACCATTACTGCAGGCAGTACTGATTATGTTTCTTTGTGAGGAAAAAAAAAAATTAAAAGTCAGACCTTATCTTCATAAGTATAGCTTTGTTTAGGTTCCACAGACATTTAAAACCATTTTGTTGATGTCAACCAGATTCCAGTCTTGTAGTATTAAAACAATGAAGCAATAGATTAATTACTGAAAATATTTAACAATTTTCAAATTTCCCATTAATTCCTTTAAGTTTCTGTACTATTATGTTATTTCAGAAAGCATTTAAAAGTTAATACATTCAGAAAGGAGAAGTAATGAGATAAGAAAAAAATAGCGGGAGATTTAAAACTCGAGAATAAGTTACATCCTTTGGGACTAATTGGCATCAAAACACTTGCAATTATTTTACTAATCAGACTATGTTTCCACCAGGAATGAAGTCATACTATACCTGTTTTCCAAAATTAGTCACTATCTCTTTCTTTAAAAAGCATTGCATGGTCAAGTGGAACACATCAGCTAGACAAGCAATGCTTATCCTAGGCTGTGTAATAAAACCAGTGGGCAGAGCTGGGAACCTGAGAGTGATAATGGAGATCAGAAGTGACCTGTCTGCACTTTTTTAGGGACTAGTGGGTGCTGCTAAATAAAGCTAATTTTCTTTACCTAATGTATTACAAGAGGTTACATGAATGCCTGTATGAATGAAGCAGTGACAGAAGGGTCTTGAAACTTTAAGATCTAAACCATGGAAAATAGCATTCATTTGATTTGAATATTTTAATATTTACCCATTCATTTAATGAAGTAATGGCTACAGACTTATTTTTATAATTTTGTACAAAAGATGTATATGAGGGGGATCAAATGAAATACTTTCATCATTCCTTCCTTTATCTCATTACAAGATAATTAACAGATCATGATTTAAGCCCTCTGTGTAATTTATTGGACAGACTTTTTTTTTTTTTGGAACAACAAAAATTCTTGCCTATTGAAATATCTTAGACAAAAATGATATATTTATAGTATATATTTTTGATGCATGGCTCTCAGAACTTTCCATTTAAAAATCCTGACCTTATAAATATTTACTGCTCTATAATTAATTTTTCTGTCTATTAGGAAATTAGTATGGGATTTGAAGGGAAGATATCAGGATTTAGGTTCCTGACATGCAAACAAAAGGTCCTGAATGGAGTATATGGAGATCTACATGTGAAGATTCTTCTCACCTGATTTTGACTCTAAAACTTTGGTATCTAGTTTACACTTAAAATCTGGACTGGCTCTATAATCAGTGGTTAAATTCTTCTCACCTTAATGTGATACCTTCTTTTCTTTATTGATTATGAGAGTAACTTCAATGGTTAGCTATGATGTCTGAAATTAGGCAATATAAAAGCCTTTTAATTATTATTTAATTAATTCATAGCAATTAAATAAATACCTTCATGATTTTTTTAGAATACAGCATTGATATGGACTAAATTTAAAAGAATATCTATAATTATATAGGAAAAGGAGTGGATTTGAAATTATCTGCAATGAATGCAATCCTCGAATTTCTGGTTCGTGAATCTTGGCATGTGATAGGGCTAGTTGAACTTAGTCTTTTGGACTATTTTTCAGTGAAAAAAAACACAAAACAAAACAAAGGGAAGCAACCATTATGCTGCCACATTCACAGCCATCTATTGTACATCAGATCCAAACCCTTCCAACACTGTAAGTGTTAGTTTCTCATGCAGTTTAATCAGTCTGTCCCAGGGGAAACTTCTACTGGCAAAGACAAGCTGTCATTTCCTACCTTTAGTGACAAAAAAAAGTCTTAATCCTTTATGTCAGAGCATTTTGTGGAGTTTAAGAAGCTCTTATGACATCTGACACAGTCAGTGGAGAAAAGCGGTGAAGGGACTGAAAGACATTGCAAGAGTTTGTAAGAGTAAATAGGAGTTTGGAGACCAAGTGAATGAGGGAGAACAGTGTCACTCAGCTGTGCTCTCTTGCTGCTGCAGTTTGCTCATCAGTATTGACTCCTCCCTGCCAAGGGCACGATGCTCTGCTATTTGATGTTGGATCAGACATACAGGGTCCCAGAATAAATGTCTGAAATACATGCATGTTTTATTCTAAAGGGATAGAGAAAACTCCCACATTTGAAATGCTTACTTTTGCTTTTTCAATGAAACCTAAACTCAATTTCACAGGTGCTTTTCTATTTCTACAGATAAACTTTCGCAAAAAAACCACCCAACCAAACACAACAACAAATATTTAATAGGTGCTTGATAATCAGCCTCCCTTTTAAGGGAGAGTGCAATGTACTCTGCAAGCACAACTATCTCTATGGATTTTGTACTATATTATATGCCATTATCATATGCTCATCTCCAATTCTTCAAACTGATACAGACAACACAATAATTTTTGTGGGGTTTTCTGTGAGTGTCTAGGCTTTTCTATTCCATACAATATTTTGGGGACATTCATCATGCAGCATTCTAATCTTTTGGTTAAACTTAAACATCTTTCTCTTATATGAGAAACAAACAAAAATACCCCCACCTCACCACACGGTATTTTTCAGAAGACAGGGAAAATACCCTACAGATCTTTGGATTTCAAGAAGTCAGACTAAATCTCAGAAGAATTTAAAGTCAACTTTACAACAATCTTAACTGGTTAGCTGTAGCCAATCAAAACATCAGCATGCTAAAGTTAGGTACTTCTTGCTCTCCCTCCTTTGTGGGGAAAGAAAGACATGTAGTCATCTAATACTCCTTCACAGAGACCAAGGGGATGTAGAAAAAGAAAGGATTAATGAAAGTGTTATTATTCAACACAGATATCCTCAAGGAAGCTCTGGAGCAATAAATTACTAAATATAGAAACAGAGCACCTGCTACAGAAAAACTAATGGTGCAAATCTTTTAAAAACAAGAACTATCCTGGAGTATAATCCATTAATATATTCTCCATCTAGAATTTTTATAGTAATTCTTCAGAAGTCACAGATTGGACATTCATTAAAGTAAAATGCTTTTACTTGTATAAGGGATAGGCCTCACTGTGATTCTGTAATGCTGCCAGTCCTCTGTTTATCTTTATTCTGGTTGTGTGTCTCTAAATCAAGATAAAAACCAACTCAACATGAAGGCAAATAAAAAGAAGGTCATTTAATCACCCCGTTAGCTTAAAATGATTATTGATTCCTGGAGGTGGTGTCTAATTCTGCCAGAAAATCCATTTCAGTAATGATTACTGCCCTCTGCTTTATCTATTATCATGGAGGTTATTAAAAGTGAGAGTCTCTAGGGAAGTATAAGCTTTAGACCACTAATATCATATTTAATATGTTTTTAACAGAACAGAGTTTCAGACTGTGCCCTTTAACCTAGAAGCGAATCAAGGTGACAGTTAGGAAAGTGTAGGTCTAATTATTATATATACTCCACTGGGATCTAGTCACACACCGTATGATAGATAAATATCAGCTGGGACAAAGACATATTGAACTCTTCATCACTCTAAATTGCCAGGTGCCCACAGCTCTAAAAATAACATACTCAGAAAACTTACAGTACCCTTTTGAAATAGTTACTCAACTTGCTGTTGCACTTTACCAAATAATGTTCATATCCTATGACAGTTGTATCATGTTTTCCTTCTGGCTGCTCTTACAGAGTCACAATGATAATAAACTATCATGGGAATAAAGAATTGTCTACATACTGAAACATCTATCCTACAATTATGCATACACATTGAGATTTTTTGTCCCATTCCAACTAGAATATACAATTAAACTCATAATTAACATAACCTGATAAATATCAAAGATTAAACATTCAGATAATCTAATCTTATCACCTTCTGTGATCCTAATTTCTCTCTATATGTGAATCTCCAACTACATGAAAAAATCAAGTTAGATGACATATAAAATAGCATATTAAAAGTTTGTTCTTTCAGTATTCCGTGGACCATATGCTGTTAATTCTTGAACTTTTTGAACTAAAGGAACAGTATTAACACCAATCAAACTAACACCAATTTTCATAGATAATATTTTTCTCATGATTTTTAAAATTGGAAAAATATATTTTTTTCATGGATGAGATGCAGATCTTTTTCCATAGAGTTTTCAACCACCATTAGTGAGAATGTGGAGACTACATGTGTCTCTCACACATGGGCTATCAAAATAATTTTAAATTTTTAAAATACCAGAAAAAACTTTTAAAAATTTATAGTAAAGAAAAGTATTTGGAAAAATAAATTACAGAATCTAATTTCTGAAATTAATTAATCTGACAGTATTTAAATTATAAAAAATAGCTCAATAACAATAATATGGTAAGTCCCTTCACAATGCATACAATATTACTTTATTATCTGCCATGACCAACAGACACTCTAGATGATATCAATGGTACTATATTTAATAAGAAGAGATGTTCAGAATCCATGAATAAAAAAAAGAGTAGCAGCAAGCTGTGGTTCCAACCTATTGCACATATTTTGGGCATTACAGAGCATGAGGTACAACTACTTTTAATCTTTTTGTATGCATTCAGTAAAGGTTGTTAATATTAATATTTTACCCACAAAGAACAAATGGATGATTACATGAATCTGTCTTTGTTCTGATCTCATTCCACTTCACATAGGGGAGAGAAATCTGAACTAGTCAATTTTCTTATCAAGGCATCTCAGTGACAGTAAAAAAGTGCAAATAGAGATCTTGGTCAGATGAAGTGTCATTCACACAAGCAAAAGCCCCCAAAAGTTATGCAAACACTAACAATACCATGGTTTTGAAATTATTTGTAAACAGTCATGCAATATCCCTACATTTAGGAACTCAGCAAAGAGTAATTTCAAATAATATTTGTCAGAAAAAATAAAAAATTTGTCAGCTTTTTTACTTTATTGTTCTTTGCAGGGAAAGTTTCTTATCTCTTGCTATTCCTGATATTATTACAACTTTCATGGCTTTCTTAATTGATGCAAACTCAGAGGAGTTGCTGGAAAGCTTATCATTGTTTTTAAAGAACTTTTTTAGTATAACAATTTATTAGACTCTACCAGCGAGAGAGAAGGCCTCATAATTACATTTTGAGCTGCCGTGCTCATATTGTTGGCCAGCCAGCAAACAACTATTAAAAATGTCATAGAAATTTGGTTTAAAGTTTTCACATCAATTGTTTTACACACAGTTGATACATGTGATCTATACTTTCTAAATACAGTGAATGAAATACTGGCAGTTTTTATGTCAATGGGTGTTCTACCATTAACTTTAATGGGAAAAAAGGTTTCACACTATACTGTAAAATTAATAGAGGCATGCATATTCTCTAAAAGCCTATAACTTACTTTAATTATTTCATTCTTGAATTGCTCTTCACTTTGAAGGGTCTGTTGCCCCATATGTTGTTTATCTCAACTGGGCCTGTGAATGTTTTGATATTTTTATTAAATTCTTTTTAATAATGTATATACTTCAATTATTTTTATGCAGTTTCAGTAATTCATTATAATGCAGAAGAGATATATCAGCTGTGTCACTTTTAGGATAGTGTACTATTTCCTTCATATATTGAGTGATATGATTAATTTATTTTGAGCCTTCATAAGTGGACTTGGACTTCTCAACATTCAAATATTTAGCAGAAAAAGTGTTGGTGCTTATCACAGGGACCTCTATCCTAGGTTAATGTCCTTAATGTGTCACTGTCAAAGAAGTCAGCCAAAACACAATGTACTTTTTAATGGAAGTAATACCAGTTATTTTCTCTTCAAAATACAGACATAAATATAGTCACAACAATAAGAAAAAAAATAGTAATTCATTGACCTAAGCTGGGGTCAGATCCTCAGCTGGCATGAATTTGCATGGTCCATTACTCTTAATTGGATTTATACTCTCTGAAGACCAGATGGTCTATGTTTCTCCATGTATAGCACTTTCAGAATCATATTAGGTTGTAGTATTTTTACATTTTTTTACATACTGGGAATCATTTTTTGACCATTTCATACTGAACATTTTGTTTAAGAACTTGATAATCAGCAGTTCTGTGGTTTAGTTTAAAAGCTGACAAGTAATGATCTTCATTCCTGTAAATCTCATTAATCAGAAGCTATTAAACTTCTCGTCTGTTCTTGTCCCTTTCTATGGACAGAAAACAATGAGTTATTCCACAACATACACTGAGTTTTTAACTTATTAAGTTTAATAAATTATCATTTTTAAACAGGACAATAGCTGTATTTTATGTCTGAGATACTGAGACCTCTGCTGATTTAAAGAAAAAAAGAACTTCAGTTGAGCATTGCCAGCAGGTTGAGGGAGATGATCCCATGCCTTTGCTCAGCTCTGGTGAGACCACAGCTGGAGTGCTGTGTCCAGTTCTCAGCTCCTCAGTACAAGAGAGACATGGAGCTCCTGAAGCAAGTCCCTAAGGAGGAGGGTTACTAAATTGATTAAAGGCCTGGAGCATCTCTGTTATGAGGACAGACTGGGGGAGCTAGGCCTGTTCAGCCTCAAAAAGAGATGACTGAGAGGGGACCTTCTCAATGCCTAAAAGTATCTGAAGGGAAGATGTCAAGATGATAGATCACTTTCTTCTTAGAGGTGCCAAGCAATAGGACACAAAGCAAGGGGCAAAAACTGATGCACAAGAAGTTCCACTTTAATATGAGGAAGAACTTCTTTACTGTGCGGGTCAGGACTCACTGGAACAGACTGTCCAGAGAGGTGTGGAATCTCTCTCACTGGAGATAGTCAGGAACCGTCTGGACACAATCCTGTGCCATGTGCTCTAGGATGATCCCACTTGAACAAGGAGGTTGCACCAGGTGACCCACTGTACAGTCCCATCCTACCTGACCCATTCTGTGATTCATTTTTACATGGAAATCCTACAAAAGTTGTAAAAATAGACATCTAAAACTTTTTACATGGAAATCTTACATGTACATATTTGAGGGAAGAACTAGCACCAACAGTTTCATAAATTGATAAGAGACTTTATCATACTGTTATTAGCTTTATTTTATGTAAAACTATATTTGTCTAACACAAAAGCACTATAAGATTAGCAGTGGAGCAGTTATTAATGGCTTTTTTTCTTCATCATTGTGCCCTAAAATTCTCTAGTCCTTAGTCTTGCAGCCCATTTTCCTTCTTTCCCCAGTATCATAGTAAAAGAAGATAGATGGTGGGAGTTATTCATAGCTCCATTCTTATATCTGTTTTACCTCTAAGGCCACCCATTGCCAGTGGAAAATATAGAACAAATTTATTTTTCCTTAGCTCCTGACTATCAAGAAATGACCCAACAAACGTACATTGACCGGTTTGGGAGAAAGCAGATGTGTCAAAACCAGCTACTTTTTCATTTTGTCATTTCCAGGCAGAACAGTGAAGACTAGAAAAAACTCAGATATGGTAGAAAACCTAGTGCCTGTTGAGCTGTGAAAAGAGCTGCCATCAGGCAACACAAATATTTCTGCCAGGTCAGCAAAGTATGAGATAAGTTCCCATTAGGCAGTTTATAACTACACACCTCTTTTTTCTTCCTTTCCTCGTCTTCTCCCCCTCCAAGACTTTGATAGCCAGCATTTCTCTTTGCTGGCACACACTGTGGCCTTTCTCAGAATATAATTTACAATGTTTATACCTGTCATTTCAATCTCTGTACTTTGTATTTTTTCATCTCATAGTCTTTTCCAGGTTCTTGTCACCCTGCAAAAACACTAGTGTTTTTAACCTCTCTGGCTACACTGACTGGCTTTGTCATCAGCAGTTTTTGTATCATCCTCAATGACCTGTTAGGAAGAATCTTGTAAACATTCTGTCATAGTAAGTGTTACCTTGTATCCTGAGAATATTGGCACATTAAGTTCTTGGCCATTGACTTATGTGATGGGCTCAATATAGTAAGTTCCTCAGATACTGTTTTTCCTTAGTGGTATTTCTTTTTACCAGAAAATGGCCACATTAATCAAAGATTGGGTGTATTACCAGACTGTGAATTGTTGGGACTTCCAATACTAAGTATTTTTAATAATAAAAAAAATATTTCTAAAAGTGAAATCTTCATCTAGAATAAAAAACAAAAATAGTTGGAGACAATTTTTGTGGATTTTTGAGCAATACCAAAAATGAGACATATAGGAAATTCCAAATATTATGTTTTTATCTCTCTATCTCTCTCTCTCTGTCTCTCTATAGATAGATAGATAGATAGATAGATAGATAGATAGATAGATAGATAGATAGATAGATAGAGATAGAAAAAATAGATAGATAGATAGATAGATAGATAGATAGATAGATAGATAGATAGATAGATAGATAGATATCCGTGGAAGAATATAGGGAAGCCCCAGTTCTCCTTGATTATTTCAACAATGAGAAATGTCTGACACATCCAGAAAGCTTAGCAGATACTTCTGTTACCTAGCACCCCAGGCTGATGGGTAGATTTTGTATAATCAGTTGTCTTCAAGTAGCTAAACTTTCCAACTCCTTTGCAATAATTTTGGGTGGGAACTAGGTATTGCTTAACTGAAAAAAAGCACAAAAATAAGATATTTATAGTTTGTTTCAATTTCTGCTTCTGTCTTAGTTTTTAATTTCTGCTTTAGAAATCTGCAAGAACTTTAAAATTAATATAGAATTCTGGAAAACCATGAGTTTTTAGCCAAAGTGCTTCCAAGGTTCCACAATCTAGATATTAATATCTGTCCCACATAATATCCATACTCATATATATACATAACTCATATATAGAAATACACTATAAATATATGGTGAGGCTCACACATTATGAAACAATGTTGATTTTGACTTATATGCTATGTTATAAAAGTATAAACTTATATCAAGAACGTAGGTTAAAGTTAACCTCTTGTACCAAAGAGGCACTAGCCTATGTGTAATGGCTTCAATAGATGTAAAGTTGTGAAGAGTAAGAAAACCTCAACTATTATTTTGGCAGAAAATTGGGAGGAAAATCAAAGAAATTAAGTGATCTTCTTCACTATTTGGATTTATCTGTCGCCTGGATTTGCAAGACAGAAATACAAGTATGTGTTCTGGCAAATGTTCTGTTTTCCTTTGGAATGAGGCAAAAGACTCACTGCAAACTGATCACCAATTCACTGCTGCCAGGAGCGCACACTGGGTGAAATGGAGAAGTCCTTTGAGAAAAGACTGGGATTTGTTTGAGTGAAATTTTAAGTGAGTATTAGTGACACTGGAAAACTCAGTCATCCGGAAATCAGAAAATGAGTATCACCGCTTTATTCAATCCTTTGCACCATGCTTAGAGATAGCAAGACATATTGCTCCATTTTTCAGGGATCAAACAACACTTATGAATAATAGGATCACATTCGTGGTGTTCATGTCTAACAAGCATATACTGAAATACTTGAATACCAGGAAAAGAAGAAAAACACAGCGAATATTGGAATCCATCCTGGATAATGTTAAATACTACTAGCCAAAAAAATCCTTAGATTTATTCCAGGAACCACTTCATGCTTATCAGCAAGAATGCAGAGAGCCTATCTCAGTGGTCAGATGAATGAACTACTAATGGGACAAAGCAATCTGGAATAATTAAATTTTTCAGATAATGCACAAAGTGTAGCTAAATGAATAGTATTGTAAATAGTATCCCTTGATCTCTGTCAGTTCTGTATCCCTACACATGAAGAAGACAACAACAAGAAAAAAAGCACTTTTGAAGATGATCAGAGTCCAAAACTTTCCTCAACCATTTTCTTTTCAGTCTTTCATCTCATTGGAACTGATCACGGTTTTCATTTCCTTCATGAAGGTGTCCACAAAATTATTTGTTTTGAACAACATATTTTTTTAAAAAAATATTTTTAAAATATACTCCCTACCCCAGCCATAAGGTTTTAGATCCTTATTACTAAACCAAGTAATGTTTTATAATGTATTGTGGAAAAAAGTTCCCCTGCTTGTAAAGTTTACAGAAAAGTGTAGTGTTTACAGAAAAGTATAAATATTTTACATAAGATAAAAAGCAAACACAAAAACAACGCTAGAAAAAGAGGATATATTTTAGTCCTGTTGCTTTGATTTTCAGACATTAGTATTCAGTCACAGTATGGGCAGAAACATAATCTGGATAGAACCAAATGCTTGAGAATTGATCATTTGTGTGTGGTTGGGTTTTTCGGCTGTTAGTGATATAATCAGCACTCTGACTGGAAAAGAAGGTCAAATATACATCAGCATCAGTAGGAGGATCAGCTGATAGTACAACTGGTAATGATATTTTTGAATTTGAGATGCAAAACTAGATAGATATTAATTGTATTAATGTGAATCAGTCAAAAAGATAATAGGTTTTTGCTGACTTAGTTGGGAAAGCTTAGAATTAAGACACTGTTAGTAGTAAAAGTTCAGTAATATACCTAAGCTGGTGAAAGGACTATGACAAGAATGATTTTAGGGGAAATAGGATTCAACTTCTTTCACTTTAGTTGTAAATTAGGCCCTTTTTTCCCAGGTTAACCATCAAAACTATTCCACAATCAGCAGAGTGTCTTGCACTGGTTTGCTATAGATGAGTAGTTCAGATTACTAGTATAAGAATTCTACTTCTGTAGTATCTGAGATACAAAGGTGACCTAAAGCCTACTTATTCTCTCTCTTTTTATTTATGTATTTATTTATGTATTTATTTGTTTGTTTGTTTATTTAAAATCACAGAATTACTGAATAGTTTAGGTTGAAAGAATTCTCTGGAGGCAACATGGGTAGTCTAGCTGTTTGACCAAAGCAAGGCCACATTACTCGCTCATGGCTCTGGCTGGTGAAGTGCTGAATGGCTTCAAGGCAGCTGCTTCCACAGTCTCTCTGGTTTCCTGTTACAGAGTTTGACTGCCCTCTTTGTTGCAACTTCTGGTCAGTGCCTTTTGTACTACCTCTTTGCAAGTGGTCTTCCAGGGAAGAGGAAACCCAAGATGTGTTGCTTTTGGGGCTCCCTAACACGCCTAACAGGTTCTCAGAAAAGCTGTGGATATCCCTTCCCTGGAAGTGTTCAAGGCCAGGTTGGGTGAGACTGAGCAATCTGGTCTAGTGAAAGGTTCTCTGGCCATGGCAGGGATATTGGAGCAAGATGGTCTTTAAGGTCTCTTCCAACCCAAACTACTCCATGATTCTATGAAATTCGTATTTTTCAAAGCTAAATAGTTTGTGGCTTCCAAGCACTAAGATGAAAGGTTTGTAGCCAAAATATCCTTTTCCAAAAAACTCCTTTTATTAAGTTTGTGCTTGCATTTAAAAAAAAAAAAAAAAAAAAAAAGGAAGAAGAAGAAAGGAAAAAAAAGAAAAAATAGGGGGAAAAAAAGAAGAAGAAAAGAAAAATGTGTTTTGCCCAAGTAGTTTTGCAGCAATAGCTCTAAAAATAAGTGACTTTCCCAGGATAAAAGGCCCATAAATTTTGCTAAAGGTGATAATGGAGTGAACTATGCAGGAGGACAATTCTGGGTGCCAACAAACAGATTTCTGATCTTCTAAGTATATATAAATAGCTTGCCTTCACTTTCCCATCTAATCTCACAGAAATTAAGAAAAAGCAACACTGAGTTAATGGTTAAACTTGGTAATCTTAGGAGTCTTTTCAAAATGTAATGATTCTAATCTATGAAAGGACTCTAGCTCTGTCTCCTATATACCCATCTATTTTTGGAAAAAAAGTAGGTCTCCATTATTATTTTTTTTTCATCTGCTTGAACAAACTCAGTTCTCTTGGTCTCTTTCTTTTATGTCATGTACTCCAGTGGCACATCATTTTGGAGACACTTCACTGGACTTTCTCCAGTCTTTTCAAATTCTTAAAATATCTCAGAACTCCAAGCTCAAGAATCTGTCTTGCAAACACTGAATTAAAAGGAAAAATCATTTCCCTTATCCTGCTACCTGCTGTCTTCCTGATACATTCTCACATGTGACTGGTTTTCTTTGCCACAGGGGCACAACAGTGACTTATGTTCAGGCTGCTATCCATGAGGCATCACAAGTTTTTTTCCTACAATTGTGTTTCTAAGCCCAACAGCACCTAGCCGGTACTTTAGAAAGACATTGCTCCATATAGGACTCTTTATTGGCTTTTTTGGACTTTCTGAGGTTTCTGTTGGCCCATTTTTCCCAACTGCTAAGGTCACCTTAAATAGTCAGCTTAAGTTTCAAAATTTTATAAATTAACTCTACCCTAGTTAAAACCAGGACACCTACACCCACCTCTTTCAGTAAAAACTGCTTCTAGATACCAAAACCCCCAGGCAAGCCAAACCTCATATGTCAGTAGTCCTACCTATTTAATGCAATATTTTTTTTTCATCAGAACTCTTCATGATTTGTGTTAAAGTTATCACTGAGCATGAGAACTGCAAGAAAGACATGAGATTTCTTTTTCTTCCTAAACTGAATTTTTTGATCAGCCACTTGGAGAACAAATATATGAATACAAAAGGTCACAACAAATATGCACAAATATTTTTAATGGATTTATTTGAATATATAAATAGGATACTGGAGAACTAATAGAATTTATGAAGTCTGACTGAAACAACTATCTCCCTTTAAAGTAAAAGTGTTTTTTTAACATGCAGGATCACTGTGATACAGTTAAAGGAAAGAAAATGTTTGTTGTTGTGTAGTATGTGATTATGTTTCTCATTTATATGTATTCTGCATGAGAGAGAGAGAAATATGTTCTGGCTGCACAGCAGACATTTTTAATCCATCAGATAACCTCAGTTATTTTGATGCTAAGGAATGTTTTTTATGACATTCCTTCAATTCATCAGGCAGAAAAAGGAGAAGATATTCTTTCACTACTAAATAAAGGCATTAAAGATGGAGAAAATTTGGGTAGGGTTTGAGTGGATGAAAAAGACTGGTGAAATAAAATGACAAAAAAATACAGTTCATTAGTATCACTATAAACCTGTTCCACTAAGTTTGAGGAGCTTTAAGGTGTTCTGTTAGAGGAGCGTTTAGCACTATTTTCCCTTAGTAATCCAAAATAAGTAACATGAGAGGACAATGAAGCTTGTTTACGTCTTCTTTTTTGTTATTCTATCCCCATTAAAATATTCTTCATGGCTTTTTAACAGAATTAAAAGAATCAATAGCATATACAGAGCTTTGGTCTAGAAATATTTGATGATACAACACCCAAAAAGAAGTGCAATATGAAGTATTTATATTCAGTTCTTATTCTGGATTGCTTATTATTGCTGAAACCCTTTAAACACATTCTGTGAAGATGGCAAAATGTAATTAACATGGGTCTGTAAGAGGGTCCTCATGATTTTAACAAGACTTTACATTTTGTCAGCAAGACTGACTCTAAAGATCTGATTTATAAACCCTCAGTTTCTTAAGGATATCCTATTGCACTGCAGTTACCCCTGTTAATTCCAACATCTCTTACCGTCCAAGATTCTTTACCTTTTTTCCAATCATTTCCAGTCATCATCTTTTCTCCTCTTCTTGCATGTTGAAGCCTTAGCCCCTAACTGACATCATCACCTTTAATCGTGGCTCTCCTAAGGTGCTGAATCATCCTCCCTGACTGCCTCCCCTTCTGAACTGTTGTTGAATGTCTCTTCCTCTTCTCTTACTATTTTCTTTTTCTGACATGCTGTGCACCATTGTCCCTCCCCAAATTGCACTTCAATTCTCTGTGTCTCTTTCCTTCCCCTATGAGTTCAGACTCTGTGCTTCTGTTTACGAAATGTTTCAACATTACTCTCTTCCTGGGCATAATGCTGTCCCTCAGTTCTCATCTTAGCCTCTTCTGATTAATCCTATTATAAAGCCTAGTGATAAAGATATAAATCCAATTCTGTATTTGTATATAAATTCATACATATATCTATAAATTACACAAATATTAGAAACTTATTTTCTTGTGTTTATTCTATTTACAGGCCAGACAGTAAAGAGAATAAAGGATTATTAGTGGCATTCAATAAAAAACAAATATTATTAAACTAAGTAAAACAAGAAATAAGACTGAATTTTGCAATCATAAAGTACATGATTTACCATTTAACACAAAATTGAGGTTATAATTGCTTACTGACACATAAAACTGGACAGATCTCTTAAGGTCTTAGAATTATCTTGTGCCTCTGGAATGTGGTGCGGGGCAGCTCTACTCATTCCATTATACTGAAGGTAGAACAAGAGGATAAACAAGAGAGAAGACGGCAGGCAGAATACACACAGCTAAAGAAATATAAAAAGGTTCACCTGAACCAGGTCTCTCTTCACATGAAAAAAAAAAATATTAAAAGGCAATGTCTTCTGGGAATCTGAAGAAATTAGGGTGACAGATATTATGAGGTTATTTAAGTTAAACTTTGATCATATGAACAAGTAGGCACAAGTGTAAATTTTTAAAAGAGTAAAGGTCTAAGAGACTTCATTATCCAAGGAAATATTAAGACACAAACAGAATAAATGTGGTTGTGGTGAAACTTTCATATCAGAAAATACATCTCATTAAATTACTCAAGGTCTCATTTCCATTCAGAAGTGTCTTTTCTTAAAAGCATATACATTTAAAAACAAATCACTGGAAAATAAATATTTTTAACATTAACTATCACAATCTGTACCATTACAGCAGAAATTAACAATTATTATTTATGATGTGAGAAATATTTTAAACTTCTCCACATTTATTATTCAAAGTTATGTGCACAAGTAATTTTATGGAATAAGAATAAAAGCGAATATATCTGTGTAATATATCTTTAAATTCTTAGGCTGCAAGTCAAAAACTATGACTGTCAATCATGATATGGAAAGCTGCATAAAGCATAATTCTTATATAATGATGATGCTGTATTTGTTCTGAACTTCAGTCCCCTTTTCATCTTGTTTAAACTTATAATGAGAAGAAGTCAAGCCACCAAGGGATACACAGAAAACATGTAATGCATATACAGAATAAGTTTATGGACATGTTTTGGAATAAAGTACTTTATGGAAAGTCTGTCAGACCTTTCTATTAGGAGTACCCATTATTATCCTCTTTTTTCTTTTTTCTTTTCTTTTTTTTTTTTTTCTGTGAACAGAACACTTCTGGTTAGTCTGCAGATGAACTTGTCTTTCTCAGATATGTCTGCTTAGTATGTAAAAATATAATAAACTTGAATTGGTTAAAAAAAGGAGATTCAAATGTAGCAGGCAAACCAATGAAAGTAAATCCCATCTATGTATGTACGTATGTACATTATGTATGTATGTTTGTTTGTTTGTATAAATGTATGTATGTATCTCTCTCTCTCTCTCTCTCTCTCTGTTGTTTCTTTAACAACATTTCTTAGAATATCGACTTAATCTATTTCTCTATTTAAATATAGATCTGTAGTGTTTCTGCTCCAAGTATGTTCTCTGTCCTCTCCCTGAAAATAGTCATATTTAAACCCTCCTTTGTATATAAAGTTTAGATTACCCAGTGTATAAAAGCAAATAAATGTAGCTTTGCATGGCATGTAAATATATGAAAATTTATCCCTCCACCCCAAAACCAGATTATGCAGAGCAGTCATATTCTGGCTTGTGGATATGTGTAGTTAATCAACACATACACACAAATAGAAAATAAATTTAAATATATGGTTTTAATGGGAGGATTATTTGTAATTAGCATTTATAAGGTGAATTGTTCACTACAAATTATTTAAAGATACCTGAATATATCCAACCTATTTAGCCACACATTCAGGAATGTAATGAAATTCCTTCTCCTTATACATTTTTTTAAGAAAGTCTATTTAGTGTGAGGTGGTGGGTACAGGCCAGAGTACACAAAAAATGGAAAAAGTAAACTCTTCATCAAGAGACCTAGACCTTATTGTTGCTTAAGCACAGTGTCAGTCAGGTATAAAGCAAATTTCTGTGCTCTTAAAGAAATTTTCACTGATGACTTGTGTAACCTGGAGCAGCAAATGAAGTGATTATTTAAATTTATATACACTGACTGAAAATTACATGTTCCCTTTAAAATAGATTTCTGACTAACAGTGCACTGGTAGCACTAAGACTTTTTAAACTCTTCTTGAAATCATTGTTCTGATTGCAGAGGCCACACACTGCTAAATGACTGACTTCAGCAGCAATGAAAGATACACTTAATTCAGGCTTTATATTAAAGTAAGAACAAATTACTTTTTGTATCCTACTGAGAAAAGTATATACTTTTTGGTCTATGTACTCTATGCAGAAAGTGAAAACCTTTCTATTTTTCTATTCCTTTATGTATGAAACTACTTTTGTACTTCCGTTTATAAAATTTATTTCAAAAGAGGGGGTTTTTATGACTGGTCCATTATTATATTATTTTTAGCACATATAAACAACTGCACTAATTTCCTTACCTTCTTACAAGAAGAATGAACTCAGAAATCAGTTTTGTAGAATTCCTACTTTCATTTATGGGAATAGCTTATTAACTTTACAAATTAATTTCCAAGCCTAACATTATTAACTAGGACCCAGTGACTTAGCACTACAGAACAGAACAGTCCCTCACATGTCTATTAGGAATTAATTTCTTTTCTTCTGTCTAGCCCAGGCATTCAATTACTTAGACCATATGACTTTTAGGACAATACACTTTCTTCCAGAACACTCCTTTTCATGATATTGATAACCTACATCCAAAATCAACATAGTATGACAGCATGGTATGTCATCATACTCATACTGCAGCTGAGCATTCCCTTCCTTTAAAAAATGTGTACAAATAGTGGATGCATATTAATCTTAAGGTTGACAGTTATTTCTTTCATTGATTGAAATCATATATAATTGTTATCAGGTGAACATGTAGAATTTTGAAAATGTTGTGAGGCATTTTCGTAACTAAAATGCAAAGTTCAGAGTTAAAAAAATATCCTGGCGGTATAAAAAAATATATATTTATTAAATAGATTAGTACTACAGCCTGAGCTTTTTCACCAACATGACCATGGGGTCCCCCCAGGCAAGAGTGACATCAAAGAGTTACTGGAGTCCTGAGGCACTGGTGTGACTGTCTAGAACATAAAATACTTTCCATTTAAAACTGCAGAAAACAAGAAAATATAAGCAGTCATAACTACGGCCATGCCACCCTGATGCCGGATCCCGTCAGATCTCGGAAGCTAAGCAGGGTCAGGCCTGGTTAGTACTTGGATGGGAGACCTCCTGGGAATACCGAGGGCTGTAGGTTCTAGTCCTGAGGACTTCACTGTAACCATTCAAGCTTGCTTGGCCATGGCAGATGAACCTTAGGAGTTAGAGGGTGGGGCCAGTTTCATGCATGCTGTGCCTCACCTAAAAAAATCCACTGTGCAGGCTCGAAGGACACACTCATGTGGATAAAGCCCTTCCCAGGTCTTTGTTCATGAAGCCTAGCCATGATGATAAGCAGTCATAGGAAATAAAAATGGCTTTGGTTGGCAAGATGGACCTACATCCAGAATACTTTCAAATACCTAAGTTTAGTATTACTACTGCAGCATATACCAATCTGCCCACAAAAGTCAACTTTGGGACAACTAGTTCAACATTAGCAGTTCAAATAAAGTGTGTGTTTGTACATTTCTCAGAGGTATAAATCAAAGACTAAGGGTGAGAAGTTGAGGTCACATTTGCACAGCACTGATGACACTGATATTGAAGTCCTGAATGTAGTTCTGTTGCCTAAACTGGGAAAGTGGGGCAAAGAAAGAAAGAACTGCAGAAATAACTCAATTGATAGGGAAAAAAAACCAACAGCACCAAACTCGTTTATAGAGGGCTCAATGAGAGAATCACAGAATAGATAATTTTGGAAGGGACTACAGTGGGTCATTAGGTCCAACCTCCCTGCTCAAGAAGGGTCATGCCAGAGCACATGGCACAGGATTGTGTCCACATGGTTCTTGAATATCTCTAGGGAGGGCTACTCCACAGTCTCACTGGCAATCTGTTCCAGTGCACAGTCACATACCCAGTAAATAAGTTCTTTCTCTTATTGAGGTGGAACTTCCCATTGCTTCTTGCCCTGCTGTTTTACACCAGTGAGAAGAGCCTAGATCCACTCTCGACACCCTCCCTTCAGATACTTAGAGGCATTAATGAGGTCCCTCCCAGTCATCTCTTCTTGAGGTTGAACAGGCCCAGCTCCCTCAGCCTGTCCTCATTATAGAGATACTCAGTCCTTTAATCAGTTTAGTGGCCCTCCATGGGACTTGCTTCAGGAGCTCCATGTCTCTCTTGTACTGAGGAGCCTAGAACTGGACACAGCACTCCAGCTGTGGTCGCACCAGGTCTGAGTAGAGGGGCAGGATCACCTCTCCCCTGACCTGCTGGCAGTGCCCTTCCTAATGCATCCCAGGATACCATCGGCCTTCTTGGCCACAAGGGCACACTGCTCAATCATGGACAACTTGCTGTACACCAGAACTCCCAAGTCCTTCTCCACTTAGCTTCTTTTCAGCAGATCAGCCCTCAGCCTGTACTGGTGCATTAGGTTATTCCTTCACAGATGCAGGACCCTGCATTTACCTTTGTTGAACTTTAAACAGTTCATCTCTACCCATCTCTCCAACTTGTATTTAGCTTTTTGATGAGAGCTGAATTAAAACTGTGTAAGACCCTTTATGGTGGGTGTGCATACTGGATACAAGTTCATTCTTTAACTTAATGCAGCAAGGCATCACAATTGCTATGAAGCTGAAGAAAAGTAACAGGAAAGGGACACAGGATTTTGTTTCTGTATTTTGAAGTAATTATTTATGTTTCAGTGGTGTCTAGGAATCCTAGACACAGAACAGAACATAAAGATTTTTGTTTTGTTTTCTTTCTTGCCTTGAAGAACTTCCAGTTACAGCATTAAGCAAATGATGATAGCTGAATGTAGGCAACATTGTAAAGTATAATGGCTGGCAAATTATGAAAGGCTCTTAGATTATATGTGATAGAAGTCTCATTGGTGTTGGGTTTAAAATTATGTGAACCTAATTTCATGATAGGGTGATGCCCAAAGTTTAGGTGACACACAGAAAAAAAAAAGAAACAAAACAAAACCCCCAAACAAACAAAAAACCCAAAAACAAAACTAAACAATAGTATGTGGGGAAAGGAGGTCAGAGTTCTTTGGGTTTGATTCAAATCAATTGAACTCAAAGAATTCCTCCCAGAGTATGATTAACAGAATAGCAGTTACACTCTGCTTTGCAAACAAAACCAAACTGATCATACAAACAAACCCAATGATCATCCATTTTCTTCTTCCCTTGCCCTCATAATTTTCTCCCAAATCCCAGGTAAAAACTTCAGTTCTCCCTGATGGTTGAGAAGGGCACTATATAGGTCTCCCACAGCAGTTGCAAAGTGGTAAGGTAAATTTAGTCATCTCCATACCTGACCTCTGACTATGAGCGTATGTTAAATCTGTAAATGAACAGGGGAAAGGGGTGTTCTAGCCTTACATGCTTTTCTTTCTTTATGAGCCAGCATTGCTCAGATGTTTTTCATAAGCGATATTTTTACTGAAGAAAATTGCAAAGTCTGCAGAGTTCAAAATAGCAATGATTTTTGCAAATTCACACACAAGCATTTATATATTTATAAATATATATTTAAAAAGCATCAGGAACAACTTAGTCCTGAGAGATGAGAGGAAAATTCTCAGAAGTCAAAAATATGATGTTATCAAGAAATTTCATGAGAACAATTTGGAGAACTGCAGCTAGGTCAGGAACTAAAACATGAAAATACATGTTCTGAAAGGTAAGGGGATCACACTGCTGTAATAGCAGTCTGAATAGCTACAAAAGTGAAATAGATTTAAAGTGACTGCTAAATAAAATGATCTCTATAACCAGCATAATGAACCTGTGAACCCCAAACAGAGATGAAAATTACATTTTAGTAAGTAGATTATGCAACGATTAAACCATTTAAAAAGACCGGTCCCTTCACAAAATCTACAACCTTGGGTTTCAACAACATCAATAAACTGAAAATAAATATGTGATGTGGTAGTATATGAGCAGAAGACTGTGTAAGGGAGTCAGGCTTGATTGATTCTTATTAATGATGTGAATAGCCCTCATAGTCACATCTGGTTCCTGGAGTAACCAAGGATAATGGCGACAAATTAATTTCCCTTAATTTTATTATAAAGTATTTCTGTGTTGGTCACTGCACTAGGTGACTTTTTGCTACTATTTTTATAGTGACAATTGTGCTGATATCTCAGATTAATTAAATTTCCTTTTATGCATATAGTTGAGATGGATATAAGTTGAAAAAAAATAACCTATAATAACTTAAAATTCAATACCATAAGATGAGCTTCTGTTTTCAAAGATTTGTTCAAATAGCCATTCATTTTCTATATCTTATTGTAAGATTTGGAAAGTCTGAACTAGAGATATTATACCTTTGAATCTTTTCCTTTCTTATGCATTACTATAGGTATTCTTCTATTTCTTTATCTTCATCACTGAAGATATGAACATATTTTTTTAAGTAAAGCATTTTAAATTTATATGACAGAAATGAAAAACACTTCTCAAATAGATTATAATAAAATATCAGCTCTGATATGAAGCATGACCTCATCTGAGGATGCTGATTGGTGTTATAAAGTGTCTGACTGAGATGAGCTCAGTTGGTCAGAGCACGATGCTAATAATACCAAGGTTGTGGGTTTGGTCCCAATATGGGCCATTCACTTAAGAGTTGGACTTGGTGATCCTTGTGGGTCCCTTCCAACTCAGAACAGTCTGTAATTTTAGAGGTATTAGTCTCTTCAACTTCCATATTTCCATAAGAACAATTAAGTACTGTTTTCATTATGATACTCTATTTTTAAGCTAACTTAATCATAAGTGTTTGGACTACTGAAACATCACTGATGTAGAGATGTAGATGTAAATCTGAGCTAATCTTCAGTATAGGATAGTGGGAGATGGTCTGTGAATACCAATTTAAATGGTCAACCTTATTTCTATTTGATTGTTAACCCACCTGTGCACAAAGCTGAGATAAAAATGATCAGAATGTAAGAGGTACTAGTCTGTTTTCGAGTTTAACTAGGACAAAGGCAAGAGTCTAACATAATGGTCAATATCATAAAAATTCAACCTAATGAAAAATACAGATCTCAGTCAAGATTTTTCTTATGCCAGAATGACTTTTCATCATGATTAAGCAGCACGATCAGACTGAACATCTTGTTCACCAGAGATTTCTGTAAAAGTGAAATTGCATCCTTACACCTGTGGCTCAGTTTACCTTCAAAACTTTCCAGCAAGAGCTCAGGCTCAATTGTTCTTCCATCAACAATGTGGAAAGAACCTTGAGGCCTCCCAAGATTGTTTGTTATTTAACATGAATGTTGATGAAAAGGGGACATTATTAGGGAAGAATGAAGCTTTTATGAATGAAAGAAGCACCAGCAGCCTTTTGCCGGTGTCAATGCCTGGTGGTTTTACTGTAATGACATGTACCAGACCTACTGGAAGGAGTCCAGTTCTTTGCCAAAGCCAGATGAGACTTAACTGTCCCTCAGAGCCTCAAAGGGAACCTGTTCCTTGCCAAGGGTGATGTTGCTAACAGCCTTAATGGCATTCTGGCTACATCAAGAGCAAATGTAATCTATACATGCTGACAGTTGGTTAGGGCATATATTCCCTTCCCACTTGTGATACTACATTATGCCAGCATGGAGTGAAGAAAATCCATTATTTCCACTTGCCAAATGCTCCTCAGTCAGGGGAAAACAACAACAACAACAACAACAACAACAACCACCAAAACAAAAAAAAAAACCAAAACAAACAAAAAAAACCCACAAACCACAAACCACCAAACAACAAAAAACTCCAAAACCAAAAATACCCTCCTGACCTTGTGGGTTTTTTTCCATGAAAATTATCGTCCAGCAGTTTCTACATCATCATGAATAGGCATGAACTACCCAAGGAAATAGTATCAGTGTCAGAAGTAAGAAAGAAGAGTAAAAAGTAAATTCACAGATTGAAATGCAAAAATTAACATGTTCTAACCGTGTATGGTTCAGACATGGCTCCTGAACTAGAATAGCTTCATACTGGGACAACTCAATTTAGAGTGTCTTCTCCAGTGGGGAGGACCAAGTGCTTCAAGCATCATCTTCTTTGCTAAGTAAGACCTTTTCCTCAGGTACCACCATACAAATCTTGATATGAAGTTACCACTACTGAGAGCATGTGAAGATCAACAGGTTCCTTTGAATAATGTAGAATATTTCTGATGCAACAACGTGGTGCAAAGAGCGTTTAGAAGATAAACAGATGGAGAGATATCATAAAACCCAAGACAAAACCTGTCTTCATATTAAGTCTTTGGTTGGCTTTAATTCTCAGATAAACAATGCAGGACCAGAGGTAGCTGAATGGGAAACTGGAAATAAAGCTGCAAGGTGTAAAGGCTGAAGGAGAGCCTGGAAAATTCAAAGGTATTGTGGAGATGAGGAAAGGTATTAGAAGATCATGCATGGAGATATACAGAGAGCATAGATTTTCAGAATGGATTCAGAATGGATTTTGGAAATAAAAAAAAAAAAAAAAGAAAGGAAGGAATAATAGCTTTTTTTGTTTATTTTGCTTTTAATAACTGACTGTTTTGATGAGCTGCAAACATGAAAATCAGTTGTAACCAATTGAAACTGTTCTGTGATGTTATGCTGAGCACACACATTGCTAGAGGTAATGGAGCGCTGGTTTGAGTGAATTCTATATGCAGTTTAGATATGCAGAAAGTGCCTATGGAGAATCACAGACCAACTATACCCCTCTCCTGCACTCAGTAACTCCCTACTTAATGGCATGTAGAACAAGGAGCAATAGAGATTTTTAGGGTGTTTTTGCAGTTGAAAAGAGTATGAGAAAAGAATAAATATCAATTTTGTTTTGCTATGTTTTGAAATAGTTTGTAGTTTGTGTCCTTTGAAATATATTTGTATTTTCAATAGTAAAATTAATGTGGATTAATAAGTGCAATCTTTCATGCAAGAAAAAAATTCATTTCAAAAC
>JAWWLZ010000118.1:77034396-77089006 GCA_035041345.1 Poliocrania exsul
CTTAATGGCATGTAGAACAAAGAGCAATTGAGATTTTTAGGCTGTTTTTACATTTGTTTTACATTTGGAAAAAAAAAAAAGGTGTGAGAAAATAACATTAATTTTGGTTTGGTACTTTTTTAAAAAAAGTTTGTAGTTTGCATCCTTTTAAATACAATTGTATTTTCAGTAGTAAAATTAATGTGGATTAACCAATGCAAGAAAAGAATTCATTACAAAACATTACAAAATTTGCATTTAACACTTTTGTAGTCAAACTGACTGGGAGGAATTAGCAAAAATATTTTGAATCAACAGAAAACTGTATATCTTGTTCATATCCAGAAATTTCTTTATATTTTCTTATGTGCATTTGAATTAATTTATTATTTTTATTTTCTTCAGATGCCATAATCATTAGTGTGAGCAGTTTGGAGCTTTATTTCAATATTTTTTGTAGGAAAAATGTGAATTATGTCCTTTTCTAATAGAGAATAAAACCTTAAATAGTGTTTTCATGGTTCTTCATCCTGTGGATATGTAATAGTTACTATCAAGCATTGCAAAATACTTAACAAAATGCAGGAAAAAATGTTTCTGAGGCAAAATAAGCACTCACTGATAACAGTAAGTAATAACACATACAATTAAACATGTAAAATAAACTTGCTGAACCTGCAGACCAGAAAAAAATGTTCCAAAAATGGCAATTTAGCTAATAATTCAAATAGCAAGATTGGATAAGGGAGGAATTAGTAATGGTTGCCCACCCCTGTTTCCTATGCTATTATCACAGCTGGGTGTTCCAGTCAGTGAATGATGTGACATCTACATAAAAGCTGCCTTGTAGCCTTTTACCACTGGTTACTAAAGGAAAGAAGTCAGTGAAGGTATATCTCATCTGGCCTCTGACTCCCTGCAGGTAATTTGCTTTTGCCCTCTGACAGAGTTCAATCCTTTAATAATACAGGCAAACATTGGGTGAACACCTCAAGTAGGGCACAGACGAGAAGAATTACTCTAAATTTAAAAGCCACTTTGACACTAATGGCCAATTCAACAGTGCAGAAGGAGACGCCCTTCCCCTTTCTAATCACGCCTGAGCTACTTGGCTTCATTGTTTTATTCATGTACTTACCTACAGATTTCCATCCTCTGTTATTTGGTTGTGTTTGTGTGCTATTCCTGGCCCAGGAAATATAGTTAGCCTTGAAACAGCCAGAAAATCCTTTCCAGTTCCTGGAGTGGGATCTTGTCTCTGCTGAAATCAGCAAGAAAATGCTGTGGGCTTCAGTGTAGTTAGAAGTCCATCTTACTCTTGTGTGCATATATGCTCATGTGCGTGTTTTTGTGTATGTATGTGTGTTCAAACGACAGGGATAAAAGAACTCCTACTCTTTAGTAAAAGAATAGCAAGATTTCCCATAGAAATAAAGATTTGGTAATTCAGCCTAGAGAAGAGTGGTAATGGGGAACTAACTCTAAGTGTTTAAATGACAGGAATCTGCTAACAGCTGACACCCATTAGAGCATCATGTCTGACACACAAAAGCTCATGATTCATTCTTTCCTTTTTACGATGCACTTTCAGACTATGCTCTGCAGCACAAAACTACCGTACTTCAGCTTCTAAGTGCTATCTGCTACCTCTTATGCCACACCACAGTATTTTTGCAACAATGGCTCTTCAGATGCTTTGTTACTAAGGTGGCTGTTTAGGAGGGTGCAGTATAATTTTCAATCTGTTGTCAGAGAATATTTATAACTCTGAGCATCTAAGTAGTTACAGTGCCCACATGTCATGCAATTCTAACAGGGCTGAAAACTTTCTGTGCTGGTGGGTAAAACTGAGATGTATGCGCCTGTTTAAAGCTGTGGTCCCACTGTTATAGATATGTACTGAATCTAACTCTTTTGGAGTGGAGAAAACTGCAGTGCTGACTGGATGTAAAATTAATATCATAAAAAAAAAAAGAAGATAGCAAAACCCCAAAGAATTAAATCTAGATGCAAAAGCTGTGCATGGTACTTATTTTCAAGATTATTGTCATCTTGCCTGGTTTTTATTTAAAGATAATTTAATTATTCTCAAAAAAGAGAGGAAAAAAAAAAGAATAAAGAAAATGGTAGATATTTTCATTGTTTCTTGACAACATGTTTTCAAATTCTCCTAGAGCCTTCAGACTCCAGGGCAAGCACACAGAGTGTGCTGTTTTTCTCTTCTCCTGTATCTGATAGCTGTCTGGAGAAATGACAAAGACACCTTAGAAAGCCACTTTACAAAGCTGCTAAAAGCCAAATCCTTCTGTAGATGAGTAAAGGGTTAGGCAAAAGGAGTGTTTCCTACTGGGATGATGGGGTGGTCTGTGTCTCCACTAGGTGGCACTGACGAAATGTGTGAAGATTCACAACTTGGCAGTTTCGGTATTGTTTTATTTTAATTTCTTTTTTGAGAATTCTTTAAAGAGAAAACATTATTTTTTCCCAGCCTGAAAAAAAAATACAAAACGAAACAAAACTCAACTTTGTTTTCAAGAACAAGTTTGTTTAAGATGTCACAGATAAAAAAATATATACATCTATGCAGAGGTTACTTTTAGATGTGCATCCACGTAAAAGGAAATATATTCTAAAGAAGAAAAAAATAATGGGACATCTGATAAATTCTAAATTTGAGGTTTGTTTGTTACATCCTTTAAAATAATTATTTATTTAAGGCTAGTTGAGCTACGCTTGAAATCCAAATCAGTCTTCCAGTTACTGCACTGAATTTATCCTGTCTTTAAAGATTTTCTTAAGTGAGCTTGCAACCTCAGTGGACAGAGTTGGACAGAACTAAGGGCAGAAATGGTGGAATTCCCTGTGTTGTAGATGAGAAACTGAAGGAAGATGTGTATACCTGTATGTTCTTCCACCAGCGAATCCAGGTTTTCTGAGTCCTGCTCTACTGACAAATCTTAATTACTGTCTCCATTACATCACTATGGACTTTTATTCACTATGAGTCAATCAATGAAACATTAGTGATCTGCTCTGCTCTCTGGATGAAAAATATGTGGCAGCAACAGAAAAATCTCACTATGTTTTTGGTTTAGAGATGATTTACTTTGCTTTATTAAAGCAGTAGCAAGCTGTTGTATATCACAGCACTATGCTTCAGTATATGAATGATGTACTAAGCATCAATACTCTGTATTATGGTGTTGCTCAGAAAAACTTTATTTCTGGGTGTTACTGATCAACAACTGATGCAACACTGATTAAGATGACAAGAACAGACATTCAATATAACACAAGCTGAGAAATAAGTTTTCAAATTTTCTTTTCAGTGAAAAGAATTTTTGTGCTTTTGAATACTGATCACATGCTAGACCTGCACTAATATGAGTATCTGGGCAGTCCTTAATCACTTATTTAAAAAAAAAAAAAAAGTTCAGAAAAGTTGCTGTGGTTTCATTGGAGATATCTTACACGTTGCTGGAGTCTCCAGGGTTTGCTGGCATCCCTTACTCTTTGTGAATGAGGACTCTTTTTTTATTTTCCCTTCATTTGTTTAGCTCTTTACCTAATTGATTTTCTGTGCTAATACACTAAAGGTCTGAAGAAGGCAGAGCCTCAGGTGTGACAGATGAAATAAGGTGCTTTTAGTTCTTGCTTTTATCTTCCATGTCTAATGTGTTGGTTACATCTGTGCAGTTTAACAGTAAAATCAATACATCATTTGCTGCTGGTATCTGAAAGAATTTGGAAGTCTGTTGGTACTTTAACTATTAGGTTTCCCTTAAAGATCTTCCTTACCCTGTTCCCCTCCACCCTGTTCCTCCTGAAGTCAAATGTTGTGGGAAAACAATATCCCTTTCTGTCTCCTGGTGTTTGTGTATGCATTTAAATTTATTAAGCATTTACCCTACTGCCAGTTACCTTAACTACCTTCTTGGCAATTGCAACTAATAGTTGATATATTAACTTTGCATCTACCTCTAATACAAATGCTCTTCAGGACATATTTACTGCTAGTGTTTTGAGAATATAGTTCCTGAACATAAGAAATGTTAAGGACAAGTAGAGAAATCATTTCCATGACAAAGAGTAAACAAAACTCCTGATCCTGTGTGCAGTCCCAGTTGGTTGATGTAGCCACAGAGGTAGTGCTAATTGCCCCATTATTTGAGAAAGCTCATTTTGACCTCCAAAAATTACAGAAAATGCCAAGAAAATGGGACTTTGACAAAGAAAAGGCAAAAAGGTGTTTTTTAAAAAATCTGTAGTCACAAATCATTTCAATTCCTTTTCATATTCTGTCTGTTGCAATATTTTCTCATGTCCTGATTGTGCTTTAATTTGGGTGAACTTAGTCCTTGCCACAACAGTGCAGTGTCATTTCTCTGACTGTCATTGTTGTTTCTGTTATCTTTCACACTGTGACACTTACTGCCATTTGCTAAGGAAACCCTCAAACACAAAAATTGCCCTCTAAATAACATGATTATCTTATTATTGATTTAAATGTTTGCAATGTTATGCTCGGGGAGATCTGTGACAAGCAAATAACAGTTTCCTGCCTGGAAAGGGTGTGCAGAACAGCAGTCCTGAAAGGATCTTAGTAATTCCCAAGAAATACTGTGCACCTTTACCTGATATGAATTTCAGTCCTGCCTGCTTTGGTTACATCCTCCACCCTGACTGGTCCCACTATGATGAACTAGTTCTGTGACTACTTTGAAAAATTTATAAGAACTTACCTGAATAAAATAATCATCTGAGATGAACTCAACAACTCAATATTAAAGATAATAAACTGCTATTATGATTGTAACTGGAATTATTATGAACAAATTATTATGCATAACAAAAGTAGCAGCCTGAATTTTCAACTCAGTAATAAAGCAGATGAAACAAGTTTCAGATTCGTGATAATGTGAATTTTCTCTGCTTTTTTCCTACATTTTGGAGATGCTCTAAATTGGCATAATCAAGTATTAAAAGTAACAGTTTGAATGGTACATCCAGCATATCTGAATCCAACAAAACTCTATTTATTCCTTTTGTTCAGATATCATCAACAATATCCTCAACAATCTCGAACTGTACATGAAGATAACATGCTAGTATTGAAGAGATATTTTCAAACATAGCGGAATTATTTCAAGAGACTTTTATTACTGGCATATGATCAGTTTAGAAGACTGAAGTTTCACAGTAAATGAAATTATTATGAATTTGTTAGTGCTAAACTATTACTTGAATAAGACCAACACTTTCCCTTCCCCCACATTTCTGCCTGTTACTTATAATTTCTGACTTTTACTAAATGCAAGTGATATTTATCTCAATTTTCACCAAAGCAAGTATTTAACTTCAGTGTTGCTGAGAGATTTCCTGATAGATTTCTAAGGCCAAAATATACGGTCGTGCTCAGGTTGACTTTCCATACAACACAATCCATGCAATTTTACAAACTTGTTTTAGAACCAAGTTCCTGACTACTTGCTGTCTTAGAACATAAGTTCGGAAGGGCGCTGTATCCAATAAAGTGATTAGCACATTGGACAGTCAGTAATTCAGAAATTCAGAAATTGTGCCAACTCTAAATTACTCTCAGAATTTAGAATGTGAATGTGGATGATTTTGGATCCCAGTCCTTAGAGTTTTTTATAACTTTGTTTGCTTTTTTAAATAGCACCCTTATCTAATTTCTATGCCTCCTGGAAGTGCTCATGGATATTGATGGATCCTTTTTCTCATTTGGCTAAAAAATTTACTCCAGGCTACAGAATAATTTTATATAGTTTTAGAATTTTTCAACCTATTAATATGCTTTACAATCTGTGGGCTACAGATCTACGTGTGGTGTCCAATTAAGAGTCTCACCTGTTGGTAATCTCATTAAAATTGAAAATATCTCCTTTCCTTTCAATTTGCCTTATTCCTATACTTACTATATCACTGTGGGAAATAGTATGCATTTTGATGTTCCCCATTACACCTAAGCCCTTTCCAAAACCGCTGTTTTCAGAAATAATCCATAAAAAATTCTATGAAAGTATGTGTAAGTCTGAGGGCTTGATTTTTGTTCAGTGATCTTGGAATTGTCTGTGTTAAGTTCAGCATTGAGAACTTCAGTGTGAGGCCATCTTACATAGGTATTTTTTAAACACACTACCTTTCTATGATTCAGAGGTTTTATTTTTTGTTTTTTGTTTGGTTTTTTGTTTTCTTTTGTTTTGAATCTGCCATGAAACTTCTTGAATCTAAGATGCCTCAAGGAAGATCTATCCTTTTCCACTGGTTGGCAGAAATTGGAGAGATCCAAATTCATTAAAGTCCATCATAAAGTCAGGGCATCTTATGGCACATTATTGATGCTATCCTGTAGCATTATGTCCTATTTTTCAGGCTTTTCTACCCAGCTGAAGACCCCTGCGATATGGATGTTTTGGATACTTTTGCACCAAGACACTCTTTCCCTCTCAGAGTACATTATTCCACTGTGAATGCCCCTTTATTTCCTGAGAGGAGGAAAGTTACTGACAATAATGTAGAGAGCATGTGTTTGATACCTTGCAAGCACATACAAAAGAAAAAAACAATCTTTCACTTCAGAGAGTAGCTTTAGATTGCACAAGTATTAATCTTAGTGCATGGGCATATACAGTAAATACGATGCACCTTTTGAGATTACCGTACTATAATGTAATACATTCATGTAATTCCTCAGAAAATGGGAGCTTGTTATTCACAGATATAGAAGGCTTTAGTACAAAGTTAAGCCTCAGGTACTTACATTGCAATTGTCTTTTGATCTGATACATACCAAAATACCTTTTAAGTGTTGGGATGAAGAACTCTCTAGCATATTTAAATCAGTATAACATCCCTGTTCAGTTGGCCACTGTCAGGGCACAGCAGGGGCCATTGCCTCCTGTGGGCCCACCAGCCACAGCCCACCCCACTGCCCCAGCCAGTCCTGGGTGTTCCCTGTGAATCACAGCATCTGCCCTACAAGCATATTGCACACAAGCTTGTTGTGGCTCCTGCCATGCATCTTGCAGACGCTCATACTTTCCTTGCTTGAATGCCAGAGTACAGACTTCGCTAGTTCTTGGCCCGGTTTTGTAAACACAAAATAAGTGAAAATGCCATGTTTATTCACAGGTGTCTTTACTGGTTTACAGTAGGTGCTGAGAGGAAAGAATTAAGTCAGATATTTCTTGGTTGTAGCTGTTTAGGAAAAAAAATTTAAAAGTCATTTATTTTGAAGAAAAATTATATTTAAAAGAGGTAATGCAAGAACATGTCTCATTTTCAATCACCATCAATGAAAAGAAGTGAAGAAGAACTTTAAATGTGGTCAGCACAGCCACAAATTAAATGAAAGGTATTGTCTTTGAAGTTTGATTTATACAAAGTGGAGTTTTCATCCTTTTAGTTTGTTTATGAGGCGTCTTAGGCAAGAATATTATTCTGTGCATTCCATGGCTTGAAGCCAGGATTGAGGTAATTTATTGTTGTCCTTGTTTCAAAATTGTTGGTTTTGTTTTTTAGGTTTTATTTGTTTGTTTGTTTGTTTTTTTAAAGGGATAAAATAGAGAAACATGTTCATTTACATGCCATACCCATCCATACTCCACCCATATGCTTCACCCTAAATCCCTCAGTCAATCAGCTTCAGAGAGCAAAGACCAATTTTCTCTTAAAAAGTTGAGTCCAGCCTCTGGGATGCAAAAGGTGTAAGTTTTTAAAAGTCTGAGATATCATGCTTCATGAAGAAGGCTTCAAGAACACTGACCCTCTGGTTAGGATTTTTTTTTAATGCAGGTGAAAACTAGTAACATTTTGCTGATGACTTGTTTCATGATCCTACATTTTTGTAACTGTTTTTTAAGTTTATTTAGGGTTTGCAATCAGACTTTTCATTCATATCTAATAAATATCTCTTGGACAAGGAAAGCCATTGCAACCAGCTGGAGTTATGTAATGTCTTCTGCCAAGGTTGGCAGAACTCCTTGACTTACCATACAGTTTAGTTACTCTGGGCCAGATGATTCTTTTTGCTGCATAAATATGGAGTTGGTGTGAAGGGGTAGGGAAAAAAAAAAACAAGTACAGGGCTGTCTCCCAAACAAGAAAGAAGAATGGATCTTTCAGAAAACACTTGTCTCTGATCCTAAATCTCCATCTTGCAAACACGGAGTAAGAAGTATTTAATCCTCAGAACGATATCAAAATGGTTGGTAGATGTGGGATTCATTCAGGCAGTAGCTACTCTATAAAAGGTTTTTATGTTCCACAGCTCAGTGGAACTCTATAGTTCCCTTTATAACTTCTATTCTTCTCTTTTCAGGTGGTGTTTTTGTTTTTGTTTTTGTTTTGTGACTTTCATCCAAGCTGTGTTAACAATGATAAAAGCCAAGACTACCATTCTCACTTTTTTTTTTCCGAGCAAGCTCAGAAGCATGCACTGAATGCCTGCTTGCTTTCCTTCTGTGGCATGAAATATTGCATTCTATCTTTGCTATGTCCCAAATACAGATGAAAAGATGGGACGAGAGAGAGGCAATGGCTTAGTCCCTACTGTGCTTCCTTGGGTGCTCCTGTGAGAGATGGATATCTAAATGCTTATCTTTGGTTTTAAGCCAGTGGAGGAAAAAGTGATAAAGAGAGTAGTTAAGCCATGATTATTGCAATTGTATCGCTTGTAGTCATTTATGCCTTTTTATCACACCTGGACTTTACTGACAGTAAAGCAAACAGGGATTTTATCTCAAGCACTTTTTTTACTTTGGCTGTAATGACATTAAAAGGCTCAGGGGAAACAAAGAAAAAAGCCTACACTTTAGTATACAGATTTCCATGAAAATATCAAAGTGGAATATTCTGCTTATCCTGTTGGACCCAAAATAGGAAATATTCTCCAGCTAGGCTTATCTTCTTTCCCAGTTCCTGAGCAATATTTACCACAGATGATACATAAATAGCTCTTCTCTATTCTTCAACAAAAATGAAAACAGGTGATTTAAGCTGATGTGTTAGTCATGTGAGTATGCCTTACTGCTTCAAAATAATATTTCATATTTTCAATAATTTAAAATTAATTTAACCTATCAATCTGTTCTTCTTCCTTTTTCTTTTCTGAAAGCACATGCATTGTCCCTTTAAACACTTTGAAAATTTTTACATGTATTCTCAAAATAAATAAACGAGAACTTTTGGCCAAAAGACTTTTACCCTTGAGACATCCTCCAGTGATCTAATTTGTCTTTCTTTGAAAACACACACCAGATTCCAAACCCTATGGAGACAATTACTTCCATACCATCCTCTGCAGCTCACAGGAGTCAGAGAAGACAAAAATTGGAAAAATAAACACAAGGATGAATATATGTGCTTTTTTTTTTTTTTTTGAGAATGTTCAAAACTCTACCTTCTTAAAAACTTGACTGCCAATTTCCAGCTACATTCAAGTATAAGATGTTTGGAAACTTTGTTCAAAATGAGATTTCTACTACTATTCTTTCTTTTATTAGAAACTGTCTCTCTCATGTGTGCTTTTATTACTTGTTCAAACTGTGTAGAGCAAGAACTCACATTCTTGTGCTCCAGTTTTGTTGTCAATCTTAAACAGTTGCCTATTCAATCCTGATCAAAGCTAACATTTGCTGCACATCCTTTAGCCTATGTGCATGTTTTTGACAGTGATTTTGTTTCTACAGCTGAGTAAATGATAGACTCATGTTTCTACATTCTTTCCCCATCTCTTCTTTAGACTAATTTCATAAGACTGTTTTGTTCAGTAATGTTGTTGATATCGCTGTGTATCACTTGTTTTCAGCCTCTGTGAACATACAGGTGCTCAATCTTCATTAGTACAAATAATCAGGGAAGGGACATGTTAATCTCCAGTTTGTCAAAAGCAATTTTCAAATTGTCTGTTTAACTACAATACTCAGCTCATGCTCCTTTGGTTAATTAGATATGTTAACAGAGGAAAGAAAAAATATAGCAGAAACCTGGCAATGTAACACTGTGCAAACTGAGGACTGTGTATATTCATTCAGCACATTTTTTTTATAAAATGCTTATTCCAATATTTTTAGTGTTGAAATACTTATTTTTTATATTTTAAAAAGTACTAAATGAGTGAAACTGTCCTCAAAAGGGAGACATTTATTTAAATTATTAAGTTTTCCTTTTTGGATAAGACTACTCTTTTTTCCTTAGTCTTATACCATATGTGTCTGTAACTAGTGCTAAAGTCACTGGGTTCCAGAAGTGCAGTGTTTAGTTTTCTTTAGTTTGAAAATGTTTAAATGAAACTGCATTTAGAAATTTGAGCAGTGGGTGTGTTATTTCAGCTTGCAGCAAGCTCCTTGCAGTCCAATGCTCCAGTCTACTGTCCAAAGGAGGAACAAGGATAAGATGAAAATTGAAAAGAAGAAAAGCAAGATGATGAGAAAAAAACCCCAAAACAACAACAACAACAAAAAATTATGAGGGAAAGAAATGAACTAATGGTTAACAAAAAGAAGCCTTGTGGATTTCCCTGCTCTGCAGAGTTTGTTCTTAGTATTCCCTTAAGGCAAAATTCAGTTCATGATCTCTAAGTCTCTCCTAGGTAATTGATGGGTCTCCTGCATCTGTATTCCAGTAATAAAAGCCAAAGGCACTTAACTAAGTATTTCAAAAGAATGCATAATTAAAATATGCCAGAAAAAAAACTAATTCCCTTTTTTGAAATAAAATAATAATAATTGATTTCAATGGGACAAAGTTTTTACTCTTCTTCTCAATAACATTTTCATTCTTGTTTATGTGAAAGTTTCCATCAAAAGAGAACTAAATTTGAGTTGGGGTGCAGAGTAAGGTTTGTCATAATATATGATGCGTACTTCAACTTTTATAATAATACAATATAAATTAAATAGTAGATATGAGAACAAAGACTAATTGTGTTTGTGCAGCAATATTTTATAGTGATTTTTCATTTACTAATTTGTTACATTGATTTGATAAATCAATTTTAAGCCTGTATATGAGAGAACAAAAGAAACAGGAACATACTAAATTGATATTTACAAGTATGAAATTAACATGAAATTCAAGGTATATCAAGAAGTTATAACCTGGTTGAACAAACCAAAAATGCAATATGTACCAAATACACTTATCCTATGTCTTACAATTAAAATTTTCTATTATTAATGATTTCATAGTGTTTTATAAATGTTCTAAAGTCAAAAATCAATAGGACATTAATTGATAATTAAAATTTTAGATAAAAATTGTTGTGATATTTTAGTAAGAATATAAAATATGAGATAGAAATTTGTATCAATCAGTGGTGACAACCTACTGAATTATATGATGACATTTGTAATCTCATTCACAACAAATAAATAATGTATTAGAACATGATGTAATTGAAAAAATAGAGATCATGTTATTACTGCAATTTAGTTGTACCTTTTCTTTTATTTCACTCTATCTCAATATTTTTCTTACTTCCATAATTCTATCTAACATCTCAGCAAATATATTAACTACAGTTTCTACTGAATTTTTTTTCTTTATTATTACTAAGTGTAATATATTTAGCAAAACCAAAGTGGGAGGAAAATCTACATTTAAATAAAAAATATTTAAGCATTTTGGAGCCTTTTTTTCCTTTCCACCCTTCTTTTTATATTTTCTTCTTCTTCAGTTTTTTTCCATTTTTCCACTGTTAAAAAATTAAGTAAGGAAACATAGACAGATGGTAGAAATGAATTCTACTAATTATACTAATTTTTTTAAAAAAAGATAATTTGATTTTTTTCAATTTTTGAAGTTAGAGGATATTTTTCATACACATTATAAGATTTCTAGTTTAAATATTCTTCGATGTTTATTTACTTATTGTGTAAATATTCAAAGATTAATTGAAATTGATAACTATTATTTAGGACATGTTCCTTTACAGAGGTAATATATGTCTTCACACAAGTTGATTTTGGTACTTAGATTTTTCTCTATGCCCTCCTAAAAATTCTATTTTTTTAATTGTAAAACTTAGGAAACCATATATACACAGTCAAAATATGTTTCCTGTTGAACATTTTCACTTTTTTATTAACATATATGTTTCAACATGCTTCACTAGCTTTTATTCATTTTTTAAATTCTATTTCATCCTATGGCAGTTCTCCCTGTGTGGTAGTTTTGGCTTTAGTTTCAGTTTAGGCCTTATTTAGGCCTCAGTTTTAGCAGGTCTCAAAGGACTTGACATAGATTAGAGGGGGCAAACATCACCTGATTTAAGCAACCAAAGAGGTATTTCATATCATCTGACATCATCAAGAAGTGTCAAGGAGTATAAAAAGAGAGGGAGGAGGAGTTTCTGTCTCTTTTGGTCCCTACTCCTGACCCAGGAGGACATGCTGTTCCAACTGCTGAAATTAGGCCCTACTGCCGTCCGCACTGTTGTTTATCTAAGGAGGTGAACATTTTCTTGTTAATTTCTCCCTCTTTTGCTGGGAGGTTTCTCGTGAAGAGTTTATGGGATGTTTTCTGGGGTTTGGGTGGTTGGAATCTGGGTTATTGACTTGGGCAATCTCGGTGAAGGTGTTATTATTTCTTTTCACATTCATATGTATATGTGTTATATCATATTCTGTTTAAAATTTTCTTTTCTTTTGTGTAGATATAAAAACCTTACCATTTCAAAGCTTTATTTCTAAGTTTATTTTCCCCTTACTCCCTTTCCCTGGGAGGGTTTCCTTTGACTCTGTACTGGGCAGTTGGCATTTTGCCAGCTCAAACCATAACACCCTGGTACTATTTCTTTTATATCTTTTCTTTTCTCACATTCTTCCTTTCATTCCTTCCTTATTGTGACTTTTTTCTTCAACCATGAATCTTGCTCTCCCTTTAAATTTTTTTCCATTGTATTTTTTTCCTTTCTAATGACTTTCCTGTCCTGCTCCTGTCACTTGAACATTTCATTTTTCTCCTGTATTATATCCTCCGAAGCAGTCCATGCTTTGCTCTCATCCACTGTAACCAAAGAGGGACCTCTTCACAGTCAAACATATCCTAATTATTCACCAGACTGAGGCATAAGGAGATGAAGGATTTTTTTCTTTCCTAGCTGAGATATTCCCTCAAATAAATGGCAAGATTAGAGAAGGGGGAGGGGAGGGCTATGAAAGTTTCTGGGAGTTGGCTGGTGCAAAACAAGGAAGTGGAACCAAATGCTTTACAAATAGATTGCTCTTCTCTATTAGCAAAAAATTTAAGGAACAAAACTTGTCTGTGGATCTTATTGTCAAGTCAAGGCAGGTCCAAAGGAATGACCAAATCTAATACAGAAAAGAATGCTATGTACTTTATTACACAATTGCAGAATCACAGTACAACAGAGATAGGATGGGATCTTTGCTGATCACCTAGTCCAACCCACTGGTCAAAGTGGGATCAGCTGTCCAGGATCTTGTCCATTAAGATTTTAAATGCCTTCAAGATAATCCACTAAGTTTTTTGAAAGTTTGTTCCAGAATCTAACCACCCTTGTAAGGAAGAAAATAAAGCGGATTCTTTTTTTCTTTATGCTCATATACTGCTAAGTCACTGGCCTCCAGTTGGACCTTGTACCACTGGTCACAACCATTTGATACCATCAGTACAGAAGGTTTTCAATTTATCTTACTGTCTTTTTATCTATCCTGTACTTCATTAGTCTGTATCTCTAAGGATGTTTTAGAAGAAAACATCAAAAACCTGTTGTCAGAAGTCAAGATCAGCTGTATTCACTGCTGTCTCCCTTCATCTACCAAGGCTATCATTTAATCGTAGGAGTCTATCAGTTTAGTCAAGCATGAGTTCTGCTTCATAAAACCACACTGACTACTCCCAATAGCTTTCCTGTTCTTTAGATTTAAAAAATTATTTCCAACACCATCAGCTGCTCTGTCACTGTCTCAGAGATCAAGGTGAAGCTGATCAGTGTTTAGTTTTCCAAAACTTCGTTCCTGGCATTCTTGAAGATAGGAGTGACATCTGCTTTCTTCCAGGGACAGGAATCTCCTGCAATCACCATAACATTCAAGGGTAATTAATAATGGTCCTCAAAATAACATTGTTCCACTACCTCAACCTTTGTGGGTGTATCCTATCAAGCCCCATGACTTTAGTGTATCCATTTCATTTAAATAATTCCTAAACTGAAAATCTTACACCAAAATAAGTCTTCCTTACTCCAGACTTTTCCACTGCTTTCAGGGGCCTGAGATTCCTGAAGCTAAAACTTAGCAGAAAAGATTGAGGTGAAGAAAACTCAGGCTTTTCCACTTCTTTTTTCAGCAGTTCCCCAGCCCCATTTAGCAGTAAACCCAGATTTCCTCTAATCTTCTTTTGTTGCTAATGTAATTATAACAGTTGATCTTGTCTTTCATATATTTTGCCAAGTTCATCTCTGGCCTGGCCTTGGCTTTCTTAATCCCATTCCTGATTGATCAGATTTAAATGTCTGTCTAAATTGATCAGATTTAAATATCTGTCTAAATTGATCAGACAGCATCTGCTTATTCCTTTTGGTCACCCTTCACTCCATCTGTCTCTTGTACTCTTCCCTCTCAGTCAAGGGCAACTTGATTGTCTGTGTAGGTCTCTAGCCATCATCTTTTCTTGACTTGTTATTTATTGAGGTGGACTGTTCCTGAGCTTGGACAGCACGAACCAGCTGGAGGTCCAGGTCTCCTTGGACATGTCTTCCCTACATTACTATCTCTGATGAGATTCTTCCAAGGAGATGCCTGAAGAGGCCAGACTCTTCACCTGAAGTCCAGGATCCGGATCCAGTTGATTGAGCTCCACTATCTCATGGTCACTGCATTCAAGGCTTTTACCTTCCTGATGAGTCCTTTACTGTTTGTAAGTACAAAGTACAACAGAACATGTCTTTTCATGGGACCTTGCTTCACCTATGTCAGAAACTCATCGGTATGCTCCAGAAACCTTCTGCATTGCTACTGTGTTGTACCTCCAACAGATACTGGAGTTGCTGAATTCCCAATGAGGAGTAAAGCCCCTAATCATGCAGACTCAGTTGCAAAGGTATAGAAAAAGTCTTCTGTCAGAAAATATTTTAAAAATACTGAAACTAAACCTGCTTCAGAATTCATTTATCTCCTGGACAATCTTAATACTTCTTACTGAATGCCAATATCTCATCATGCAATAATTATACCTGTAATGAAAATATTGTTATCATTAAATATTTGTGGTTTGGGGTTTTTTTCCTGCTCAGCTTTTGGTTTTTTCTGTATGAAGCTTTCACTTGGGGGCTCCTGAGGGCTTCTTTTCCTTAGGCTCTCTTAGAAAGCCAGCCTTTTTTAAGCTCTGCTTTCAACAATTTCCAGAATCAATCTGTGACATTTTAAAAAATGTAATCTGGAAATAAATTGTAGAGAAAGGTTCCTGTGCCTTTGGAAAGTGTTAGTAAGTGTGTGGGTGGTGTAATGTGGGAGATACATTAGTTGCTATACATAGGAATGAAGTATGTTCAACAAGAATAAAAAGAAGGAGTGTGATCAATGCTGCTACCCACATTGTTATGGATTTTGGATGGATTGTAATCAGTTTGACCTTTATACTTTAAATGGTAATGTCTGGAGAGTTCTGGTAGGTGTAACTTCCTATTATTAGCATAATTAAACTTGGAAAAAATTAAAAATCATAGTATTACGAATTAAGAATTACAGCCTATCCAATATAGTTAGCTATACCTAAACACTCCCCTGCTCAAATCGATACCCGATGTTATATCATTATGACATTTTTGATCAAGTATACATTTCCCTGCATTTAAAAGCCCTAGGAGAGAGCAGGTATTTTGTTGTTTTGATAAAGCACATGGGTTTTATCATTCAGAAGTCTGGGAAAAATAAGTACAAAATGTGTGTTGGACTGAGATTGCACTTTCAAAAACAACAAAAGAAATCAATAAAAAAGCAACAAAAAATCCTACCCAAATAAGCATCACCTAGTGAGTAATAACTTCATTTCTGTATAGCTCAGGGGGGTTGCAAGGGGAGTGTGAAAAGTTCATTATTATCAACCAGAAAAAAAAGTGAGTGCTAAGAAGAAAGGCTCGTATTTCCTATTGGGATTTCTCTCAGACTACATGATTTGCATGAAGGGCGCCACATCAAACACATTGGGTGCCCTTTTTCAAATATTAATGTGAAGCTTGTTTCAAGTTCTTTCTTGACTTTGTGCCACCTTGTATCAAAGGAAGTTAAAAGCAGGACTTGGAGAAAAAAAATACTTTTCCAACTGTTTCAGCACTTAGTAAAAATCTTTCTGTATTTGATCAGTTCTGCTTCAAACTTTTATTATTTTGACAAATAGGCACATTTTTATAGATGTGCATTCTATTAAAATCTGATTTGGACTATTTTCCACTCCTTTTTTTTTTTGAGGTTTTCCATTTTTTAGTAATGGGTGTCATAACTGACCCACTCAAGACATTTATGCACTCCATAATTTAATTATCTGCCTTAGTCTTTTCTCCCACATGTGATAATGTCTATTAAATATTTATATGTGTAAGCAAGATTATACCAAAATATGCCACAGAAAATGCAGATTTTCAGATTAAATGTGTGTAGTCTGAGCTGTCTCATTCTTACCTAACTGAACTTTTAAACATTTACATCTAAGCTTATTAACCTGTGTTTCTCTTTTAGTCAATGAGAAGGAATGGGTACCTCTCCAGGTTGGTTTGGTTAAGTTAGTTTTCTGAGAGAGGTGACCTGAATTCTGCTCCAGCAGCACTTTCTTTTAACTCTCTATAAAAGAAGCCTAAAATGCTTAGCTAATATTTAAATTACTAATATTTAGACCTAATGTGGTAGATGCCACTGAAAGTAACTCAGTAACAGCCCCAATAAGGAAACACAAATTGAACATACTTTCTGTCTTTTCACCTCTCCCCTCATAAACAAAGTAGGAGAAAATGGCAGGAATTTTTGTTAAGCAATTCAAACATAAGTAAAACTCCTATAAAAATACAAGAGATGAAATGTGTTATATAGCATGAGTGCAGTTATTAGAGATAAGAAATGAAATTGTGGAAATATCTAAAACAACTCTCCTGGAAGAATTTGCTCTTTTCACAATACACAACTCATGTTCTGCAGGAGAAAAATATGAAATTACCATAAAATAGGGGAAAAATGCAAGTAATGGTATCCTAGCCTGAGAACTAAATTTTCTCTACAGACCCTGTAAAGAAATCATCACTGAGATTTCACACGATATGATAGAGGAAATTTTAAATTTACAATTTTTGAACAGACTTTTAGGGGAAAGAATCACTGTGGAGGTGGTACAACTAAAGCTCCTGAAGTATTTTAATCAAAAATAGTCCTAACTGCTCTGGAGAATAAAGGTAAACAGGTTCTTTGGATTGTAAGACAGAGAACTTCTAAATCTTAAATATAAATTCTAAAATATAATTTTTCATTAAAAAGGAAATTAGAGAGAGATTAAAGTGAACTGTAAACAAACATGAAAATCCTAACAGTGTTACTGAAAAGCAGTAAGTTTTAGACCTAATGGATTCTTTATGTGCTTCTTATTATATAGAAATTACTTAATATTGAAGTCAATGAAATTGTTTTTCATGTTAAGTCATAGAAGCAGAAAAGTTTTATAGGAATTTCCTGTTGATGTTTCTATGTAAAACAAAAACAAAACAACAAAGTAATTATTTTTTTTCTGACCAGTCCTATCTATGGCCATAAGCAAAATATAATACAATGATCCTGTCTTTGAAAAGCATTACCTAGCACTCACAACAGGGAAAGAACAATCTGGTCATTAAGAATGGATGATGTGGATAAAGTTCTCCCTTTTGCATAGAGATGAAAAGTCCTGATTTTAATGTATTTTTCCCCTTTTTTGTCCTCATTACCTCGGGATGAATTTGTTGTCAGCTGTAGTCTGGATGTCTTTGGCATGAGTTTTTATTTCCGTTTTCCTTGAGTTTTTTCTGGATTCAGTTAAATTACATGGGTGTTTTGCACATTTTAAAGCACTAGGACTGAAATAGTCATAAAAAGAGAAGAGCTAAACTATAATATTATGTTGTAACCCTATATAATGTATTTTGATGCTAGTTTCTAATTTTTATATATTAATTACTCTCAGGTGGCTGGATTCATCTCTACACCTTCAACAGCTCTCTATATATTGAATTAGTCTACATTTCTGGTGGAGCATGTAAAAGCAGAATGTAGATCTATGAAATTAGTGATAGAAAGATTTATTAGATTGTGTAGCTGGTAACACAACCAACCACTAAGAGCACTCTAAACTGAGAACAATGGGCATAAGACCTTTTGCAACTTAGCAGTACAATATTCGTGTATTCTCTGTAGTTAAACTACAGCCATGCCATCCTGACGCCCGATCCCATCAGATCTCAGAAGCCAAGCAGGGTCAGCCTCGGTTAGTACTTGGATGGGAGACCTCCTGGCAATACCAGGGGCTGTAGGTTCTAGTCCTGAGGAGTCCACTGTCACTGTCCAAGCTCACTTGGCTGTGGCAGATGAACCTTAGGAGCAAAGGGCGGGGCCAGTTCTGTGCATGCTGTGCCTCAGCTGAAGGACACACTCACGTGGTTAGAGCCCTTCCCAAATCTTCGTTTGCAAAACCTAGTCATGGTGATGGTGCTGTAGTCATAAATGAAAAACTAGCATTTTTTGTTGGATATTTTCAAGTAATATGTGTGAGGTATTTGCTTATTGGATTCCACCATTATAAGTAAAATGAAGTTAGAAAAAAAATCAATATTGTATGTGCAATTACCCTCCAATGCTCTCTATTCTACCAATGTTTCCTACCTACTGTAGAACATCGACACAGAAAAGAGTAGCTAAGGCCAACTATGTTCTACAGATGAAACAAAGGCAGTTTGATTTGCCAAGCTTCCTCCTGACTCACAAGTAAAGGCAGCAGACAATGCTCACTTGAAGCTAGTAGAGTAATTAAAAGATTTTTATAAACAAAAGAGAAATGTTTTCTGCTTCTTGATTTAGTGACAGCCTGAAACAAAGATAAACATAAGAACAGGATCACTATAGTTGCATATTGCAATCCATTCATCTTTAAGCTACATTTTCTACCTGGTTTAATGAAGCTTTAATTTCCTATCAGCTTGTTTTTATGGACTCTATTGAACATCAACATCCAGAGCAATTATAGGGTATGTTGAAAGGATAAATATCTTTGTAGGAGAAGTCTTCCTGGAAAAGGCAGAGCATAAGTAGTGGTAAGTAGTAATTTCTTTCCTTCAGCTGTTAGTCTATTGAATTATATTTAAGATTCTATCATGGATGTTACCCCACAGTAAAAAATTCTGACATATATCACATGGTCTTAAATCACCTCAAAACATTACTAAATAGTTCTTAATGAAAGCATACTCTGAAGATTCCTGTACCTGTTCCCCTGTTATATGCAAAATGGCTGCACCAGGAAAAATCCTTTGACCACGTCCATAGCCATTCCAGCTGGACCTTATTTTTCAAAGCCAGCCATGTATGAGTAGGTGTGCCCCTGCCCATTATTAAGAAGTAGGCTTCAATATTTTTCCCTGACTACAAAGCTAGAGATCCCTGTGAAGGAACATTTCACATCTTTAACTGTTTTTCTCTTGCTATGAAAAGCCCTAAGAATGTTTCACTTTGGGTAACTCTATTTCCAGAATTCTAAAGCGGCTTTTACTTTTCTGAAAGCAAAACTGAAATGGTGTCATTTTGCACAATTGTTAAAAACTTGATCTGATTTTCCAACACTACATTCTTTGCTTCTGCTTTTTCTTTAGCAGAATTTTCTGCCATTTCAGCCTTTAGAAGAACAGGAAAGGGAAAGAACATCTAATTTGCTCTTTGCAGTCAGAGGATGGCAATTTTTGAAGACTTAGCTGACTGTTTACTTTTCCTAAGTTTTCAAAAAAACCTGTTTTCCAATTAATACACATCTCTTTAAAAAGCATAATTCCCAAGGTGACTAAAACTCAAATTATCCTAGAAATTAATTTCCTGTTCAAAAACTCTAAAAGTACATAATACAATGCATTGTGACTGCCAAACTCTGAATCATCATTTTAAGAAAGAGAAAGAAGCCCTATTTACCATCATAACATACAACTTCATATCTGTCTTTCCAACTCCATCCTCAGTACACATCCGATCAGAGACTTCCTTTCCTGGACTTAATTAGAGCTATTCAATCATCTACCAAACAGTGGTTCTGGGTAATATGAGAAACTGTCAAATTTGGTTTTGGGCACTGTTTTTATGTGGCTGTGTAGTCCTATGTTTTTTGACTAGCTGCCTAGCCACGACATGTACCTTGTATATCACAACTTGGTATTTATATTATGCTAAATCTTGAAATATGACAAAATTTTATTCATAAAATAATGCAATTCACTTTCAGGAAATTTATTAAAATCTTAATATGAACTAATTTTCTGTCTTAACTATCATAATGGATGTTTTTGAGAGCTGTACTTTCCCACATTTTGGTCTCAAATCATGTTTTTACAAATAAAAAGTATTTCAAGTCTGGGGAGAAATATTATGAAAACTCAGTTTTCTGGGGCAAAAGCAATAGAATAGGCATTTTACTGCATATATCCAAGTCACCATGTATAGTTTTGAGTATTTTAAGTTGGAATTTGTCCCTTGGTATATGTAGTTACAATTTCTTCACACTGAGGGCTAAAACAAAATGCATTAACTGCAAATGGGAAGCTATAAAAATCCTGAAAACCAGGGATTTAATATATGAATTATCAACTCAACTGATACTGTATAAAGGGTTACCAGTAAACACTCAGTGTATGATCTAAGCCATGCTTCTGTTTGATGCTTTCAATGTTATAATTTCCCTCCTCAACCTGGAAGAAAGTAGCACAATCAGTTAGCTATTTTTCAGTATTGTTTCTTTTTTGACCATATATAACATGGTCTTTATAACATGACAATGTATATGAACAAAAGAAAATGTTAAGGATTTCTTTGAATAAGGAAAAATAAATACACTTTGAGATTACCTCCTTGTTGGGCAGTGTCAGTGTATTCCACATAGTAAAAGAAAAGGGGCATAAATACAGAAGTTCTAGGAATGGTTAAAAATTAAACTGACAGAATAGACTGCGTAAAGGAGAATATATCAGAAGTATCCTAGATTCACAGGAAGTGTGATAAAAGAAGCACAATGGGAAATTAAATGATAATATAGTTCTTTACATCTTAAGGAGGAATGTAAGTCCTTTTAAACAGATACTTCATTCCTGAAAGTGGATAGTTTTATAGGTATGTTACTCAGTTGACTTGTTCTTTTCCTAAGGTAGGATTTTATAAATTAAATATTATTTGATCATAAAATCTATTCCGAGAATGGCAAGAAGAAATAAATCCATAATTGCATTAACTGCAGAAAAGTTAATAGACATTTTAATTAAAGAACCACCCTAACAGGATTAGAATTCAGTACCCTATAAAGGCTGAATAATGCAGTGTTTCATTATAATTTCTGAGAATGTACAGGTGCTAAATTAACTACAGAGACATCATAATTGTTCCCTACATAAAGTGAAAACATATTGTAAATTAAAATGAAAAATTAATTTTAAAGGTTATCACTATAGGGTTGAGACAAAGCCTGCTGGCTAGTGGAGCTGGTCAGCAACTTCCTAAGGTACATCTTTGAGAATGTTGATCATGGGAATGAATAATTTCTGGGAAATGGATCTATTTCATAAAACTTTAATCAGAAAAAGTATCTCAGGACTTGCTAGGTTTTCTGATCATATCTGGAGCATAAGAGACTTGAACATTTCAGAGGTCAGACTATGTACAAGTAGCTGCTTTGTACACAGCCAGCTAAAGAAGGGAATCTGAACTTCCCACCTCTACAGGGCCTGCTGGTAGTGAGCAAAGTGAGCGCAGCGCTGGCAGTGCAGAGGGCTGCCGGCATCTTTCCCACTTAGTAAAGAAGAAAAGCCATGCTGTGTGCCAGCTAGAAAGCCACGTATTCAGAGTGGTGCTTGACTTTTGTCTGACATGCTTTTGGGAGCCAAGGTGGTGTATGTGACTTGTGTTGAAGCATTCGAATACAGTATCTCAGTTTCACAGTACCATGGATGTTTCTACATGGCACCCTCCCCCAAATTGCAGGGGAGAAGGAAACTCTTTTCAGTTATTCCTTGTTATATATTAAACCTCTCTGAGTTCTCTGGAGGCAGTCTTGCTTTCAGTCACACCTAAATATAATTTAAAAATAATAAATCAGAACATTTTCATGCTAAAGAAGAAAAGAAAGAAGCTTGCGTTCGTTCAAGACTCTGCTTTGTATGAAGGATGCACAAAAGCAAAGTGTCATGAAATTTAGACTAAATGCCATATGTTGTTTTGATACTTGATCTCCAATTTTTTAATTCAGTGCAGCATAGTTTTCATGCTAAAGGTTACGGGAAAAGATTGCTGGACATTGACTGAATGTCAAATAATTTTTCAAAAGTAATCTGTTAACAGAATACGAATGCAGGGGATTATTTCCAGGTCCTGGAGGAATTCATAAATAATCTCTGCCTTTAACTTTTCTAACAGCAATGTTTCAAATTTGGTTTGTTGTTGGATGAAAATTAAATAAAAATCACCCAGCATTTTGATGTCAAACACTGTTTGCTCCATTTCTGCAATAAATGCACCATTTCCTGCAAAAATTTATGCTTCTGAATTCCAGGGGTTTATGGATCAATTTCTATAAGTTAAGTGTTTCCAAAAACAGGACTTCTACAGGATAAATAAAAAGTCTTTTATGCAGTATTGAAGCTGGCTCTTTTTAGGAAAGGCTCACACATTTGTTCTCTTTCTTATCAAAAGCTTTCTCTACTGATGCAGAAGTTCACATTCTTCTGATATACCACAGACATCTGCTTTGTACATGTTTGTGTTTGAGCTTGCCAGCAAGGCTCCCTTTAGAGTCAATGGACTTAAACTGGCAGTATACATGCAACTCACATTATCCTAATGTTTACACATATAAAACAGATAAGGAACAAATCCTAGTATGTGTACGCCTATTTCTTTCCACTGACTACAAAAAAAAGGCTAAGGTAGTAATATCTGAGGTGCAGTGAAATGCAAATATCTGAGAAAAGATGCAATGAAAGACTTGTTCATAAATACTTTGTAAGATTGGTTTTTTTCTCAAAAATCTATGTTAATATATAATAAGTTAGGGACAATATAATACATGTGGACATGTACACTGCAATGGGAACAGGACTAATGAAATAAATGATCACATTGTTAATAAAATATTTCATTTGTTTTTGGAAACTGTTGTGGTCCCAAACTTTAAAAATGGCGCACAGAGAGGTTCCTTTAAATTCAGCCATATTTCCTTGCATAAGGCAGCAGGTATATATTTGCAGCAGTAACATTAATAATGCTACACAGGAATTATTTCTTTACTGTCAGTCTTACATAATTGTTATGGTAATACTGTATTAGATGCATCACTATAAAAATAGTGTAGGGATATCATTTATAATTTCCCAGAGTCACATTTGGATATGAATTTTAAAGAATGTATTTTGATTCCAATACATTTTGAGAAATGAACTCTCCCATCTGTTCCTTCCCACTCTTACCTTATGGTTGATATTTAGTTTAAAACCAGCAAAGTCAATACAACCCATTATAAAAGAGACTTCAGTAGGCAAACATTTCTATCTATATTGAATATGATCTGTATAATAAAAGTGATTTGAACAACCTACACTCTGTTGTTAATTATTAGTTTGCATAAAATATGGACTTATATCAGGTACAACGCACTTGCTGTTGTATTGCAGCACTATGAACAAAGAGAATAATTATCAAAATAGGACATCTTGAATAATCTTCACATTTTATACTCTAAGTACATGAAAAAATAATTTGAAAATAATGTCTTCATTTTACACATATTGAACTCCTTTGCAGTTGTCACCCTCCTTTCACCTCCCCCAAATTCAGTAGAGGAAGCTTGCAGCCAAGAACTCTTATGCCTTTCATCATTTGGTGGAAAACAATTTCAATACAGAGAATGGGAGGGGAAGAAAACAGAATTTGCCATATGTTATGGTATATAAAGAATAAGCAAATGCTGACACATCATGGAACCAGCTCTTTATCTCCCAGGCTTTCCCTTGACCCCATTTGATGCACAAATGCAGTCTGTGTCCTCAAGCTGATGGAGAACTGGGGCAGATTTTGAGTTCCTGATGATTTATCAGGTTCCTGAGGTGTAACATGGCCCAGGACTATCTACTCTTTAGTCTAATATCTATATAGATACTCTGTATGTACCAATAGAGAAACTATATGCTCATAAAGGGAAAGCCATAGTTCTGGTGCTGGCCTTAGGCTTTGTTTTGATACTACACAAATAAAATGATAGAGGGTAAATGATAACTTGCCACTTCACCCAAGTTATTCCATAATAGAGGGTTTATATTTCATTTTCATTATTTTATTATACTATTATTTTATCATTTTATTTAATCATTCATTTGTTGTTTATTTATATAAATTATAAGTTCTTTAAATACTAAAGGTAAGCTTTTTGCTTTTTTTTTTCCTTTTGTATCCAAACCCACATCTAAAATAACTAGAGATGTCTGCAGCATGGCGTTCGGCAAGGAAACCTGAAATGAATATCCCATGTGTGATTCCTGATTTCGCTGTTCTTCCGTTGGTTTTCAAATTGAGAAGAAATGCAATAACAATTACTACAGTTTCTGCAAAGAAGTTGTCTCTAGACCCAAAGGCAGGTGGAGCTTGGTTACAGAAGGGATGGGTTTTTCCATTTAGCACATACACTCAGCCTTGGTTTGGCCGACCATTACTTGGTGTAGCATCCCATTTTACTTTGGGAATCATAGGAAAAAAATCTTTAATTCCACACACATTTTTTACTGCTTCATTGTGGGTCTAGCCTGTCTCTTTACAACTCTACCAGAAGACTACATGCTTACTGTCAAAAATAATTTCTTCTAACCTGTGCTAAGATGCATTCAGGGAGTGCAAATGTGTATTTGCAGGATGATACCCTTACTGGTTTTTTGTGTATTATGACAGACTAGGCATAATTTGCTCAATGGAAATCCATTTATCATGTCTGAAGAATTCAAGTTTGTATAAAATTATCTTTAATTACAAACAAAATATTTAGGCAAGCTAAGTAGTTCTTACAGGTTACTTTTTTTTTTGTTCTCTTTTATCTTGCCAATTTGCTTAGTCCAAAAATACAGGCTACAAGGCTAATAAAGTACAAAACCCCATTATTCCCTCTGACTATCTTTTTAAGTAGTAATCTTGTTACTCTTCTCAGACAAAACTATTATTATTGTTGTAAAAACAATAATTTTGGAGACCATAATTAAAGTATAAAATATTAATGATACCTTCCAAAATCAGGAGATAATTTTAAAACTAAAAAAGTATAAATAAATCAATAAATAAACAACCAAACCTGGAAGAAAGACCAAACATTCTCTGAAAATTTTCTAAACATTTATTCTTGTACTTTTGTAATTAGCCCATGTTAATCTCTTTGGTCAACTAGTAATTCCTTGTTCCTTATTTAGACCTCACACAAAGTAATTTTAATTCTTTGAGCTACTCTTCCAGTATCATGCAAAAATCACAAAAATGCAGTCCAAGCTATCAACATGATGAAAATATTAACAAAATTGAGAGTTAGGAAAAGAAATCTTTTTAGAACAACTATTGCCATGCCGATCATTTTATACTGTCTCTAAAGTAGACAGGCAGAATATACAACCTTTTCATCCTGCAAACATTTTTTTCCTTGAACTAAGTATAAATTGAAACTAACAGAGAGTATAGGATTGTTTCAGAGTGCTTTATTCAGTACTTTACAATCCATTGGGGAGTCATCCGATTGATCTAACACAAACACAAAATGTAATTTTACTCTAACTTCACTGTAGTGATAGGCTACCTGCTATCCTTTGTGACCTACAGGATTCACTGCATCAGATTCCTGTCTATTAACGCTTTACAGGGGCTCATGGACAGTCTGACTTGGCTCTAGTGTGTCTAAAGCACTGGAGAGGAGCTGAGTGGAGTGTTACTACATATCTGTTGTGCAGGAGCTATCTAGGCAGGACTGAGATTAATAAGTCCATTCAGGTTTTTATTCCCTCTGGTTTAACTATTTTGACTGCACGCCTCTACCTATTTAAGTGCTCAAGTGAGTTTCCTCTCTCATCTCAAATTCATAGTTATCCAGAAGCTGCCTCAGGTTGTTGCAGGTGTTTGAAGCAACTAAGGTGAATAAAGTATTTGATGTGAATGTGAATAAAGCCTGAATGGTGTACATTTTTCTACTTTGTTTTTCCCTTCAAAAAAAATTGGAGCAATGCATACAATCAGATCTGCAATTTGACACTGGATGCAATTCATAAAGGATGACCATGATTTGAGCAAGCCATGCCATTGTTTACTGGACACAACAGCAGGCAGGAGGCAGGACAAAGGGACCTCCCATTAGAGAACTCAAAATATAATTAATTGTTAGATGCAACATCTTGAAATAGCTCTTGATTGACATTTAAACAGATCAAGAAAAGATATTGAAGTGATTAATTGTGCTGGTTTTGGCTGGGGTAGAGTTTACTTTCTACACAGTGCCTAATATGGATTTATGCTTTGGATTTGTGCTGAATACAATGATGATAATAAAGATATGTTTTTGATATCGGTGAGCAGGGCTTACACAAAACCGTGGCCTTTTCTGCTTTTCATGCTGCCATGCTGGTGAGGAGACAGGGTACATGAAAAGCTGTGAGGAGACACAGCTGGGACCACTGATCCCAGCTGACCAAAGGAATATTACATACTACATGACATCATGCTCAGTGTGCAAACTGGAGGGAAGAAGGAGGAAGGGGGGACATTTGGAGTGATAACCTGTCTTCCTAAGTAACCATTCTGTGTGACGGGCCCTGCTCTCCTGGAGATGACTGAACACCTGCCTGCCCATGGGAAGAAGCGAATTAACTCCTTGTTTTGCTTTGCTTGTGTGCATGGCTTCTGCTTTCCCCATTTATCCCAACCCATAAGTTTTCTAGCTTTTACCTCTGTGATTCTCTCTCCAGCCCCACTGGTATGGGAGTAAAAGAGTGTCTGCATGGTACCTGATTGCTGGCTGGGGTTAAATCCTGACATTAACCTAGGATCATTGACTGTCTTTATGTTGTACATGAGGACATTTAATTCTAATTGCTGAATTCTGAAGACCTCAAATATTGTTTTGCAAATAATTACTTATTTTTATTTTAACAAGATAAAAACCACTGTAGATTCTATATGTTCAGGTTTTTACATGCCATTAGTTTATCTAAGTTCTTCTTTCTTATTCCTATGACATATCTGTTCTAAATCTTATGAACGGAAAAGATAATCAACCTTTTCTAAGATTGGGCTGTTGGGTCTTAAATTTAATGCCTCTGAAATCTTGTTTAAATTTAGAGTAGGAAAACTATGTTTAGGGCAATATTAATTATTAAAATTGGTCATAGAAAATAGAGTTCTCAGGTTAATTGAAAGCAAATGTGTACTAATGTGAGGGAGAGTTTAAAAATTCTGGTTTTGGACAAATGATTAAAGCAAAGCACCTTACTGTTCAGTAATTCTGTAAGTCCTAGTTCAGAAGACCTGGATACCTGGACAGAGCAAAACAACATGAAAATGCTATTTATAAGTGATTGATTCAGCACTTTAAATTTGCATATATGGATAAGATTCCTGATCAAGATCTATGGAGAAATTTAGGATCCCAGATATCACTGAAAAGGAGGTGCCTAGATAGACCATTAAATCTAATCCCTTACCTTTTTTACTAACTTACAGCATGGCAAATGTAAAGTACTGATCATATTTCAAGCCCTCAACTTTTAAAAAACTTTTTTCAAGAGAAAAACAATTGGAGGAAAAATCCAGAAAAATTATATTTGACTGTTTATGCCCAGAGCTATGAATTAATAGGCAATATAAATATTGCACACATTAATATCTAGTACCAAGTTGAAACATTGCAAAAAAAAAAAAGAAAAAGGAAGATAATAAGAGCTTGTTTACCTGTATGGCTTGAAATACTCACAATGTTGTCGGAGAAATTCTTGAAATACCTAATCTGAATTGATATTCAAGTAACCTTTGAATGCCATGAAGTTTGAGTATATTTGAATTCAACTTTTCAGTTTATGTTCAGTTCTAATTAGAGAAGTTTTGTGTGATTAGAATAATTGGTTAAAATTTCTGTTTCTAATTGTTTCTTGGAACAAGCCTTATCCATTTAATCTGAAAATTTATTGAAAAAAAACCAAAAACACCTTTGCCCTTTACCACTAGTGTTTTCTTTCAACAATTATAATTGTGCAGTGGCTTACTTGGTTTTTTATTTTGACAACATTGCTTTAAGGACACATTATTCATAAAGTAGGAGGCAACCTTTGAAGATGATAAGAGCGATGCAATGTGCTCAGTTCAAGTAGCAAAAATAGTACTTGAATTCAGCCTTCTTTCAAGTTTGATCTGCCTCTGAGAATCAGGAATGGTACAATAGAAATTAGTATGTGTATGAACTACCTACAAAAAGACTTTCTGGAAAAGGTTTCTGTCTCATCCCTCTTGCTCTTTTTGTCTCTCAGTGAACTTCTCTGCAGGTTTTTGAATGTGATATATTAAGAATTTAAACCTTGCTCACTAGAAGAGGTGTATAAAATGAGAAATCAGAGAAATAAAAACTTGGTACATCTCTCCTGTCATTTTATTCTTTTAACCTACAGAACTGACCTACATGGGAATTTCAGTCCAATTCAGAGTGGGGGAGGGAGGGGAAAGCCTCATTTCTCATCTAACTAGGAAAAAAAAAATGAAGAAAAAATAAGATAAAAGTACTCTGATAGCTACAGAGATAGCTTGATTAAATCACCCTATCAAAGTGTATACAGAAGAAAATGCCTTATGTGTCTGGTTTATTCAGTGAGACAACAACCTTGTAGTTTGCTTATTTTTTATTTCTTCCATTTGCTGTCTTGTGTTTATTTTACATTGCAGGGCATTTATTTTGCAGGAGGAACTTTTCCTCTTATATCATTTTTCTCTTGTGCTATCATACTGTGTATGTTATGTTTATTCATGAAAAGGGAAACATATTTCCTGGGTACTAAATATTGTATTGTTTTAGACTGAGTCTCAGTCTATACTTAAGTACATTTCTACTCATAATAATTTACATAAATGGACTTAATAATTTGAAAAAGTTAATTATGTGCTGAAGTGTTTGGTTTTACAGACAGGAGTGTTCTATTATACTTTTTTCAATTAATATTGTTTTATAAAACCTTTACTACATATATGGAGGTTGGTATATTAGCCTCACCATATTATTACATATTGAATATTCATTTAACATGATTACACACAGTTTCAGTAGAGACACAATAGTCTTATGTGTAAGACTAAGTTTCGACATTATTAAAACAAGAAAGGATGAAACTATAAATCCTTCATACAATTTGAATGCTACTTATTATTCAGCTAAGTCGACCCACATGCAAATCTCATGGAAATGCCATCCTGAACTAAGTTTTTTCTTTATCTCTTCTGTTTAAGTTGTACCACAAGAAAATATAGGCATTTCATAGTCCTGATGAACATTTTATTCCCCTGTTCTCCAGTGAATGACAACAGAGGAATCAAGAGCCTTGGAAGCTCTTGATAAAATTGTATTATTTGCAGATTTTAAATTGTACTCCCTCTGCAAATCTGAGTACACAATCAAGCAGGAGCTCCCTAAAACTGCCCAAGATGATACTTATGGACGTTGGCAGTTTAGAGGTAGCTAAAAGTCACTGCCCCTTCATATTTCCTTTGTATAGTCATATATTTTGGCACACTGTTGTGGCTGATTAGGATTATAGAGCAGCTAAAATTTCAAAACTAAAGATAATACAGTGGGAAGCAGAAGAATGGGTTTAGATCCAGGGCTTTTATCTCTGTATTTCCCAAACAAAAGCAGGACAGATGCGCATCATCTTCAGTGTAATTGCCTTTTAATCAAAAGTGATTTTAATATAAATATTGAGATTTTTTGTTCCCAAAGCAGCATGATTGTTTGCATTTCCCCTTGAAGCAGGATGTAAGTGCAGATGCCATTCAGCTGGAATGCTGACAGCCAGCTGAACTCCGAGGGTCGTGACCCCACTGAAACAATTCTTTATGCTGAGAAAGAGTGTGCAAGCAGCTTCCAATGCAGAAAGCAGGAAAAAAATACTTTGTAAAAATATATATCTCTTAGTTACAAGCTGAGATAAAAACCTACCAGAAAAGCAAACAAATTTTTCCTTCAAATGATCACCCAAAAGGTTCTATCAGTAGCTAGAACAAAACCAGACTTATGAATATAAACATTACAACTAATATAAAACTTAAAAGTGAGTGTGCAGCCCTATACTGAATCATATAATATCAAATCTTTGAGGGAAATTTAAAAGCTAGTTTGTCACATGGACTATCTAGGCATTAACATAAACAAGGCAGGATGAAGCTACTCTTCTTACTCCTATCACTGTCAGCAACACAAGCACAATCAAGGTTATACTCCAGATAAATTGCTCTCCAGAGCTGATGGCTCGAGGGAGAGGAAAGATAAGAAAAGAATTAATTTAACAAAGGATATTTACTGTTGCTTGCTATGGCAACACAGTTGAAATAGCATGTATACTACTATAAACCAAGAAAATGAAGGGATGTTAAACAAGTTTGCAGATGAAACAAAACTGGGAGGAGCTGTTGACTCCCCACACAGTAGAGAAGTCCTTCAGAGAGACCTCGAAAAAATTAGAGGACTAGATAATCACCAACCATATGAAGTTCAACAAGAGGAAGTGCTGGATCCTGCATCTGGAACAAGGCAATGCTGGATGTTGGTACAGACTGGGGAATGAGATGCTGGAAAGCAGTGCCGTGGAAAGAGACCTGCAGAGAGATGAACAAGAGCTAATGTAGTCACGGTCTCAGACAAAACGCCTCTGAGGATTATCTCTGAAGGAAGTAAATCTAACTCAAAGTTGTATCTAAAGAGGAAGAATCAAAATAAAGTAAAAAACAAAACAACAGCAAAAAAAAATAAACCAAGCCCTGCAAATAAACAAAAATAAAACCCCAAACCAACCAACCAACCAACCAGAAAAATAATCATATGTGTAGACAAATTCAAAATTATAAATTTAAGCAAACCCCACAGGAACAAAATATACACCATGAAGACCCTGACATTAGATGTCACTTAGACGCAGAATGTAGCATCACTGTGGATATATACTTTTTCAAGACCACTAGCTGCTGAGCTAATGTGCTCAGGGACAATCACAATGTCAAGAGGTAATAGGAAGAAAATCAAAAGCAACTGTAAATCCATGGAAAAAATATTTTGTCAATTTTTTAATCTGTGATACAACACAGGAACTCATAGTTTACAAAAGTTATATAGCAGAACTTGGAGAAGACACAAAATACTATCAGAGTTGAAGAAAAGCTTCATTACAAGGAGAGATGCATTGATTCAGTACTCCTAATCTTGGGAGGAAGACAATAGGGGAAGGAGGGAGTAACACACAGAGAAGGGAATGCTGATTAATTACAACTATTATCTACCATTTTTAATATCAGAAAACTCAAGGGACAGACAAAGGACATTTTCAGGGGTAAACTTTAAAAGAAACAAAAAGAAGCTTGTTTCACACAACACATAATTAAAATGTCATGCACACTGAGTGCCAAACTGAAATGTATTTGAAAAGTGAGTAAGCAAATTCACAAAGAAAAGTTAATTACAGTCTACTAATCAGAATATTAAGCATAGAGCATCCAGGTCAAGAAGTCCATAAACTGGTGATTTATCACAAGATAGAAGGAATATAGTGTGGTCAAAACGATGATATAATGATAGAAGTATCATTGTACTTCTTTTTTTCTGTTCAGCATTGAAGAATCAACTACTCATCTAAAACATTCCTCAACATGGACCAAAGTCTTTAATTAGCAGTCACTATATATATCTGAAATAGTTTTACCATAGAATACATTATTTGGGAGTTACAAAATATGTGCAATCTTACCTATCATTAATAAAAAGAAATTATATCAAATGGCATTCTAACTGAAAATAAATGCATACATTTTAACAACTGCATGATAAAACCATTTTCCTGGATAAGAAAGAAAGATATCATCATATATATATTTCAGTAAAATGCTAAGCTTCAGCCAAAATTTATGCATCTATGTAAAGCTATTTTTAAAATAATAGTCTTTCTGAAGATTAAAAAATATTTTCTTTGTAAAACAGCAATAATATTTATGCCAAAATTCATCATTTGGTTCACTTATTCAGTGATTATATTAGCCACTCTCTTGTTTAGCAAATATCTTGCTGCAAAGTCAAAATTTTTTAAAAATGTATACATGGAGACAGGGGTTAAGGTTGATCACTGCAAAACATCTTTCTTTTTTTTTTTTCCTTTTTTTTTTTTTTCCCGTCCCAGATAAGAATAATGCAGTTGTTTACTATATGGACTGTGTGAGATGTTTGTTGTCTTTAATATTAATTTTCTTCCTTTCAAATGGTTGAGTATCAGGTAACTTGCACGGACTTGGGCAAATCACTTCCAGGCAAACTTTTTCTAAACCCTTTTCACTGTTGAGATCTGCAGGGGGAATAATATCCACACACGAAACAGAGACCTAAAATTATATGTGTATCTATAGATGTGTGATTGTGTGTGTCTGTGTGTACAGATACTCATATACACATAGCTTTTACAATATTCTCTGTTTTACATTCCCAAGGTTAAGTATGGGTCTAAGTTCTATTCTAAATGAGGACCATTAGCGCATACTATCTTTAATCAAAATTCCTACAGAAATATATGCAAAGTTTTGTCTCACTGTTGTTTATATGAGGATATTGCTTTGGAACATTACCAAATACCCCAAGGAATTAAGATTCAAATACTGAATCTATTACAATCTGGGTTTTTTAAATGCCTTGAGCCAAATCCTAATACCTATAATTGTAGTATAACCCATGCTCCATTGAACTAATGGATCTGGGAGACAATCAAGAGGAGGATTTGGCCCAGACTTTGGGAAGAATATGTATGATAAATTTTGGAAAATCTCAAAGCAAAAACTTTCAATATCACAAAGCTTATATGTGCAAAAACATTAATCAAAGTGTGTATGAAAGCCATACCATTTGTAAAGTGAAGACTGTTGCTGTATCTTCCCACATGTGGGCCTGAAATCGTGTTTCACAATTTAATGAACCTTGGTTGTTCAGCAGCTAGGAAAAACTAAGCTAGCAAACATCAATCTCAATGCTCTATCTTGCTGAATCTTTCTAATGATACTGTAAATTGAAGCATGGTTGCAGTAAGACACAAATCTTACAGTTAATTAGTGTTTTAGTGTACTTGTTTATCATCTGGACATAACATCTAAAGAGTATAGGGGATGGATTTGTTCCCAGTTATAGGTTTGAAATGCAGCTCAATATTGTGCAATTAAAATTCCATTTACTTCATAGTCTTTTACCTCTGTCATGAAAGGGAAACATAGTGTACTTGGGATGGTTTCATAAGAGAAATCCATGAATGGTCTTGCTGTTACTCAAAGAAGAGGTAGTAGATGGTCTCCAACAAGCTAAAAGTCACCTCAGAGTGATTAGATAGAGTCTGCACGAATCTCCTGGGCAACACAACTGTCTACCAGTTCAGTGTTCCCTTGGTAATACAAGAGGCACAGAGATATTTACAAGCTGTGAACCTTATTCCATTTCAAAATAGCTCCTCCATGGAGAACATTAGATTCTGAATGAGCATTAGATAGTTTTTGTTTGAGCAGAGATGTGTTGGGTTTGTTTTATTTATTTATTTTTTTTTAATTTGTACAAAACAATGTCTATTTACACTTAGTTCTGGCTAATGTTTATCTCTCAATTTAAAAACATACAGATTTTCCCTTCCATACCTTAAAGACTCACAGAAACAGGTCTTTGAGATGGCTGTTCATATTGCTATCTTCTCTCTCCTGAGAACTTGACCCAAAAAGGTGGATTTGGGATGTTTCCAAGATGCAAGATACTAAGAATGTCATGAGGTTTTTTTAATCTATATTATTGCAATGCCTTAGTTCAACAAAAAAATGTCAAAAGGTTACCCACTTTCTAATCATTTTCCTATCATGAACAAGCATTTGTACAAAGTAGAAAAGCAGACGTAACTTATGATGCTTTAACAACTATAATAGCTAATGGACTTTGAAGGGAGCATAATGGGACTGATACTGTTCTGCTAACCTGCCCCCTGTCCCCACTGCCCTTGTCAGCTGCAGAGGACTGCACAGCACCTATAATGTGCCTGGCAAATGCACTGCTGCTTTCTTTGCCCTTTGCCTTGCTCTTTGGCACTCTTTTGTGGGATTTGCATACTGCCCTTTGTGAATTCTACTCAAATACGGTTTAGGTACAGTACAATTCTATACAGCTTGTCAGGAACGCACAACAAAGATGCACTAATACCAAGAAGCTTCAATGGAACACAAAGGACTTGCCTTTGGGATGCCTGATTTACTTTCCTTTTTAAGGAAAGTGTTACACTATACATAATTCTGGCTGGCATCACACTGGATGTCTGTCAGAAGTTACCTTTTTCAACTGTCAACCTGTCAAATTAATTGCTTTGTTCTGAATGTGTGTTAGGTGCTGACAGCTTTTTTTTTCTTTTTTTTTTTCTTTTCTTTTTTTTTTTTTTTAACCTACAGTTAAAGGATCAAGATATTTGGAAGACAGAGTATAGATATTTTTGTGAAGGACAAAATGGACATTACAATAACTGAAAAAGTAATCATGTTTATATCCTTATGAGGTAAGTAAAGCTATACTGAAATAGTAGAACAAGTGCAGGCATCTTGCCAAAATACCACTCAGACTACAGTATAGCTCTTTTAAAACTTTGCCAAGTATTTTGGCACTGAGAAACTGCTGACAAATTAATATGTTTATGTGCTGCATACAGCATCTATTTTAGACTGTAGTGCTGCACAAAACATATTTTCCCAAATACACTCACTTTATCAGATTTTTTTCCTCTGTGAGTTTTCCTTATCTACCTTAAACTATGCAAGAAGGTTTTTCTTTCAGCTATTTTTTTATAAATATTTCAAATTAACAATTCATTATTCATTCCTAGGGGCTTTGGACACTGTAATAATTGTATGTAATTTTGTTATACAATATATAATTTTATAAACTCTTCAGGCAACTGGAAATTTTAGGATGGTGTTCATTATTGAATATACAAGAATGGTGCTGTATAAGTGATGTTTTGCTTTCCTTGCTAATTTAAAAGTGAACCTTAACAAAAGAGTTGTTACCACTGGTCCAATGAAACTGTGTATACAGATAAATAAACACAAATGTATTATCTGTATACATATATATGCAGATACATACTTGTGCTCATGCATTTCATTCAAAGTGAAAACCCTTACAAGCAAAACACGTAATTTATGTTATGCTAAAGCATATCTTTAATGAAAGAAAGTAAAGGAAATGAAGGGCAAAACTTAGATATCATAAATGCAATGAGAACAATGCCCTTCTTTGACGGCATAACTGCAGGAAACTGAATTCAATTCCTTCTTCTCCCTTTTGAAATCTGAATCCAATTCGCTCAGGTCAGAAGATTTTTTCTAAACGACATGCAAAACGGTAAAAAAATGGAATGAAAAGCATTCATTCAGTCTACTCCCTTCATATTGTTTCACCTTCTCTATATCCTTCACAATTTCAACATGTAAAAGAGTAGGATGTGTATGTTGAACATACATCATTTAGTGTCTTGGCACATTTGCCCAGTGCATTGAATAATCCCTAAAAATGAGAATGAGGCTTCCTCATCACTGTTACACTGGACAGCCCATAACACATGACAATATTCATGAATCCAAATCATCTGGTCACAGGAGAGAGTTGCACCCTCTCCCAGCATAAATGGTATCATGAGCTGAAGGCTGGTAAAACAAATTTTCTGAATCTCCAGTCTTCCCCTAAATGTAATTCAAAATAGGTTGATCTAACACAAATATTTTTTTTATTAATGAGAACTGCGTTTTGTTACTGAATAAATTATTTATCAAAACAAAAGCATTAATGTCATTAAAACTTGAAGGCAATGTGCTTCAACAGAATAGGCTCTTTCTCTTATGGCTAACATTGTAAACCATTATTACTATGCTAGAGATGATGTAAATTTACATTATTTTACATTTCTAAATTGTAAAGTTCAGAATCTGCTTGGATGATCTGGACAGCAGTACTCTGTAGGTGCTCTCATACACAGTGTAGATTGTGATTCAATGCAGTAACTGACATGCTGTATCAACCCCTGTTATTATGTAAGTAATTTTTCCAGTGCTCACTTTTTCAGACGCTTACAAAACCACCATATAGGCATGTCAGCTGAAAGAGGCAATGGACACTTTATCTTCCAACCATACTATTTAGAAGGAGCAAAACATTTCACTATTAAATGGTTGCACTCACAGTCTGGCAGCTCCTTGGGATGCCTGTAACTACCTGAATGACTTCAGCAAGTAGATATAGTACGTGTGTTTGAAAAAGTTTAATGGGAAAAGACAATCAACCTCTTTCCCCTGTTCCTTTCAGTCTTTGGAATTCTAAGTCAGAAAATAGCTAAATATGGTTTCCTGATTTGTATTCCCATATCTGTCAAATCCCAGCTAACCAAAATTTATATCTGTGTCACATTAATTACTGCAATGCATTTTTGTTACATGAAATTATATTTGAAGAAGTGATAATGTGAAGAGAAACAGCCAGTGGTGAACTGAGAAAGACAATTAATGATCTTTAGCTTACTCTGCAATTGCCTATTTAGTTCCAACAACAACTTGTGTTAATATTATAGCATTAAACTGAAGATGTTATCCATTCATGTAAAAATACATTTAAAACCAGTGAAAGAAAAGAGAAAAAAAAAAAAAAAGCTTGGGAACATTGTGTTCTCTGATAAATTTCTTGGTAGAGAAATCTAAATAAAGATATAAAGGAAGCTCTAAAATGCATGCAAGAAAGCAACAAAAAACCCTGTAAAAATGCTGTAAAGCCTTGTAGTAGCTAATGCAAACAAAAAAACAATAAAGAAGCTGAAAATTGATAAGAAAAAAGAACTAGGTTGATTAGATCAATTCTATTAAAAGCTCTGAAAGACAATAAATGATTCAATAGAGGTAATCTGCAGTTCAGGTTTTCTCAGTAATCCACTGGAGGTCTTTGTCAAAATCTTTTGACAAGCTAATTAGAAGGAGACAGTTATGTAGCACTGACTATTTACCTCTGTGAAATGAGTCAACCCATCTTCAGGTTTCTATATCCATCTTTTGTTCTTAGCAGTGCCACACTAACCTTTCTGGATACCATTAATAAACTCCTCCTTCATCATTATAACAGCAGTTATGTGCCATTTTACTGTACTTGGAGAGGGTTTATGTTTAGGTAAAAAAATATGGAGAAATTATTATGCAGCAAAAGTCTAGATACTGTAAGACTCAACAAATTACATAATCTGCATATAGCTTTCTATTTTACAGATAATGAAAATAGCCTGAAAAAAATATAATAAAACCCTATCTAAAATTCCAAATAGTCAGAATAGTTAAGCATCTTAAAACATGATGATGACAATTTATTTCTTTTAATATTAATCTAGTTTACATTTTGAATGATTCCATATTCAACTGGAATAACATTATTTCTTCATTTACGTTTTAAGAAGTTGTTTAGAAAAAAAGCAAATTAAAATGTCTCAGATAAAATCTTAACCCAAAGCTACACATATTTGTTTTGGATTATAAAGATCTTAAATATTATCATTTACCCTCCAAAACTTTATGATTTTTTATGGCATCCATTTCAAAAGAATCTATAAAATTCTTTTCTGCTTTTTTTCTGCTGCTGCTGACATTGTGTATATTTTTGAATTATTTTTTCTGCATTAGATAAAAGAGTTGTTAATCTGCATGGTTTTCCCCACATTTCCAGACATTTTTGGTGTGAGTTGCATTGTCAACTTGATAACTGTAGGTTTGTTTCAGCTGTCCTTGGTCAATGACATTTCTTCAATGGAGGTAAGTTGATACTAGGGGTCTAGTTACTACTCTGTGATCGACTCACTCTACAACTGTCCCTTTCCTGCATTTCATTTTGTGAATTAATAGAAAAAGGTTAATAATACTTGCTTTAGAAAAGCTTTTTTAATTATGTGAATTATAAGACACTTTGATGATTTAAGCTAAATATTGTTTTTCAAAGCTGGGACAGATTTAAAAAAAAAAAAAAAATTCCAAGTTATATGTGCAGAATCCATAAAACTGTGTCCTGGTGCTTCTGCACTGAAGTTAGGGCCAATAAAATCTACAAAGAAAATTCTGCTCCTAAAAAGAAAGAAACAAAGGCAATAGTCTCCAGAGGGGACCACATGTAGCAACTGTTAGTTTTTCCAAAAGAGACCTACAACCTTGGCAATCCCTCAATAGGAGGACTTTTATGTATCATACTTTACACCAGTATTTTGGAGGGAACAGATTAGGGTAATTTTAGTTTCTTTCAGTTACCTGTTAGCTAGTGATAGTGGTTTGTGAAATTTGGGGTAATATTGAGTTTTGCACATGTCCCCTCAGGTGGAGAGCTATCAGTCCCATAATTGAACTAATGCAGGACTCTGAAAAGAGCAAATTAATACAGCTACTGTGCCTTTACTGTAGCTGACCTTTCCATCAGAGCACATGGATGTTCCCACACTGGCATTTTATTTTGGCCCAGGAGAGATCTTTTCAAGCTGATCTACCACTGTCAAGCTTTAACCACAGCTGACAACTCAGCCCCATACAGCCACTCACTAACTTTCCCCCCCCAGTGGGGGGAAGAATCTGAACAGTAAAAGTGAGAAAACACAAGGACTGAGAAAAAAATGGTTTATCAGCCAAAGAAAACCAGCATACACAAGCAATGCAAAACAAAGAGTACATTTGCCAGTTCCCATGAGCTAGCAGGTTGTTCAGGCATCCCCAGGAAAGTAAGGTCCCCATCACACTTAATGGTGACTTGAGAGGACCAGCTCCATCACTCCCAGTTTCCACCTCATCGTCCTTCTTCCTCCAGCTTTATAGACTGAGCATGATGTTATATGACATGGGATATCCTTTTGGTCAGCTGGGGTCAGCTTTCCAGGCTGTGTCCCCTCCCAACTCCCTGTGCACTCCCAGCCTTCTTCTGGGGCAGTAGGGTGAGAAGCAGAAAAGGCCTTGGCTCTGTGCGAGTGTTTCCAGCACAAATCCAAAATATAGCTCCAAAATGAACTCTATCCAGCCAAAACCAGCACAACGATGAATTGCCTCCTCTCCCAGTGCTAGATTAGAGCACACAGACTGGATTCCTTCTGGATAACACCTAACCAGCGTTCCTGTGCCTAGAGCATGCCTAGGATGCTTCTAGGCTAAGGAGGCTGTTATGATTTAACCCCAGCACTAAACAAGCAGCACACAGCTGCTCACTCGTTCCCCTGCCAGCAGAAACAGGGAAAGAATCAAAAGGGAAAAAGATAGAAAACTCAAGGATTGATATAAAGTCAGTTTAATTGGAAAATCGAAAGCCACGCATACAAAAAAAGCAAAACCAAGGAACTAACTCACTGCTTCTCATGGGCAGGCAGGTGTTCAGCCTCTCCAGGAGAGCAGGGCACATCATGCATAACAGTGATTTGGGAAGACCAAACACCACCCCTTCAAAATCCCCATCTTCCTCCTTCTTCCCTCCACTTTATGTACTCAGCATGATGTCATGTCACACAGAATATCACTTTGGTCAGTTTGTTTCTCCTGTCCTGGCTGTGCCCCCTTTCAGCTTCCTATAAAGTCCCAAATTCCTTGCCACTGTGGCAGTATGAAAAGCAGAAAAGGCCTTGGTTCTGTGTAAGCACTGCTCAGCAATAATTAAAAAAAAATCACTATATTATCATCACAGTATTCAGCACAAATTCAAACTATAGCCCCACACAAGCCACTGCAAAGAAAATTAACTCTACCCCAGCCAAAACTAGTACTGAGGCATTCAGTCCTTCAAATTAGGCTATAATGAAGCACTCCTATCCTCTAAAATTATGTCAAGGATGTCATCTTCTCATCAGCAAATATTGTACTCTAGATCTGCATCTAATGGGGAAAAAAAAACACACCAAAAAACCCCCCAAAAACAAACCAACAAAAACTTGCTGGTATGAGACATTACCTGTTTTAACACTGAGAGCTGTCAACATTACCATCTCCCACATAAAGAATAGATACTACTCATTTCCTTACAGTAGACTCTCTTACACAAATTGAGATGCAATTATTTCATAGGTTTATTATAAAATAAAAATAAAGACTGATTCTTCAGTTTTGTGACAATGCAGAGTTGTTTGTGTATCTGTATTAGAAATTGCATCAGTGACATCTTTTTGTGCTTTTATTGATTCATTTTGGAAGGATTTCCGTTTCTTTTACTGTGTACATTAACCTGTCTAAAGGAAAGGTTTCTTTCCATAAAACCATGATATAATTTTAAGTAATTTAATAGTATGCTCATCTTTTGTTAATTTAAGCCAGCTTGACCTGGGATATTGTAGCCTTGCTGTGAAGTTATCTGTGCGTTTCATATCAGCTCTCAAAACTGCTGAAATAATAATATTGTCATTTTAATTCCATCTATCTATTTTAGACATTCTCAGTGTAACATAGATTCCAATTTGCATTTTGCAATCTTTAGGGCCTATTACCCAATAATTAACTTACATTTCTACTGTCATTTTTAGTTGATTGGCATTTTATCAGTATTTTAAGGATTGTTTACCTCATACTTGTTAGATATGTGAAAAACTAGGACACTTATTATAGTGAGACATCATAATTTAAAAGACAGCTCTGTGCACCACAGCAATCATCATTATCCCCTGTGTTTCTTCACTGGGCAGGGTAAAATAAATAAAAATTGAATATAATCCTTATAGAAATGGGAGCCTGTCCTTTAGATATATGTTTGCACTCCTTACTAATGCCAAGCAACTTGATTTCATTATTGTCCCATTCCCTTTTTACCTCTGATGGTGTCTGAAGATGCTTCCAGAGAGGCTTCACCTCACAACATAGCTGGTTTAGATAAAATAAGCAGCATGCTAACATTCAGGGACTTTAATTCATGAACCTAGCAGGTATCACATCTCACATCCCAGCCTATGATCAGATCTTATGCATTCTTGTCAAAAAATCTCTAACTGATTTAGCCCATATAGCTCATTTTTATGCTAAGTCAGCAAATGTTCTTAATCTCAACAAAACATCTAAGGATGTGGCTCTTCTCTAGCACTTTTGTGTTCTACAAATGTAACTGAAATGACAACTGGTTATTTTGGTTATTCCTGTACTTAATGGACAGAACTAAGAATTCTGAGAGGTTAAATCCTATCCTCCACTTTAGATGTATTTTACAAGGGGATAAATTTCTTCTGGAGAGGTCTCTCTTTCTGTAGACAGGACAGAGATGTTGAGGACAGGATTGATCTAATGTCTATTAGTCACTAAATAGTGTGTTGGTTAAATTCAAGACAATTACTCCAGACTCTCTGTAGAAAGAGTTAAAGAAATAGGGAAATCCAGGGAGGGGATGGATCAGCCTAAGACATTGTGTCTGTGAGGTGAAGTGTCTTTTCAAAGTGTTGCTTTCCCTGGTTAGTGTAAAGGAAGACTAGCTTTGACTACCTTATACAAACAACTTGCAGATGTATAAATACATGTGAAATAACTACTCTGGTATGTGAATGCCTTGCTTGACAGCACTTATGACTATGGGTAAATGATTTGTGAAACAGAAGTGCCTACCATTTCAATTTATTCAGGGGTCTAGCCAATATGTGATACTCTAAGCACAGTAGATAAATATACACACAGTGGTATAATGTCCAGTGCAACTTCTTTTCTCCCCACAGTGGATACCTGCAGATATTATAATTGATCAAAAAAAATTTCATAGTCTTTTCCAGTTTTTTGGCATAGATGGCATCTCAATGATTTTCTGTGACAGTGAATTTCCCTGGCTGACCACACATTGCCTTAAAAAAAAATAATTCTTATAATTGTGTTCCATTCTACTGACTTTTAATTACATTGAAAGACTCTTTGTGTTATGGAATCATTATGCATTATGCCACTGCTACTCTGCCACAAGATAATGAGGAGGGACTTTTCATTTCTAAATTTTTTGTGCCTTGGCTATGACTCTTCTAGCTCAGTTCAGTTCACCATTAAATAATGTTAGGCTTTATAACTTCTTATCAAATGTTAGTTCTGCCATGATGATTGCTGGACACCTTCATAGCTCATCTCCAGATTTTTCATTTGGTACAAGACATGTTTTTCATTTGTTATCAGACACACTCTGATTTCAGGCATTTAAAAGTGAAAACTCTAAATTCAGCGTATTATGACAATCCTATGTAATTCCTAATATTAGTAAGTACTTTTTAAAGCTGGTCACTCTCGAGGCTGTTATAAAACACACATTCAGTGGTTCTCTCTTGAGATTAGCTTAGTTTTTTTCCTTAAAAATTTGCAAGATATATAGATTTTAAGATTATAAAAATTTTGTTGTTATTTTTTTATTGATAATTGTTTCTGTGAGATTTAGTTCAAAACTATAATTTCATTCCTCTTTAATTTCATTTGGTGAGAATTGCTAAGAATTGGTTTCTTCCAGGAGACTTTCATAGAGATTAATGGGAATTATTTCATGTTTAAAAGACTAATTAGGGAGTAAGAAGTAAATCTTATGATACTTTTTTTTTTAAATATCTTATTTCTTAGTAACCTTTAGTGGAGTGTAAGGAAAATTAATCTCTCCTTTTTTATCAAATTACATTTTTTTTCTGCTCTGCCACACAGCTTACCTTCCTATTTCCCTTTCTCTACAGCATTTCTGATTATAAAACAAAACTCTATATGATCAGCACTAAAATGGTCGCTGATCCTTATCTTGACATATTTTACCAGGATATTAAAAATCCTTTGATGACTACATGGTTGTTTTGCCCTTATGCTCAAACTACTATTTCTTATCTTATATTTTGGGGTGGTTTTTTGTTGTTTTGTTGTTGTTTGTTTGTTTGTTTGTTTCTTTTTATTTTCCTTCTCCCTGTCTCCTATCCCCTAACTTTCACAAGGAAAACTGGACACAATCTGCTTTCCATGATTGTCTAGGTAAGTCAGCGTTATACAAAAAAAGTAAGATAAACCCCTAGTCTCCAGAATTCTTTTGATGTGGCAAAATGTCATTGGATTTTGGCCTTTTATTGTAGGGCATGAGTTTTTAGGAGTATGTTATAGTTTTTGGCCTGCAGTATACAGGACAGTTCAAAGAGTGCTATGATCCTCTTCTGGACTACAAATCCAAGCATCTCCTTCCTGAAATTTAAACAACTGTGTTCAATTAACCAGGTATGCCCCTCTAGTCTTCTACTTCTTCATATTCAAGCCCTGCCATTTTCCCAGTCAAGTCAACTTGAGTTTTTTTTAAAGTAATTTCAGCAGATTAAGACCCATAGTAGTGAGACAAATGTTAATGTAAAGCCTGTAGTGTTAAATCCTGTGAGATTGTGGTCACAGAATCACTCACAGAGGTGTTTGGTACTCAGGGACAGTGTTCAGCATCTTAATGAAGTACATAAGCCCTCATCACACAAAAGCCAATATTTGCACCTAGTTTTCACAAGAGAAATTGATTCTGTGGAGTTCAATCTGCAAGTAAAACTGTTTCTGTGAGAACTCATGCTGGTAAAATATTCTGGAGTTGATTTATTTTGAAGTTTGTTTCTTTCTTTAGTTTTGTTTGTTTGTTTATATTTTTTGTTTATTTACTTGGTTTGGGGTCTGGTTTTATTTTCCTATATTGTATATGTTTGTACACTCTTGGCAGGGTTCTCCAAGAAAGTGTGTTTTCACATCAAGCAACTGTATCCTCAAAGATGTCAACAGGCATGACAGAGTAGCATAGCATATGAAATGTAAAACCTTCCTCTTCCTGATCAGTCTTTTAGTGTTTGTGAAAGGTCATCCTCTGACAAGCAAGATACAAAGCCAGTGTTAGATAAAAGCTTAGCACTTAAGACAAATGATGAAATGGAAAATCACGAAACTCCTTTCACAATTCATGTAAAATTGATCATAACATTCAAAAACTTGTTTCCAGGCATCTCAGCATCTCCAAGGATAGCTCATTAATATTTCTTTTATATTTTCTAAACTTCTGACCTTGTTGAAGGTCTCAGTAAATACTGATAAACTTATTATAGGGAGAAGCCATTCTGGTTTTTACTGCTTAGGAGACAAAAGGCACAGGTTTTCAAGGATCTCTCTCTGTGTCAGGGCACCTCTAGCCATGCAGAAAGAATGTCCTTCCATGCAGTGGCAATGGCTCATGATTATATTGAAGCACTGTATGGGAAGCCTATCTCAACCAGGAGAGACAAAGTAGATCTTTCTGAAGGGCCAAAGCCATCACAGAGAAAAACGGTTAAAATTGTGGACACTGACAAGTGGTAGAGGTGTGAATGTGTGTATTTTAATGTACAAAATTTAACTCTGAACTCTCAAGTACAAACCTCATAATGTCTAGCTGTACCCTGTGTAGGCTGATTGCAAACTTTTATGCCACCTAGACTGTAAAAAGGGCACATCATGAACCCTCCAATTAGTAAGGAGAGATATGCGACAGAATCACTGATGTGGAGGATGATCACACATTACTCTTCTCTATGTAGACTATAATATTGAGGAAAACAAAGTCCTTGGGTACTGTAAAGAGAGTTCTTTAAAGGAGATGCTTTCAGAAAGAATAAAGGGGCCTGGAAGGAAGGTGACTAAAGTTGCAGATGGAGGAATGGTCCTGCAAGTGAAGGAAGATCCTGAAGATGACAGATGTATAGAGACAAATGACAGGGTATGTCCAAAGACCTTGGTCAGTGACAGATGAGATGGGAAATTGTGAACAGTGGGCATGGCAGGAGCCAACACAGCTTTCTGTCCAACCATCCCAAAAACAGCAGTGACCTTCCTTCTGGTTGCAGAGAAGTCAAAATGTAACACAGTGGGTGGAAGTGAGAAAGTGAGTAAATTTCTCATCTATTTGGCTGCTAAATAACCATCAATATTCATATCTACTGCAGATAACTTTTATTCTAGACTTTTGCATGTAACAAAAGCATAAAAATATTGACCAGAGAATTTGTTAAATGGTGTGAGTAAAAAAACTCTTTTGATCAAATCAAATAAAGCCTGACAGAAAGAGAAAATACTTTTTTTTTTCCCACAAAGACAACTTCTGCACCCTGCAGACATCTCTCTCTAATTTTTTTTAACACTGGATACCGTAACAGCATGTTGTTCTTTTGCTTAGCTCCCTGCGAATGCAAGACCAAAGCAGTATATTTTTAACTGAGTCCTTCCCATGCAGACCTGGGGCTTGATTCAGTTGCTCATCTTGGGGAAAATTAGGGTAGCATTTTATTAGCTCTTAAAAAGATTTTGACTACATTAATGGTTTAGGTGATCTGGATCAATCTTACTCGCACAACTTTTAACTGTATGTGTTCCTTTCTGGGATGATTAGATAGCTACATTTATGTGGAGGATTGCTGTGTGGTCTTTTGCACTTGGTGAAATGTTTGGTTCTATAGAGCCGAAGCAGATTTGGAGACAATTGCTTTGTCCACGGTAGAAATGCTCTTGAAATAGAATCAAGGTTATGTTCATTTTATAAATAGACAAACAACAGACAGGTCAATAAGTTTTTGGCTTATGTATGGAAAGATTTTGTTCTGTAGTGCCAAAAGAAGAATTTCTGCGTCTTACTGTAAAGCTTGCTCATCTGAGTTATGCCAGTGTAGTAAAGAGAGTAGTGAGAATCCTCAGATTTCTCCATGTGAGGGAAGTCTGTCAGGCCACAGGTCTATCTAAGAGTAAAGGAGTTCTTTTCTTAATAATAAACCCTTTAAAATTTCAGACTAAAATATGAGCTGCTCCTGTAGCTTCAACTCTTTAATATATAGGAGATAAAATAGGAGCACACTTAATAAATATATATTTTTAAGCTCCTCAAAATGCTATGATGCAAAAAGTTGTTCTTCATGACCTCATGGAAAGTGTAGCACCCATGGCAGTAATAGAGATGCTAATGCTTAAAAAACATTTTACTTAATGTTGCTGTATAGACTGCCAATGGAAAACTACGGATTTTAGTCTGAACCTCTAGCAGGTACTTGTAACCCATCTAAAATCATTTCATGAGTCATCTGAGGGAGATAATTTCCTGCAGTTGTAGTCCCTATTGTCAAAGGCTTGTACACCTAAACAGTGAGGATTTTGGATCATCTAGAACTAGGGATAGTGGCAAATAGTTCTACATCAGAAGGAAGAAGAGAATACACAAACTTCTGGTTTTGTCTTATTGTTACTGAACCTACATGCATTTATTTTTGAACCAGGAATACATTGTCCATGCCACAATCTAAAAACAGATTTACTATGATTTTTAAAACTCATGAGAATATATCTTAGCATTTTTTTTAATACTAGCTTGAAACCATAGGAATTCTTGAAAATATACAACTATAGACTTGACGCATAATCACTGATTGACCAGCCAACTATTGATCCAACACCTGTTAGTAACTACAAAACCAGACAAATATCTGCATGGAACAGATAAGGGAAAAAAACTTCACAAAACCAACCAAACAAAAATATAAGAATAACAAAACAACCCCCCCCCCAACCAGTTATAGCTAGATAAATCTTTTTCATGCATATAGCGCATTTGCCTATACACATTAATTTATTACTTGGCTTGTGCTTGTTTTAGTCTTGGTGAAAATTGGTGGTTACTTTGACTTGCAAAAATGCAAATTTTAAGCATACAGGCTATTTGATCATGGAGATTTTTTGTTTTATGGGATACAGACAAAGCATAGGAATTGATAGCCCAGCAAAATTTTAGCAAGGAGGCACTGAAAGAACTAACCTGCTCAATTACTGCACATGCAGTTACTTTCCAGAAAAGTGACAGGAGAACTTTAAAATTTAAACTCAGCAAATAGCTAATAAATCTTTCAGATGAATAATTTTTCAAAGAAAGGAGCCTGAAGCAAGCACTGGGTGGCCTATGAAGAGATAATTAAAGTCTTACTTGTCTACTATCCTAATCTAATCTCTTACCTGCTCCAAATACTTACCTCCTTTTGAGAGATTTGGATTCTGATGAAGCAAAGCACTTAAGTGTCTGCTTGATTTTAACTCGAGGATGTGCTTTATGAGAACATGTAATCTGGGTACTTCTTCCTCCATCCTTCTCCCTGATTATTCATCTATTTGAGAAATAGGGAGGAAAATTATAATATTGTTTTCATCTTTTTTATATTACTTTCAATTTCAATTTTCAACAATCAAGTACCTTACCTAGACAGTTTGCATTCAACTCAGAGAAATAAATACATAGAAAGAGATGAACAGCTGTGAAATTTCAAGCTATTGAGATTTGTTTCTACAAATTTAAATACTCTTTCTTTTAAAACAAGAAAGAGGAAGTTATAATATTTCATATATTAGTCTAGTAGCAGGCAAATTTGCCTTTGAAGTGAGAGATGCAGTTTAATTCTCCAGCTAGGGAATTTATATTTGGGTCCTCCATCTCACAGGGTGGCTTTACAGCTTTATCAAAGTTGCCCTGTAAATTATTGTGGTAAGAATATTCTTACACCTGCTGGTATGGTAATGCTTATGTTTCAGTTACATGACAGTGATTCTACCATAAAACAGCTACAGTTAGAACATTGCTGCAGTTTAAAGGATATATCATCTGCATAAAGATTGTCAGTACATTAGAGAAGAGGAAGGACAGAACTTAAGTCATTCTTGCCAAAGTTGTCTCTGCAGTAATGCTTTAGATATGTATTTATTTTCTTGTTTTGCCAGGGAAAAAAAATAAGAGGAAACTGGTAAATGGATAAGCAAAGAAAAAAGTGAAGTGAGAAATGGAGGACTGAGAAATAGAATAGTGGGCAAATCAGCCAGGTGGGAATAGGATATTCAGAAAGAAACATGGGGTTTGATGTTTTCATTATAGTTTTTTGGTCTCTGCTTGAACAATCAGTTCTGGATTGTCTGCTCTGCCTACAGTCCCTTTCCTCAAAGCCATGATGCTGAAAGAAGAAAAAGGTGTCTAAGATGTAGAGCCTAGCAAAAAAATAACAATGTTTCTGACCTTAGGCAGAATAAAACTATATTGGGTTGGATACTGTCACTGGGGAAAACCAGTCAGTTCACGTGATTCAAACGACATTAGGTTGAAGCAGTTCATTGATTTATGAACATGTTTACAAAGATCAATACCAACACAAGTGATAAATCATGATACTAGACAGTTACAGAGTGTTAAGTAGCTACACATTTCCCAGCCCTGTAACTAATCCCCAGGAGGGCACACCACTCGTACACCCTCAGCACCCAGGTAGGCACATGGTAGAGGCTGATTAAGGTTGCTGTCCATCCTCCTCCAGGGTCTGCTCCACCTGGCAACTCTTCATGCTTCCTTCATGCCTCTTTTAAGTCTGATTCCCTCTGTATTTCTCTTTCTGATTCTATGCCCACGGCGAACCTATTCCTCATGTACACTCACAGTCCTGCTCTGATTTTGAGGCTCTAATCTCTCTTTGCTCCCTGAAATTTCATTAAAGGGAACTGAAAAAACTACTTATGCAATTAATTTACACTACTTATTACTGAGCATAGCACACATGCACAGAAAAGTTAAAATGATAGGGTGTCCCTTAGGGAAAATATTCCTGAGTCCTAAGACATGAGCATCCAGACATTTGATTTTATCAGAATTTGGCTCAGCATTTTATACAGTAAAGATTAATGAACCCTGAACACTATCAAACTTTTATGAACAGTATATAAATTTTTATTCTTTGTGGAATCACCCCCCAAACAATCTTGTAGCACAGATATGTAAAGTAATTGATACCACTGTCCAGTGTTGGAAAAAATTTGGTAGTACTGTATGTTTTTTAAGAAATACTTTTTTCTGGACTTGATCAGAGTTTTGGACAAATTTGAAGCCTTCATCATTCAAATAATTAAAATGGAGAAATTAAATTAACAAGAGCAAAGGAAAGGATGTCTATTATTTTAGACATTATGACAGTCAGCTACAAATACTACCAATTTATATCAGGGTATGAATTCATCATTATCAGCTAAGGAATATAAAGTTCAGTGCAAGAGCATTTCAATGTCTGATCCAACTATTCAAACAAATCTTGCACAAATTTCCACCTCATTAATCTATTTGTTCTGAGGGCATCCCTATGTGATTGAAGTTGTCTAATTGAAAGTACACTTGATTTTATTTTCTATTGCATGGGTTGTTTTTTTAGTATGCCTTCTGAACTCTTGAAACAATAGCTGCGATTTGGCTGATTGGTTTTACTACATAAGTGAAATTAATGCCAAGTTCATGGGTTCGATCCCTGTAGAGGCCATTCACTTAAGAGTTGGACTTGATGATCCTTGTGGGTCCCTTCAACTCAGAATACTCTGTGACTCTATCATATTTGCTCCTATGAAGTCATTAATTACATATATGTATGTAAAAATTACAGCATCTAGTCTAGGTTGATCAGCTCGTAGTCCCTCTATATTTTACGGGAAAATTAACCCTGCTCTAAATTATGTGTTCCAAACAAGAAGGGTGAATTGGAACTTCCTCTCAATTCATTGTAAAAGAGAAGACAAGGATGACTGAATGGCTAATTTGATCAATCTTCTCACCGTTAGGCCACTAAAGTTATGGTAATGTCTCCTGCAGGACATAAATTTTCACTTTGTAGTATTTATTCTTTTTATTTCTATTTTCCAAATCCAGATTATCTGTTCTTTTTGTCTGAAAAGCTCCTCTCTTGTATATCAATGACATCCTAGTTGTGCCTGGCTTAGCTATGAAAAACTTTTGCAAATTAGGTGATAAAGATGCATAGTACTTTAACTTCAGCCTGAGCAACATTACACGCTCACTTTCTAACTTTCTTTATCTTCCTTCTGTTGAATGCTAATTTTCTTAATGAAAATGCTAAACTGAAATTAGAGTCTACATATGGATTTTAGAGATCTTTATTACCTCTGCTTTTTTACTTCAACCAGTCTTGCATAAACAGCCTTTTTATGCACTAAGTGTTGTGCAAAACAGGTGCTTTCTGAAAGCTGCTACTAGTAATACTTACAGTACATAAGATAGTGTTTAGATTCACAATTTGTCACTCTGAACATAAAAGCTTCCATGCAGGCCTCATTTTGCTTTACATGTGTATTTTCTCACTTTAATTCAAATATATTTCCCAATTCCATCTTAAATAACTCTGATAGTATTGTTTTCCTTGATGATATGCTCAAATCTTTCCCAAAACAGTAATACTGATGAGTGATTAATTGTAGCCACTGCACAGTCAAAATATGTGCATGTACTGGGTAATAAGTAATAACAAAACTCAACATTAAAAGAACCAGGTGAATCTGTGACTACTAGATGTCTTGTGCATTCAGAAAACTGTATTTTCCAAACCACATCAGCCATTTGCTTTCTAACTTCTAATAGAATACACTGAATATCCAAATAATGACATCCTTTTCATAAAATTCCTAGAGTGTTAATTGACTTTAGAATGCTTTGTGTGCTTCAGAACAAGGCTTGTCAGCTAATCAAAAAAATTAGTCTAGAACCTATATGTCAGATATGCTGGGAGCATTCCCAAAAGATAAGCACTTGCCCTATCATGCAGATTTCATTTTATTTTATTTTATTTTTTATTTTATTTTAATTTTATTTTATTTTAAATAGTCTTCAATAATCTTCAGAGGTCTCAGAACTGTAGGTATCTGATTAGTTACTACTTATGTTGCTTTCGGGGTCATTTTTTTGTGGGGATTTTTAATCTCATGGATGGGATGAAACAGAATATTTAACAGAATTTACAACACAACATACGTTAATTAGGTAATAAACATTTTAAAAATATGCTAAACACATTCTTATTCTTTGATTAATGAATATGTTTCCATAATCAATTTAAAACATGTACTGTCACAAAACTATTCATAATTGTTTCACTTGTTATTTCTGCATTAATAGGGTGCAACCTTAAGAAAAATGACCTTTGAAATATCAAATGTACAAAGGCAAGGAAATATCAGGTACCCTGCTGGACTAAACAAGGTACACAGGACGGATCAAAGTCCCCAAACTTAAATCCACATGTTCATGTATAAACAAAATTCACAGTGACTTTCTTCTTCCCAAATATTCATGTTTTTTCTGGCTTTTATGATGGTATATCTCTGCAGAAATCCTAATGCATCTAGAACTGGGTAAAAAGTCCAACAGGTAATTTATCTGAATTAAATTTCAGTTGTCCTTTTTGGCTGACACTGAAGTCGAGAACAAGTAAAAGGAAAGTGTATCCTACCTCTCCTACCCACTGGAATGTGTCTTTTTCTCACTCCCAAGCACAGCAGGAGCAGAGGCAGTTTGTGAGGTTTCCTAGAACAACCTTCAGCCCTAGTCCTGTCCCCTCCTGGCAACTGTAAAAATTAACCCAGTCCTGGCTGAAACTAGGACGCAAGGTTTAGGAAGAAAATATATGAACCACAGAAATTATTTTACCTTGGTTACCTTACAATTTGGGGAACCAAACAATGAGCTAAGTTCCCAGATTTTGTGACAATAAGCTAAATTCACAGATTTTGTGAGATTTGTATCTTCTGCTAATTCTTTCTGTCACTTTTGTAACATTTTTGCTTTCTAATTTTTTCAATAAATTAAAATGTGAAAAACTGTTATTCAAATATCTGAAGCACCAAACTACCTTTTCAGCATTATAGTTTGAATTTTGATAAAATAATAAGAAATTAAGTAGGCTTTAATGAACAGATTATAATCTTCTGTGAAAAGAGCTGGCTTCAACTATTCATTGCAAACAAGATATTTGAGGAATCTTTCAAAGTTTTTTTCATTCTTTTTCCTGTTTCCTAATTCTTTGTTAGGAGACCTTGATTTTCATAAATTTGTTCATTTGTTCTTTCTTGGACTTCCTGAATAGTTTATGGAAGCAGTGAGTTACAACAGAAAATTTTATTATACTAGTTTTTCTCTGTAAAAGGAAAATTTAAATGTGTTGCATATTTAAATAATCAGTTTCATTTATAAAAACACCATTTTATTAGTGTATAATAGATTACATATTTCAAGATGGGAAGTGTGTGTGTCAGAGTAATTTTACCATCTCTCAGGTGCAGGCAAATGTCTTTCTTCTATAAACTTAATAGTTTGATAAAATGTCAGACCAGAATGGATTGAGGTAGGACAGCAAGCAGGTCTCCATGTCACTAACACATAGCTTTTTACACACACATAAATGTTTGCATAAGTGGACAAGGTGGGAGAAAAAATGAGGTCCAGTAATGCTTATTTGAATTATTGTTTCTCATTATAGACTAAATGGAGTCCCTAATTAACTTTGTGGGTTGTTCCTGCTGTTCATATCAGATTTCAAGAGCAAATTTTGTGTCATGGGCTTACCAAGGAAAAAAAATTGCAGTGAACTGCAAGCTATCACTACCACTTGCCTCATATTTTAATCAATGCTGCTTACTCATACTCATGATCTGTCTGCCACAGCGTTGCTTCTCTAGGGATACATTGCTAATATTCAGAGTGAACTTCAAGAATGGCTCCCACCCTTTTAGCTCACCTTCACAGAGGAACTAACTCCATAGTTTCTTCAGTTTTCACTGAAGGCTCATTTCTTCTACAGCTCCATTTTGGATGGATGAAGTTCTTGGTTCCCCAAGCCCCCATTTCTCTATTCTCCAGAGAAAGTGATTTGAGCGAACCTTGACCCTTCAGCCAAAATGACCCAATACTCTCCAACCTGCTATTGCATTAGTCACAATGCTGTTGTCTAAAGGCAGCCTTGCCATTGTCACGTATCTAGAACCCTAGAAAACGCCTTGATATACAGCCACCAATTCCTCCTCTATTACACTCACATTATTGTTCTCTTGCATAATTTAACATTTAATAGAACATTTCTTCTTCCTCCTTATAGGCAATATCAGTTCTGGATTTCACTGATGCTGGGAACTAAGGAAAAAGAGTCAAGGGAAAAAAAGGAATAATAAATGTCTGTTGAAAGAGAAAAAATTGTAGATATATTTATTAGATCAGTAATTTGAGGTAAGGGATCTTCTGAAAGTACATGTAGTTCCATTTCTGCTTGGATTTTCTCATGTGCTGGTGTTTTGTCCAGTGGGACTAAGGCACAGATGAACATAGGGAATGGTGTGTGCATGTACCTTGTCCTGACAGGTATGCATATGTTCTTTTATGCCAGAGTCAATTCACGCCCATCTAAAACATCCACCAAAAATATAGAAAGCTGAGGTGCAGTTTTTTCCCCATGAGTGATAAATTTGTTGAGATAAGCAGCTTTTCCAGCACATTTTTTCCTCCGTACTCTAACAGGATTTGTTTCCACTAAGGTATTTCCCAGATCTCTGAGAAGAGCTTAAAAATCCAGGCTGAAAATTTAGGGCAGATTAGCAGCACCAGTATTTTGTGCATGGTATAAATAGTTCTAATGTAAGTGATGATTCCTTTGTGTGGGAATCTGAGGTCTTTTACCCTGGATACTATTTTATTTCTTTTCCTTTTTCATTGTCTGACTTGGAAGAGAAATCTAATTACTATTACAAGACTGCACAGGCATAGAACTTTTAAATTGATAAGCCTTCATTAAAACTTCAGATTTAATCTTATATTTGGAAAGTACCCTTGCTAGACATTAATTTTGTCCATGACACCAAGCTAAACACATATAACACCAACAGTTTGTTGTTTTGTTTTTTTTTTTAATAAATGAACATCTGTAGAATATTGCTGTAAAAACAACCCATCAAATTCTTGTAGTTAAGTTTCGTTTTCTTCTTATTTAACCTGTTCTGTTGAAGAAGAGTACATGGGCTTGACTTGCCTTAGTTATCAAGTGTGATGTAGTGCATTCTCATTTTGCTCCCATGGGATATATGAATATTTCTTTTTCAGGTGTTAAAGGGAACAACATGTGGGAAGCTGATGTATGAAGATACTGTTCTATATATAACTTTCTAGCTTTGGTACTCTGTAGCAGACAGAAATCTACAAACACCAGCTTACATTCAGAAAACCTTTGTGGATCAAGAGCAATGATCTTGGGGGGGGGGGGGGGGGCACAGGCACA
>JAWWLZ010000118.1:77089016-77124959 GCA_035041345.1 Poliocrania exsul
CCCCCCCCCCCCCCCCCCCCCCCCCCCCCCCCCCCGCCCCCCCCCCCCCCCCCCCCCCCCCCACACGCAGACAATGAAACAAAAATACTAGGAAGTAATAAAATCTCTTTTGTTAAAAAGGTTTAAATTAACAAATTTTATTTAATTCACATTCCCAATTTTGAATGATTTGAAAGTGGAGAGAATGTATTAATTTTGAATCCTTCAAAGTTGAAGACATAAAAATATTAGGGTTTTGTCAACTGGATTGAGTCTCAGCTTTCTCTATGTCCTTTTAATGCCACTGTGAGTGCTTCATCCACAGAGATATTGCTGGCACAAATGAATACTACACTGCTAAGAATTTTGAAATTTTATAAAGAACAGGTTTTTATCCTACGTCTTGTTTAGATTGGGTAGTCAATTCTTTAAGTGCTCTTTTTGAAATAACAACTGTGATGCCTATCTTCAGCTTGGAAAAAAAAGTTTGACATTTATTTCATTAAATAAGGTACTTTGTAATATTTTCCCTCTTTATATTGTATCAGATTTATGGTAAAAGATAAAATCTTTATCTTCTTTAGTCACACTTTTAAACAATCAAAATCTACTTTAATCATATAACTCTAGCTATTTTTAATTTTGCTGGATAATTTCAAAATGAACAAATTTTATTTCTTTAAGGAGAATCTTTCTAGGTAAATTATTTTACAATCTGATTTAGCAAAATAGCCACCTGAAAGAAAATGTATATCAGAATAGGAATCTTGATGTGTAATCAACATTTACACAGTAGAAACACTGTTACAGGTTATAAGTGAGGGTATAAGGTGATATTTGCACTGAGCCAGCTGGTCTAAAGAGAAAACAAGAACTTCCAAGCTCCTTGAAATAGATCTCTTTGTAGCAAAGAGTTAAGATTTTCTTCAACCAAGGTAAACACTTTTCAATGGACAGTATTCATCAAAAGGAGAAAACGAATGGACAGGAGAACTACAGATCTAATCAGATTTGTTAAAGCTGGCCCTTAAACCATCTTGGTTTGCAATTATTTTTTTTCTTCTTTCTTTGTTTCATTTTCAGTCCTTTATTCTCTCTGCTCTGCGTAAAAGCTGTCCTTTTGTAGGTTCCTCCACTGAAAGAATTTGAGATTCTTGTGCGGAATGAGTTATACTTTAGAGTATGTTCTGTTTATACAGCAGATTTACATATTTTCCATTAATGCTGTTATTATTATTTTTTAATCAATGCTGAATTTGGCAATCTCCATATGAGCAACCTGAATCTATATTGTATTCCAGGACCTGATCACTGACAGAGTGAACTTCAAATAGATATTTGGATATGAAAAAAAAAAAAAAAAAAAAAGCGCAAGGCACCCAACAACAAGACAGTAAGGAAATAAACAATGAAGGGAAATAAAAATAACTGAAGACATTATATAAAAAAATCTTTTCAACTCTTTGTTTGGAAACAACCAAAAAGGTTGAAAATGGTGAATTTCTTTGTGAAAACTAACGGTGTTTTTAATAGAGGTCACCGAAACATGTCTACAATGTTGTATTGTCCAGAGTACACGACAGAGAATGGGAAAATCCATTTCTACCCATCTGTTTTGTAGAATACAGGAAAGACAAAGTGGGATTGAACATTTTGTTTCTTTTAGCCTTTTTCTCTCACAGGTTATATGTTTGGGACATATAAAGCTGCTCCACTACACCAGATACTTCCCCTCTCCAAAGACACTTCTCTGTTCTGCCCTTATTCAAACAGTTCGCATCATTAGGAAGCCAAGACTGAGCTCAAGTTGTGTGAGGCACTGCAACTGTATTACCTTTCCTCAAAGGCTGATATGAGCTTTCAAACTTTGTCCACGAAGCTTTCACAAGTTATACAGGTATGAAACATCATAACAAGAGTAATTTTAAACAATTACTTGACCTGGAATACTTGGGGAGATTTTGCATAGCATAGCTGGTTATCTGACCAAGAGAGATGTTGTGCAGCATACAAATAATTAAAAGAATTGATAAATTATTGCTTTATGTCAAGATAGCACAAAGGCATGTTTATCTTGCATATCACATCTGGACTGATAAGCTTACTTGATACAAAACACAGATTTTTTGTCTCCAGTAAATTATAATGCATGTGAGCTGCGCTTTTCAATTTCACTTGTATCAGTAGCTCTCCCTGAAGTTTTTTTTAAGACTGACTGGCATTTCTGGCTCAGTAGTAATAAATAATTAATAAATGTAACAAAACCTCAAGTTTTGCAATTAAAACAAAGTGACAACCAAAACATAACATCAAAAAAATTACATTTGATGTCAATGAAAAAAGAAAAAAAAATACTCTCTTGATGAGCTATAAAAACCAAGATTGACATTGTTTGGTATAATCAAAATCATGCAACACCAGATAGGGAGGTGTCATTTTAACTTTTTAAAAATGATCTTATACCAAGGGCAAAGAACCCTTTAAAGAACAACTGAATCCATTGAACTCCATCATGTGCTCTCCAAAATCCCTGCTAGAAACTTAGTTTCAATGGTCTCATAATCTACTTTCTGATTTTAATATTACTGTGGTTTTTACAGTATTTCATTTCCCTTAGGAAAAATCTCCACAGATAAAATAATAACTCAAGCCATGCATGTAGGTATAGATTTTCAAGAAAGAAAATAATCTAATTTATTAGAATGCAGAAATCATTCCTATTCACAGAAAATCAGTAGAAGACAGATTTTTTTTTAAATGTATTCATAACAAAAGATCTAATAACAGAAGTTCCACAATCTCCCTTGGTTACTTTTCCGGCACTTAATTATCTATATAGTTTAAGAAATACTTTTTTTTCATAGTACCTAATTTAAATTTACTTTCTGTAAATGGATTTCTTCTGTCCTCAGGTAAAGTGGAGATTATTAATTGTCTTTCTAATAATCTTTTACATATTTGAAGACTATTTTAACATCCCATCTTGGTCTTCTTTTCTAGACTAAACCAACTGGTGCTTTCAGCCTTCCTTCACTGGTTGTTCTTCCTAAACCCCTCATCATTTATTCTAATATTCCTACAACTTCAACTTTGGTGTATAGAGCTCAGCATGATAATTCTTCTGAGGCTTTATGAATGTTAAACTGATCAGAATAATTTAAATAATAAACTCCCTTCAAAAATGTCTATTTTCCTCCATAATTATAAAGGAAACTTGTCATTATTTGTTCACATGTGTAGTTCAGACTTGCATCTTAGGAACCTGAAAAAAAAACATACACATGAAATATAAGACACAACACTTTTTACATTTAAGCACTACATTATTCAGACTTGCAGAATATGACAGTATATTTTTCTTCTTATATCTCTTCAGTGATATATAGTGAAATAAAGAAAAGATATCCAATATCATTACTTACTTTACAGTAATTTAATTTAGTCTACATCAGCTTCTGAGAATGCTACATGTAGAAAATTCTCCTAAATTAAATATCTTTCCCATCAACCAGGTGTGTTACCTTCCTCACATTTCACAGTTTGTTCACTTGTCTTCTTTGGGTTTTTAAGAATCAACACAATTAACTTATACTATGAGTTTCAGCTGTTTATCACTTTAGAAATAATATGTGCAGTTATATGCACACTCATGCACACATATATTTTAACTGGCCATAAAGAAGTATCTTCTAATAGTCTTGAAGATAGCCACATAATTTAAAGCAATTTATATGGCAGATTATAGTAGCCAGTTAACTTTACAATTTTCCAAATTCTTCATTCACTGTAGTAGTTTAATAATAAATTACATGGTTGTTGGACTGAATTTATTTTTTTTACAATGTTTTTTTCTTATTTATAGACTCATTCCACATCTAGAGAGGAGAATTGTCTTGACAGCTTTTTCTTCTATATGGAGACTGATTTTCATCTTAAGACACAACTATGAGACTCAGAATTGCTGTTACTATTGATGGTTTTCTCATTTGTAACAGATTCTCGCACACTATTACACTGGAAAAAAATAAAGACAAATATTTTCAGTTGCTTGTTTAAAAAAAAAAAAAGAATGTGTATTTCTCTTACATCTAGCAATGGAAACAAAACAATAATTCTTTGGATGCAAGGTCCTAAAAGAAAACTATATAGACTTGATAAGAAAAGCTCTAAAACCTCTCTTAATTCTCTCAGCTTTTTTCACTCTTTTTTGATTTCATTGGCTCATATTTTGTGCCCTTTACTTTTCATCTGGGAAATGTCTTAACTTTATCATTAGCCTTTGGCCACATGAAGCTTAATGTTCCTGATACTAAGTACAGATGAATTCTGGGGGGCTTAGTATTAAGTCTCCTTTTATGCAGCTGCTTTGCAACACAAAGTAACCTCCAACAGGTTTGACATTCTCCACTGGAGTCCGGTCCTTTGCCAGACCTTATCCAAGTGAAAGAGAGGACTTAATCCCCAGAGTTCCCCATTCAAGTGACCATTTAGAAAGGATTCCTCTCACTAGTCCACCTGGGGGTTTTAGACAGGCCTTCTGCATGTGTAACCTTTTCTCACAAGAGTCTAACGTTGAGAGTTCACTTTAAGTAATGCATTTGCTCAGCACTTTTTCTTGTGACATTTTTAACTCTACGGTCATAGAAGTAACACCTGAAGACACACCAACATAGCTGCAATATGTTTTAACTGTTAGGCATGGGAAGAGTAAAATCAACTTTTGGAAATACTACCCTATGAAAGTATTCACACTGCACTTTGCAGACAATTTAAGGTATGCTCTGTTATTAAGGGTCTGAACAAAACAAAACAAAGCAAAGCATTTAGGTCTGAGATTTGCCATACTCCACTTGTAGTATGTCTGGCAATATTATTTGTTGATGGTGACCAAGAAAATATGTATACATCAGAATTATAATAAGCATACAAGCAATACACAGGTAATTTAGGTAAATAAAGAATGAAAAATTTCTTTTCATAAAGAAACCTGGGTATAGGCAAAAAATACGAAATTATAACTATTTACTTGAAGTTATTATATATAACAGTTATAACTATAAATCTTATAACTGTGTTTATAAAATTATGCAATATTTACAATTCAAACTATATGATAAAATTGGCATTCCTATATCAATAAGCACTAATTAATCCTTAATGACCTCAATTTAATGATTATCTTAACTAAAGAACCCAGAACATCTGACACTAACGGACATGATGTATTTGCTATATTATGTCTCCACATCTCCTCCCATCTCAGTGGAGGAGGACTTAATCAACAAAGTTTTCATCATATTCCTTTTACTAAAGACAATATTACAACTCCACAAACACCCTAAGATTTTTTTTTTTTTAAATTCGGCAAATACAAGACCTGCATCTAAAAAGAAGTAAAGTTCCAGAATTCCAGTCCTTGCTTCCTGTTTTCAATGAAATTTTGCATTAAAATATGGTTGGATTGCAGCTCTGAGTTCCAGTCCTGCAAGAGCTTCTACTTGAGCAGAACAAAAAACGACTTCTGGTCTAGTGAGTTCGGGCACCCAACCATTTCCACTTCATGTGCAGGAAAAAAGCTATATGAGGACATAGCTGAATTTATTGCTCATTTATTGTAAAGGCAACACAGGCTTCAAATATTTGAAGAATCAAAGACATATAAAAGCCACTGCCCAGTAAGCAAATATACTTGAAAAATTACCCTAATTAATTAATTCTTTGTCACACTTGATAATGAGATATTTGCTTCTGTGGTCTTTTCAATTTTCCTTTCATGATAATGATGGAGGTAGATGTCAGTTTTAATTTAATAGTATCATATAGATTTTTCTTCGGTAATATCTCTACAGATCAATACACTGTAGGTAACAACTGGTGAAAACCATACAATAATGTATCTTTTTGAAAAATTGTGATTGCATAGTAATAATCAAAGAACTGAAATAAATTTTCATGATACACAGATATTAAAGTGATAATCAATGGATTTCCATGTGTTTTCCTTCTCTCAAAAGGATAAATACTCAAGACTGAGTAAATTCTTTAACAATTAAAGAATTGTTAACTAAACCAGTGACTGTTAAAATCTCTCTCATAAAACGTGGAATAGAAAACCATTCCTAAATGTTATGTTTGATGTTAATTCAGTAGACAAGACAGTGTTTATGTCCTGGCCTTTCTGCCCTTGAAATCTTTTGAGACTGAGAGAAGAGACTTCTGTACAGACTTTGTAAAAAGGCAGTCTTTGAAATTCTCCTTAATGTGGTATTTTAGGCTTACTAGAAGGGTGAATTTAAGTACCATGTCAAATCATAATTCAGTTCTTCGGTTCCCTGCTTTATCCTTTAGGTCCCTCCAATTGGCCCCAAGAAAACACAGCTCATGCATTGATGTTATTCAAGTACTGTTGAGTAATGGTTTTGTATTATTTTTGTAAAAGAAAGCTTTTTTGGACAGAAATGAATGAAAATATTAGTCTAAATACACATTTCTATTTTTCACAGAAGTAATCAAATTCCAGGTGATTGTCAACATTGCTTCTGTATTACCAGAATTGGGATGAGTGCAGGAAGTGTCACTCTCAGACAAAATACACTTTGTAATTCATTATTCTTTCAGAAGAATATTTCTTGATGCAATACAACAATGATCTGGATTATCAGGTTGTTAAGGATCAATGTTTCAGTTTCCCTCGCCCTCCTTTCTGAATTAATTGTCTGCTTGAAAACAGCTGCAAGTAAATCAGATTGAAGATAGACAAAAATGGTCTACAATCTTATTGGCTAACACAAGATGTACAGTTTGCAAGTAAACAGACATGGATAATTTATAATTTTGAGAGAGGAGAAGATTTTTTTCCTTTTGTAATATAATGACTTTCACTAGTGGGGATGTTTAATTATAAATCACATAAGTGTGTTTTATAGTATATTAACATTAAATAGAAGCAATATTTTTAAATACTAAATTCATTATAGATCATGAGTTTTTTTAAAATTGCCTTTAGGTTGTACCTTTAAACAAACAAACAAACAAAAACAACCCTATGGCCCTTTCAGGGTTTCGATTCCTCTTTTTTACTATTGTGTCTCGGTATCAGACTGAAGACAATGTTCTAAATAATTTCATTTTAAAAAATCTGAATATTCTAGTAGATATACTAGTACAATGCTTCTTAAAGAATTTAGCTAACCTATGAATTGATTACTATAAATTATTTTTTATCAAAAATATATTTAAAATAATTTTGTTTCTAATCAAAAAGTTAATCTCAGTGTTTTTGTAACTGCCTGTGCTGAGGTAGGATTGGATTAAGTGAGGCTGCTGTTCTTAGAAAAAGCTTCATAAACATACATAAGACCTTTCCTTGCACTGCTTAGAAAGGAACTAAACATCTGACAGAGCTCAGCAAAAAAAAAAAAAAAAAAAAAAAAAAAAAAAAAAAAAAAGGTACAAACTGCATCCCTACCCAGAAGGAACTACTGATACAAACCTAAATAGAAAATTTCCCATTAAATTATGGGAGTAGGCAAGTAAGAAATCATCTTTGAACATGTACACATGTGAAGAAATTAAGAATCACAGAATTGCTAGGGTAGAAAAGACCTCAAGATCATCGAATCCAACCACTAGCCCAGCACTGCCAAGACTGCCACTACACCATGTCCCTAAGTGCCACATCTACACGACTTTTAAATACTTCTAGAGATGAATAAACTACTTCCCTGGGCAGCCTGTTCCAATTCTCGACATCTCTTCTGGTGAAGATATATTTCTTAACATCCTTAAATATTTCCTAAACCTCCCTTAGCGCAACCTGAAGCTATTACCTTTTGAGGTTCTCAAAGCAATATTATGTATATTACTTATCCTAAACCAAGTTAATGAGGCTGAACGTGACTGAAATTTTGACTTTATACTTGTGCGCAGTAAAAAGCTCCTGACATGAACTAAAGCTCAATGTTCGTTACACACAAAGAGACTCAATTAGTGTTTCTTAAAGAAAGGAACCCAAATTTTTAAGTTCTTTATGGGGCAGGTGAAGTACTGAGAAAAATAGCTGATGTGAACAAAAGTAGCCCACATACATTCTGATAATGGGATCTTTCTCCATAATCACTTTAGCTCTTGGTCAACAGATGATTCCATAGTGAAAATCTCCCAAATCTCATGGATTTACCTGTAAGGGCTCTAAACATCAATGTTCATTAAGTCACTTACTGGAAATCCACACAAAATATGACACAACTATTTACTGTATCTATTGAAAATACACTATTAGATTGACATCTACACATTTTCTCACATTCATCCCTCTTATGAATACACAAAGATGTATAATATAATTAAAATCTGTAATAGTAGCAAACAATTTTCTAGATTGGTTAATTAAAAATTAACTACAAAGGCCACTTGCAAAATTTGACTTAATGCTACTTTCACTTTATTTTAGGAATCAAAAGCAGATGCTATACGTAAAATGTTTGGAGTTTCAGATCTAAAAGTAAAATCCTGTGGAAACTTAATTAAATTAATAAATAAAACAATAGATTAAACATGTACTTCATTGTTAAAATCTGGATCTTAGAGGAATTTATACAAAATTTTGAGATAAGGAATGAGGGTTGCAGTGGAGAAAAGTAGGGATTATTACAGACTCCTCAGTAAAAACAAAAGCACTAGTTTGAAAGTTGCCCTATTGGAAAAAAAAAAAAGTTATTTCAGCCTTTGTGATAGCTGAAGCTTGGTGTTCTACTGAGAAAATGGCTGTTGGCTGTACTAAATTGTGTCAAATTACATGCAGTAGTTATATAATGTGTATTACTGTCCATGAGGGACAAAGATGAGGCCACTCATTTTACTCAGGACTGAAAGATGGATTTAAATTATACTGCTAGGGATGAAAGGCTAGCGCTTCATTAAGTAAGCTGCTCAACCTTTGTGCTTACTCCAGTTTTGAAACTATTATCCTACAATCACAGTGAATACCTTTGAAATAATATTGCAGTCATTCTTTGATAAGAAAACCTGTTTTTTTCCTTTGCTCTGCATTGCAACTAAGTAGCAGATACATAATTTATATTAACCTTGACTTGTGCTTCACCTACAGATTCTCCTGATTTTATATCATAAGGGAAAATCCTTTTTTCTTCACAAGTGAAAACATGAATTAAGTATTTCCCTTCTACAGATCCCTTCTTTTTATTTTGTTTTTCAGAGGAACCAGGGTTCATAAAGCATTGTTCCTAGCTTACAAGAAGTAGCAGCTTTTTTCCAGTCTCCAGACTTGTCTAAAATCAATCTTGTCACTTTGACTTGGTTTTGCATAATGCTCCTCCCTGAGTGGATTTTCTGTGGCTTGTCTGCAGCAGTACTGTGGTGAGCAACAGGAAATTCTGTTTAAAAAGCTGATGATACAAAAGTGTCACTTGTTTTCAGGAGTTCATTTTTATACACCTATATTCTTTGTAGAGGACTTTCAAAAGCTGCACACAATTAACTTGAGAACTGCATTTGTACTGAAAGCATTGTCATTAGAATATCTTATTTATTCAGTACAAAGCCTCTATGGCTCACTGCCCTTCTGATATTTCAATTATTTGGTTGTAATCATGTAACAAAGCAGATATTGATTTCCTGGATATTCAAATTACACCTCTAAAAGCAAGAGCTAGTAAAATAGCTTTATCATTTAAAATTATACACTATTTGGTGAAGCCAGTTGGTTCCAGTGCAAAGGAACATATTCTTTTATTTCAGAAGTGACATTATAAAGGCCATCTTTGGGGGTGTTTCTTTAAGGCTATAGTCAAATTCAATAGACCTTCCTTATTTTGAGAAATAACGCTCTCAAGTAGCTTCTGAGACTTAGTAAATTTGAATAAAGAAAATCAAAGCAGCCTTTGAGTTCTGATAGATATAACAGATATTTTTACTCTACATTTATGTGTACATAAATTTATAAGTGCTAAAAATCCACAGCTTTTATTTTTGATATATGGCAGATGGCAATTGTTTGCTATCCCTTCCATCACTCCTTTTTTTACTTGACATAGCAGGTACTCTCTTTCCAAAATGGGGTAAAAACATCTGAGAAGTCAATTCCTTCAATAGCATGAACCTCACTTACAATTTCAAGATTTGGAAAAACTTTTGTCATATGATCAAATCTTCCTCAAATGCCAGATACCTCTTTGCCCACTTCAAATGTGAGGCTCATGGCATAATTGAAGAGATACTCTGTCTAATCATAAGGCAAGAGCTTCACGGAAGACAGTGTTTCATCTTGGCTGTCTTGCTTGGCCTTGAACACCATGGCCAAGGCTGGAAACTGAAGTAAGTGCTCCCTGGGAAGCTGGAGATTACTCAGAAAGAGCCAAGGAACCAGTTAAACAAAAAGCTGTATTCAGCTTCCGAGAAGAAAGCAGGAAACATCACACTGTTGTGTTACAATGAAATAAATGCCCTTCCCCCAAAGTCAAAATAGCAATATTTTAGATACCCAGTGACCTCACCATTTTGGTAATTTTGCGTTCTTATTTGTGAGGCAAATTTCCAATGCAACCTCCAGATTTCCTAATTTTGCTTTCTTCAAAAATCTCTCTCATAAAATGTAGGGAATCTCTTTGACTGCATTCTCTTAATTTATTTATGTCCTTCCTTCTTTCCACATCTTTGTTTATTTTCCTTCCTTTTTCCGGGAGAACACTTAGGCAAAGAAACCCTAAACCACTGATTTTTTGTTTATTTGTTTTGGTTTTTTTTTCCAGGTGTAGTTGCTTATCTAAGCATCTATATGAATAATGTCATGTGGGAGAAGATAAAACAATTTAGACTTCCTTTGTTACAGCTAGCCTGCCTGAGTGTTTTGTATTTCCATGCACACATTAAACTATCCCAAAGTGCACAATTGCCAGATTAAGTATTAAATGAATACTTGGATAAAGAATTGAAAAATACTTACAGATATATTTGATTGCTAATAAGTTATTGTACTCATTGTCCTAAAAATAAAAAAGCTAAAATATTTTAAAATGTAGAAAAATTATAATTTCCCCTAAAATATGGCAGCATATCTGAACATCTACCAGCTAGTGGGAGGATTCTTTTCTTCCTCATTTTTTATTTTTCTTTTTCTTTTGCAGCAGATTGTAAGAGTTTTTCATACAGAAAAAATGTTAAATGTGATAGATTTTATTAAAAATTTCCTGTTTTCATCAGGTCCTATTTACCACTTAAAAGCCCTTTACAGTTTGAAATATTTTGCAGACTTTATGGTGCCATCATTCAAAGGAAACCTAATACACGCACTCTCAATGGTTGATACTTGTTTTGAAAAGAAACTGTGCAGTGGCTTCAATTTTTTGTGCTTATTAGTAAGGTTAATAATCCAGAGTTATTTTATTTCTGCTTACTTCCTCAAATAAATTCCCAGCTCCAAAAAGAGTAAGAGTTTTAAAACAAATATATCAATTTCTTTTTCACAAACACTTCCTTACTCACTTCCAAGCTCAGAGTGATCCTGAAGTAAGACAGTGTCGTACAGTAATCTGTTAAATCCATTAGTCTGATCGTCAGGACATTCTTGTTTCATATGTACAAGTTGTGAAAAGAACCTCCAAATTAATACTTCAAAATGGAACAAATGACAAAGCTGCTGCCACATCACCCCTGTACAGGAAAGGTTTAATACCACAAAAGACAAATATATCACCTAATTTTATATCCTGTTTATTACAGACCATTCCTACTCCATTCAGCTATCCATCACTGAACCCAAATTCCTGAATACTGTCAAGTTGTACCTCATGTTTTATAGAAATGTATCCAGATACTAATAGAATCTTTTTCCAATTGATCATCAATCTAGCAATCCACATGAGGTTAGCTGTTTTCAGTTAACACATGTGAGTTAGTTTTCCTTGTAGTGAATAAAAATAAAATTATTAAACATTTGGCAGATCTTTGGTATCTGAAATTCTAATATCTGCATGGTTATACTATCATGTACACATCTTATAAGCATGTCAGTCTGTCTTTGGATAGAAAACAACCAAAAGAATCTGGGCTTCAAAAGTACTCATTGTTTAAAGTGTCTGTCCTACTAATCCTTGTTTTTTTCCTGGTTTTGATTTTTTTTTTTTTTTTTACTAAAAGATAGGCATCAAACTACATTTTCTATCAAATTCTCTTAGCTTTTTTAATCAGCACCTTGAAAGCAAGATTATCTTAAAGCACAGCAGGCTGCCTTAAAGAAGTCTATGCAATTCCAGGTAGCTTTTACTCATGAACATAATTGTAAAATACTTACAGAGCATTTGTTAAAAGCCAGATCCTTGCCCCCTTACTGTGAATTATGACTGTGAGCTGACCAAAATCAAAAGTTTGTTTCGTCATCTCACAGTAAAGGAAGAATGTGATTACTTCCACCCAAGCACCTCTGTTTACATAATTTGTTCACCTATCCCATTTATTCACCTACCTTCCCTCATATTCCATTTTATTGTTTCTCTGTTTGCATGGGAGATGAAAAGGACGTTTCTCCTATATGTCAATCCGTTTTACCTGTTTCAAACTATTCAAACTATTTCTCCCTGCACAGTAGATGAATGCTAAATATGAGGATTTGAACCCAGATTTGATGACTCCTCTCTCTTCTCCCTAGTTTTGTGTGTTACACCAAACTTTAGATTCATTTCCACCCTCTAGTCAAATGACTACTATACTAAACTTTGGAAGCAAGGTGGAATTGCTCTAACATGAGAGGCTTAGTCATGGTCACAGCATTTGCCTTTGTCATGAGTTTCTCACTTCTATATAGCCCACAGCACTTTAGTCAGGATAATTTCCTGCAAAGTGAAAAATTTTAGGCTGATGAGTGAGTTGGCACAACCACCTTACCTTGGCTTAGTCATTAAGACATTATATAAAACATGAGTCAGCCCCAGTTACACTCAGCTTAAAACTGTCAGTATCAATTAGGCATGCTTCTAGAAGGAATGTCCAATCAGTCTCCTTCGAGAATTTAGGCAAAGAAACACTTAGAATGGGATTAATCTCATGGACCTTGAAGCATGTGAAAGAAAGACATCAGAATCAATCCAGCCTGTGAGAAGGCACCTTCTAAAGCATTTAGTTGCACATACTTCAGATGCCTCTTGGATGAGACGAATCCATTTTGGCAACACCAGTGTCTCTCACATGACTCTTAAACGGATGTCAGGTGATTAGCTCAGTCTAACTTTAGCTATTCTGTATTTAGCCACTGTGTCTGACTGAGCTGATGCTTGAATTGTGCTGTTTTATTAGCTGTGTCCACATGTGGCCACTGTTTTGGCAGTTATTTCCCAGTGTCCTTACTAATCCCAATAATGGGTTTTGACTAAATCAGGACTTTCTGGGGATCTATTACAAGGTTGCTGAAGTAAAAATCCAGAATGTTATTGCCTAGAGTAAGAAAAGGTTTGTTCTATTCTTTCACTTCAATTTTTTTTTTTTTAAATTCCTTTCTACTACCAAGCAAATATTAGCATTGATGTGCAGTTTGTGTTGCTGATGTTTACTACCATGTACTGATGATACAGGTATAAGTTCAAGTGGCACATCAATACCAGCTACTTTTTATAATGAGACAGTAACTAGTAACTAATAACTAATTATAAACTTAATCAAGCAACATTTGATTGTCCAGGGACCTGGGAGCTAAACCCTTCTTTGATAGTCCTGATTGAGACTTTGTTCCCTATATAACAATAAGGGCTTTATTTGCCACATAAAGCATTGAGAATTTGTGGAGTTTTTAAAACTGACTTGGTGAACAAAAAAACCCAACCAACCAACCAACCAAAAAGTTGATATAATTTTGTTTATAGAAATCTATCATTTAGACTCGCTAAGTGTTGGAGGACAGAATCTGAAATTACAGGCATGAGATATCATTGCTACTTATACAGGGCTGCTACAGAATAATACAAATACTGCTGTACAGCAATTAAGTTAAAATTAGCAGTTAATAGAGGAGAATTTTATATATATACTGAGATCTTGAGACTTCAGTATATTAATGAATGGACTTAGCTTATCAGGGTGCTGTGCTCTAGTATTCAGGCAGACACCACAGTAGTGATATGAGCTCCCCAAAATATGGACATTTACACATGAAGCCTTATAGCAAAGCCATTTGGATGCTTTCTTCAGTCCTGACCAAGTACACTTCAAACTTCAAAATGCCAAGCAGGACTCTTTCTGGAATATGTAACTTAAAAATGACTTTATCGAACTCAGTCCTGGAATGAGCTACCATACACTGTGAAAATTGAGATTTTTCTCAAAATACAATTTATGCATTTGTTTTCATTCATATACCTGTTTCATTTATCTCATTCTTCACCTTTTCTGAAGCAGATGAGTAGAGAGCTAACTCATTTCTTTACTGCTATTTCACAACTATTACCTAAAATATATCAATATTCCTGGAAACAGAGACTACACTCTAATCTTTCTATGTGTTTGTTTTAGTTGCTAACCAACAAAGTCATCCTCCAGTTTCTTAAATATGTTATTGTAGGCAGATCTGCTTTGATTCTGCTTGTTCATAATCCTGTTCTGAGGAGGTTCTATAAATTGTAATATTATCTCATTCAGGCTTCTGTATTTCATTGTGCAGGCTGAGGTCAGATCAACAAAGAAATTCTGAATCAATTTTAATTAAGTGATTTTTAGGAAATTTACAGTACAATTTTTTGAAAAACTGGAGAGAATAATTCAGGTGAAGTCTTCTTTTTGTAGTTCAGTTCTTGATTTAGACCCCTGCAAACATCTCTCACCTAGGTATTATGAAATGGAGCAACTCAGAAGCTACTATAACATAGACTTGGATACCTTTTTCCTTCCTTATATAAGGACAGCTATCTTGTTTTTTAAATGGAACCCACAGTAATACTCCTCAGATGACAATTAACAAATGGTTTTAGGCATAAAATTAGTGGTGAGATGAACTAATCTCCTTTGTGCAGCTAGCAGAGATCTCATGTGTAACATTTAAATGACCACGTTTTTAGTGGCAAGAAATATAAAATCTTATGGACTCTCAGTAAGCAAACATTTATGAATTTTTTGATCACTTTGTTGCAACATTATTAAGTTGGACAGGGGTAAATTTCACCTGGAGAGTTGCATAATTTATTCTCTTTGGCGGTGATTTATTTGACTATTTTATTTTTTAATAAGTCACTAGTAATTTCTGAGTCCAGTGCATAAGTGGACAAAGTCATCGATCATGACATTAACCAAAACAGCCAAATGAGAATACCATTTGGCTATAAAGTAAAAAAAACCACACCAAAACAAAAACAACAAAAACAAACAAACAAACAAAAAAAATACACCCCCCTCCAAAAAAAAAAAACCCTACTATTGAGACTCAAGTGAAAAAGGGGAGATTTATGCTTACTTTTGCTTTAAGAGAGAAATTCTAGAGTAATATAAATGTTTTCACTTAGAGAGTTTTTTAGCTTGATTCACTCTATTAAAAAAAACAAAACACAAAACCCCCCACTAAACTAAAAAACCTCTAGCTAAAAAAATGAAATAAACCCCAAGGAAGACAATATATAAGTATTTCTGTTGTCATTATTTTCTCCAGTATCACTTTTGGGAATGAAGTTTCTACATTAGGTTTATTACTGAAATCAGCTAAATTTTTAAAGACAGTGTAAGTCCTTTGATACAACTCTAACATCTAAGATAAAGCGTGTCTGCTTCTCTCCCATGTTCCTCTCAAGTAAAGACAAAGCTTTAGAGGTGGAAACAAATCTTAATTCCTTTGACATCTTCTTTAGTATCCCCTTTACCTTTTCAAGTTTAGAATTATCATAGTTGATTTTCTTTTGCAGTACATTAATCCCTCAGAGAATGCATCTGTGTAAGCTTTTATTTGGTCTCCAATCCCCTTCCTTCCAGTGACTTCCATGGCTTGTTTTCTTTTCTGTTTTCTTCTTTTTCTTTTTCAACTAAGAACAATAGCCCTGACACATTGTCATGAGCCTCAGCTGTTCCTCAATTCAGGTTATGCTCTTTAATGAAATGAAAGAAAAACAGATGAGAGATCCAGAGAATAAAAAATTTAACTCAATAGCTTCTATAAAGAGACATTAAATGGAAATGGGATTTGTAAGCTGAGAAAATTCAATGCAGAGCTGGTTAGAGAATTGTCTTTTTCAAGGAGAAACTCAGAAATTAGAAAGTTTGACAAAGGAGTAGAAGAACATTTCATTCAGAACAGTGGGAAGACTATGAAGAAATTGGAGATGCCTTGGGTTGTGAATATGCAGGAAAAAGTTTAAATAATCTTAAGGAAAGAGGTGAAGTTACAAAGCTATTTGAAAGTCTAGGTCAAAGAAAGACACTGAAATTTCTGAGCACTTTGTAATTGAATAACCTATGAAAAGCACCAAAATGCACTCTTCTGTGCATTGTGACCAAAACAAAGTCTGAACAGGTTGAACTAGATAAACATCTTAGATAAATGATCCTCATCAGTCCTTTAAATATTAATCAAACATCTTTAATATATACTGAAAAATATGTTTTGTATTTTTGTGTCTATCCAGCTTTCAGTTTTGTACTTCCATTATCAACTCTTCATAGTGAAAATTTTCATCCATAGTAACAAAGCAGTGTTGAAATCATTATTCTTCCAGGAGTTTCAGCTAAGTTCTTGCAGATAATAAGTCTTTCATCAGTCCATTAAAATATTGATATATTAATTATTTTTATATTTATATTAACAAGTCTGATTTTCAGTTTGAATATTCCAAGCATCTATATATATTTTTTTTAAATGTTTCAATACACTGTGAATGCAGATTAAATCAAGCTTCTTCCTTTTCTTTTAGTCTTCACACTATTATTTCCCATAATATAATATCTACATTCTGATCCTGACTTTATAATCAAAATAAAAAATTAACCCCCACTCCTTTGGTGTGATTCTAACACCATCCTCTGAGACCTCTGCTGCTAGCCACTGTCTGAGGTAGGAGTCTAAAACTGTGGCTACAGGATTGCAATGGGTTTGTGTGTGCATGGATATGTAGCACCTACATCTATGAAATCCAGTCTGCAGGGACTGTAGCACACAAAATTTTACCTCTGAGTTTGAGATTTTACTTTATGTATGTTAACATAAGACATCTCCAGAAACAGAGATAACTATGAGGATAAAGGTTAAAATAATTATATTATCACTTAAATTTTTTAAATTAAAATTAAATATATATATATATATTTTTTAATTTTGCAATGCTACTGTCTTTGTATTGATATATAGGACCTATGAAATGTTGGTGGGGTATATAAACACTAATGCAAAGTGGTAGGTCTTTTATTCTTGTTCATAATGCTACCTCAAATTAATTCAATTGCCAGTTACTTTGTTCTTGTACTATGGAATACCATGAGCATGATCATTTCTCCTGAGCTTCTCATAAATAGAATTCATTGAGGTTTTCAAACCCCTACAGGCTCAGAGTGCTACAATGTGGTGATTTTTCTGTATCAAAATCTCTCTGTACCTCTCTACATGTTTGACATACTTGCATCCCTGTAACCTGGGGTTTGCTTACCATCAGGACAAGGTGAATATTAAATAAAATCCCCAGTTGAATTATATTTAAACTCCAAAACACAATTTCCTGAATAGATACAGGCTATTCAGAGGCCTGACTCCTGCTATATGAGTACAGCCACATTTTTAAGCATATGAACTTTAATTCTAGTCACTCTGAAGTCAAATAACATCAATCTGTCCTCTGGCTCCAACTCTTATCACATATCAAATCCATTGAAATGGCTCATTGTCTTCTATTATCAACAGCTCACCTTCATTCCTTCCCTACATTCACATTAAAACAGAAGAGATCGAACAGATATGAAATGTTTTAAAATAACAAAATATTAGGGAGAATCAAATTAATAAGGCTTAAAAAAAATACGGCACTAGTCAGTGAGGTACCATCATATTCAGAAGCTCTCAGTGACTGTCACAGAGAATCAGACCTACATGGTCCTGTCTCCACTGGGAAGGAGAGGAGAATACTACTTGCATGCGCTCTTTCTGAACACTTCTGGCAGCCATAAACATTTTGGAAGCCACATCAATTCTGAATCACGATGGAAACAAAATAAAACAAACAAATTACTGTTTGCAACTGCTTTAGCTTGCCACCAGTAGGAACCTTCATCGAACAACCCATCCTTTCTATTTTAGATAGCAAACTGGGGGTGTGATGAATCATCCTCTGGGGAAGCTTTAATGACTAAATGGTGACTAGGTATGACTACATGGTCAGATGACCTTCTTTGGCCAGATACTTAAGTTTTAGATGGTTTAAGGCAAATAGGATGTATCTAACACATTAATACACAGATGAGTAATGCAAAATGGATAGGCATTCACACAGTCTAATAGTGATGAGGCTGGTATAAAAGCTTGAATGCCGAAAAATAAAAAGAGAATACTAAATCTGAGTTCAGTTGAAGTCTATTAAATTGCATTTATCTTAAATTTTAACAAATGTTTCCTAAGATAGATGATTATTTCTCTTACAAAAGGCAGCACATATGGCAGCATTTGATAGCTACAGCATGAAGTGCCAGATTCATGTAAATATAGATTTTGGGAAATTATCCTTAGCGCCAATAGCATATGAGGTAAATAATTATAAGAAATGCTAATTTTTCATTAAATTTAAGAAAGTGCTAGGAAAATACATAATATGCTGTGCCTTTGATTAATCTTTTCTGTTCTCCCACAGTTTGCATGGGTCTTTTATTAAATCCTATGTTTTATTAATTGCAGAAGCCAAAAACCAGACTGAATGTAACTTGGTAATGGTAAAAATACCTCTGGAAATGTTTTTTTTCTTTAATACTAAATCAGAAATAATTAAAAAGCTGTTAACCTGAAAAAAAGAGTATTAAGATGGTTCATTTAAACTAACAGATGAGCTATTCATTTTCTGAAAAGATGAGATTTTGATATTAGGAGAATATTATTATACTAGTTTTAGGGAGGTTATCAGGAAAATAGCAATTACTGGAATGTATTAAGTTTAGTTAAAGGTTATATATATTTTTAGGAAGGTCTTTAAATCACTTGCTGGTGTGATATCATTTCAAAAATCAGGTGATATGTATCAAGGGGGCAAAAGAACAAAAAGCCTGTAGGAAAATGTGCACAATAGAGACTAAGCACTATATTCACAAGAAGATCTAAGTACTGCAAGGCTGACAATAGTATAAAGCACAGAAACAATCATGCCTTCCAGCAAAACAACAAAATCCACAATGCTGCTCATTGATGCATCAACATTACTGAGTAGAAAACATAGTGCTATATCTTAAATATTACCCATTCCTTTATTTCTTATAATATTTCCTTTCCTATTGTGATATAGGTGGTTGTTTGCTGATTCTATTAGACCTGCATGTCTATTTTCTGAGCCTCACTAAAAATATATATGAAGCAATGCTTTTTGTCCAAATTCCAGTCCTCAAAAGAAGCTCTGCAAGCCTTGGGCTTGTAGGGACACTCTGAAAATGGTCTGGTAAATGGCCAGCACATTAGGGACTGAACTTTAACTGACTGGTCCAGGTTAGGTTGGAGTAGGACTGTTGTCATAAACACAGTTAACTAACAAGAATATTGGACTACAGGGTTGCTTTAATGTTGGATTTATTTAATTGCCAGTCAGGTACAACAAAGTGGTTTTGCTTTGTGCCAAGGAATCTTCATTGATGATCTTTTCTTCATTTCCTTTTTCTGGATCATATGAATCTGTAACATGGGGCTAGCAATATCTGTACTGTTGGAAAAAAATAAAATTAATCTCTTTAGAAGTATTATGATTGAAGTCAGTAGGGAGGCTTCCATTAAAGCTATCTGATCTTGCTTTTGGTCTGTTTTAATCTTGTTATTCTAAACCTTATTGAACAGAATTTGTGACAGTTCTCTGTGGCAGTTCAGATGGATTTCTGGTTGCTATTGTTCTAATAACAAAATCAGACAAGACATTTCTCCATAAAATGGAGGACATATTAATTTTCACAACATAAATTCTGGAAATCTTTCAATCTAGTACTTGATGCAACAAGAAAGGTGGAATTTGTACCAGAACTGTGTTTTTGTCTCTGATAAAATTAATCTAAAATTTGTGATGCAAAGAAGTTTTAGAAAAAAACCCCAGAGGTTTCATACAAGAGATAAGATTTCTAAGATTTCAGTGGCTGAGATACCAAGACTGTGCTACACTGATGTCAACCTGAGACAAAGGATTTTCTCTGCCACTCTGTGCTTTGAGATGCCACTCTGTCTCTCCTCTGCTCAGATTGCACCTTCACAGCCAGGGAGAGGAAAAGGTTTTAGCCGAAAACAGAGTCCAAAAGGGGAGACACTCTGAGAAAAAGAATGGAATTGGAGAGAGCCACACTGTGATGTTAGTATGGACTGAGCCAGGACCCTTACTTAGAAACTAGGAGTCTGAGGACAAGAACAAATGGGCGAAATGAGACTGAGATGAGTTGCCAGAAATTCAAGACTGAATGGAAATTCAGAGCAGAGCCTTTATTGGAATACATGTGATATGATAACTATGTCAAACTCACTGCAATGAGATAATGGCAAGCTTTCAGAGTGAATCAGTGCTAGGGAATGAAAGAGTGTCATTTGTTTCAGCCTTTTTTTCCTGTAAAACTAGTAATTGCGTACTGAATAAGTAGTCAGAGGATGGTTAAGGGTAATAAATAGTCTTCTAATGAATTAACCCTGTTCCTACCTCTGCTACGAAACATCTGTGGCAGTATTTTAAGCTATAGAAAGATGAAGTTTTAGAATACTGTATATTAATTATGTCTCCATCATTTTCTGCAGGCTTAACTTGAGGAAGGTTATCTTCAGAACTGCTGAGTACTCACAGCTGCAGTTTTCGTCTGTTAAGAACTGCTCTGGAAATAGAAAATGCATTAATGTAACTGTGTTAATAAGTTTGATTTCAAATTGTGCTTCTTTGTAATACCCCTCAGTTTTATTTAACAAGATTGCTACCCCTTCCTCTTACTAAAATGCTATGAAGATTCATATTAATATTTATGAAACATTCAGATACTCTAGTGATCAGTGCCATAGAAAAGCAGAAGAGATATTTAATCCTTTTTTTGTTTGTTTGGGTTTTTTGTTTTTGTTTTGGTTTTTTTTTTTAATGGTGTGAGTTATATTAGACAGCAGGCTACATTATGAGGAAGAGAGGAGAAAAAATATTTGTGTTACTTTATTTCACAGTGTGCTGAAAGAGGCAGTGGACCATGGATAAATGGTCTCAGAATGCAGGACAAAGAAAACACTAGCAAATTGATATTTACTATCTCTTAATTTTTCTAGTATTTGACCTTATAACTTTAAGGATATGCTCAGAATTCTTTTGTATATAACATTATTGTGCATAATATTGTTGTTATCAAGTGTGACTGGATATAGTCCATATCTAGGTTAAAGGAGGGAACAATTGAATACTAGGTTGTTTAGTATCATTTTCACAACACTAGATGATGCCCAGAGTCCTGATCAGATTGGCAGTGCCTCAGCAGTTGACCTGAGAGTGTTTAGGACACAGTGTTTACAGCTATGAAAACTGGTGTCTTATTTGATTCCATTAATGTCAGAGGTAAAAGAAAAACAAGACTTTCCCTTAGAAAAAAAAAAATAATTGGGATAAAAAACAAAAAGGCAGAAATAGCCATGACTCCTATGAGGCCCTAATGGGTCACAAAATGGATGACAAGTCAAATTCGAAGTATTTGGTGTTTGTTTGGGTTTTTTTTAATAAAGTTCAGAGAAATGAACTATTCTTCTCCCACTCCTTTAAGAAACATTTATATAAGCAAAAATAAAATAATTTAAAACTAGCAACAATTTGTTTGCAATTTTTGTCCCTTCAGAAAAACAGCCTTTATAATCTCAAATATTAGCTGATCACTTCTGAAGTCAGCTTCTAGTTACAGGGAAGTGTCAAATATAGAAAAAAGACTTAATGTTCAGTCCATGTCATTGTAATGGAAAAGAACCAATTTTTTGGAGTTTTTTGTTTTTCTTTTTAATGGAGAGCATAAGCTTATATAAACAACTGTAGGATGTGTAAGGAATCATGATAATGTCAGAGACTAAAGCATATGAATCTGTGGGTGTCCCCCACCAAAGAGGGGTTAACAGAGTTGGCTCTGTCTGTTGGTTGTGTTAGATGTGATGTGCAAGCTAATGTATTAATCTAAAGTTTTCTGGCTTTGGTTAGACAGCTACTAGGTCCAAGAATATTTTATTCTCCTTTTCTTCACTTTGTAGCATGGAATGATAGGATAGCAGAAAGCATCAGAGATTGGTCACAACTAAAGATAAGATGTTAGGCATGTTCATATAGACAACAAAGCTTTTCATCTGGGGCATGATCCTTACATTATTAGTGAAGAAGTTGTTATCGAAAAGGTATTGCCCATAGGTCAAATTCCTGAATTTCTTTTATCTCCTTCTGCTAGTCTTGGCCTGTTTACAGTTCATTTTCTTCACAGTGGCTAGTGAAATATGGGGATGCGTTTTGAATTTGTGCTGAACACAGGGTTGATAATGTAGGGATGGTATTGTTATTGCTGAGCAGTGTTTACACAGATCCAAGGCCTTTTCTTCTCCTTGTACTGCCACACTAGTGAGGAAGTTGTGGGTGCATGGGAAGTTGGGAGGAGACACAACTGGGACAGGTGACCCACACTGACCAAAAGGATATTGCACACCATATGGCATCATACTTAGTATATAAAGTGGGGGGAAGAAGGAGGAAGCTGGGGGCCTTTGGAGTGATGGTGTTTGTCTTACTAAGTCACCATGATGTGTGATGGGGTCCTGCAGTCCGGGAGGTGGCTGAACACCTGCCTGCCCTTGGGAAGCAGTGAATTAGTTCCTTGTTTTGTTTTGCTTGTATCTGTGGCTTTTATTTTCCCCATTAAACTGTCTTTATCTCAACCCACAAGTTTTCTAGTTTTTACCCTTCTGATTCTCTTGTTGATTCTGCTGGTGCGGGAGTGAACAGACACTTGTGTGCTACTTGGTTGCTGGCTGTGGTTAAACTACAACACTCTCTTTTTTGAGTGAACGCAGTATAATTATTTAGGAACATTTTAGTTCAGTTACCTTATTCTCTGATTTTACATGTGTCTAAACAATGGATATATCTTTTTCTCTGGGCATGGTTACTGGTTCCTTTCTTTCTTTTAGGGTTGGGGTTTTTTTTGTGTTTTTTTTTTTTTTTTTGTCTTCTCTTTTTAAACTTAAGACCTTAGTGTGCATAACATGCTGTCCTTTATGCATGCACTGAGGAGCACAGGGAGAAGGTTCTTTTTAAGAACTGGAGTGTCCATTGCTGGACATGACTATAATTTTTTGCCAGTGACTATATTGTCTGTCATCACAGAGAAGAGTGCATGAGCCAGTGTCCTGCTGCCTATGTTTAATTTGCAAACACTAGAGAAAGTTCATCAAATTCAAATGTTTACAGCATGCTAGTTTATCACTGTCTTGCAGGTTAAAAAGCCACCATGTCAACTGCTGCATTTTTCCCAGCAGAAAACAGGTGTACGTTGATTACTTCATCAGCAGGGAGACAGTGAGTGAGGCTCCCACTTACAGTGTCATTACAGTGTAAACCAGGTATTGAAAAATGGTGACAAGATGATGAGTCAGGAACTAAAAATAAAGTTTCCAGGTGTCTACCCAGTTTGCAGTATGAACTGGCAAAACTTTTACATTCCTCCGTAGAATTTAAAACTATATCACAATTAAGAATGTTTCCGTTTCCCAAGTAATAAGATGAGGAAAAAAAAGCCCAAAGACACAGAACAGTACTGGCATCTCTTACCAATTTAAGTCTTGATCCAGACAAGAGGAAACAAAATATGTTTAATTTTTTTGTGTGTGACTTTAAGAACATTGCTTCTGAGCTTCTAATTAACCACAATTTTATGGGCTGTCCTGGATCAGAGCCCAAGTCTTCAGTTTACTTTCTGAAAAGAAGCCTCCTGCCTAAGCTGATAAATCATATAAACATTCAGCAAGCTTTGTTTAACCATAAACATTTCATACCCTGATAAAAGCAAAGGAGTTATGATAGCATCAAAAGGAAACATATTATTGATTAAATAGTTTTATACATTTCTTCCTAACATGGAAAGGTTCTTCAAAAATAATTAAATAATATTGAAAAAACCATGCACCAACATAAAATAGTACTGTGAGAGCATGATTTATTGATTTTGCTATACTGCTATGCTTATGAGCAGTAATGCAATATGTTATTTGGTCTTCTGTAGGTAATTAACTTTGATTTTAGTTATGTTTTTTTCTGATTTAATATTTTATTTTAGATTCAATAGAACCAGGCGGTAAAGTACAAAGCAGACCAGTAAAGTTTTGAAAATTATTTTAGCATATTTTGCATTTTTTAAAGAAATAATATTTTGAGAGCATATATAAGGAAGACTGGGAAAAAGGGATAGGAAAGAAAAAATATGAATAATTTTAAATAACAATAAACTTTCTAGCAATTCAAGGTAAAACAAAATAATAAAAATAAATATTGGTTTTATCACATCAAACTAAACCTATCAGAAACAAACACAATGTATATGTATCCATACCGTATATGATCTACAGCTGGCACTTTTAGGCTCTGTCATTGCTTTACTTTTGTGTAGACAAGACAAACAAATTTAGTAGGTGAGACAGGCAAAGAAAAGGGATGCAACATGTTCCAAGACACATCTCAGTTTACATAGTAATATGTCATTGACCTGGAAAAATACTGGAGCCACCATCATAACCTGTTCTTCTCTTGGTATCTGCCTGTATCACCTAAATACCATAATGTTATGACAGCAGGTCCATGAAAGCAGCAAGAAATGTTAATCTTGTTGGTTCTTGGTAAATCACAAAACTTCAGTATTGCAAGAAAACCGGAATAATTCCCAGTCTTCCTGCAGAGTTGCTCTTACCACTCCTGTTTGCCATTAGTTACAAGTGCCACTTAAAGAACTCTTACTTGATTTTTACCAAAAGTTAACATGAATATTTGTCTTCTCTGAAGAAAATTCGGATCAAGACTGAATGCATGTGCTATTGTTGCCATTATACAGTATTTTTAAACCCTGGTCCTGAAGCCTCAAGCTTTACCGGGTGAACATCTTAATTTCAGGCTTCCAGAGATTTTGTTCACACAAACCCTTTTAAAGCCATTGTTTCTTTGGTACCATCAATTAAAGTCTGGAGAATAACTCCACATTTTTCTCTACAATGTTTCTTTTAATTTGGTGAGAAAATAATTGTTTTGTCTCAAAGGGCTTTACAAAGACAACATGCAACTTCACAAAAGCGCTACAACAGATTACCAGGACTAACAAGCATTGCTTTAGTAAGGGACCTTTATTACACTCAGCAAACACAAACACCATGCCACTTTAAGTGAAGTACTCGCACCTTACAAAAATTAAGCTACTCAGAAGAGGAAGAAAAGAGTAAAGGAAGAAAGACTGGGAGAAGAAAGAATAAAGAGAGAAAAAGAGGAGGCGAAAGAACATAATTATCACTTAGAAGGTCACATGTTGACTGCTTCGAAGAGAACAGGCCAAGGCCAACGATGTGGACCTCGTGTGTGCTCTGGTCACTGTGGCCACTCCTTCCAAGTGGGACCTTCAGTTCACTGGCCACTCCCTGTCCCCTTAGCCACAGTGATAGTGCCACAGCCAGTCAGGGACTTCAGGGGGTGTGGTGATGGTGGGTTACCAGGCAGGCCTTCCTTGGCTGTCAGCACTCCCATGGCCTTGTGGCTGCAGGGCATTCAGCAGAGTCCACCATGTGCCTGCAGGGCCAGTCCAGCCCTGCCCACAACACACACTCACAGAGATGCAGCCCCAGGAGGTGGTTCTGACCCAGCAATAACTGGTCTGATGTCACAACACCTGATCTCCACAGACACAGTTCTCGACTGAGCCTTTTTAAGGCTTTAGGAGGCTCCTACGTCTATTGTTAAATAAATGACTTAACTGCATGTAGTTTTATGTGTCTTTCTTGGTAGTTTGTTTCTTGGTCCTCTTTGTCGTGAGTTACAGTTACTATGTAGTCGTAGAAAAAGGGAAAGAAGAACTAACTATGTTTACATTAACACATTATTAACTATTCCTGCACAGGAATATACAAGTTACAGGACGGACTATATGTAGAACTAATTTTTCACAGTTACACACAATCTTAAAACCTACACACACCATGCAAACTATCTAACATCACATAGCTATAGTTAATTATTAGGTAATATATATCTCACAAAATTGTGGGATCCAGCAGTCCTTGTGCAACTTATTTTAACTTTATGAGAGTTCTTGAGTATGTTACTCTGTGGGACTTCTTCAGGCTTCATTTCTTGCTTCTGCACCAGCTCAAGGTCTCTAGACAAATTCCATTCTTATCTTAGCAGCTGGCACCTGCAAACTTATCTTTGGTTTACTAGCCTGGAAATGTATGAATCCCAGCAGTCTGACGTGTAACAAGTATGCATGGATATGACTCTTTGTATATAACATAAAATTCAAGGAAGTACACTGGGTTTTATGATAGTTGTCACTGCAGGATGATGCAAACTATAATGAAAGATTTAGCTACAGAGATATTTCAAGTAGGAAATCAGCGTTTTTTTGGTAAGATTTTTTCCAATAATTTCGTTTCAGCTTTATTTAAAATAAAACTTTTGTAAACCTGAAACTGGCATGAAAAATATCTGTCAGAGGTGGAATTCTGATTCTGCAAACATATTTTCATGCAATTTAGATTCTTGTTTAATTACCAGATGATATAAAGGCCACGGGGATAATTTTGTACTAGTGAGCTGGATCTAAAACTTTACCATTTACCACCTATGGTTTTACTGCTTAAGTTTAGCTAGAAGTGTTCTGTAACCTGCTAGATATTTAACTAGATAAAAGTAGACTTGGACTATTGCAATGTTTCAGCAGGAGGCCTGTCTCTTGCCATTTGGCAGTATATGGTCTCACATTGTCTAACAGCAATTAACATAGAAATGACGGATGAATAACTCATAGGTAAAAACTTATAGCTGAATGTTCATCTATTAAAAAGCAAGATTCTAAAGTGGCCTAAATAGATTAAGAGACATATGGGCTGCTTTTATACTGGAAAACTGAACAGTGCCAGCAAGATTCCTATGCAGTGGTACTTGCCACACTGCTGGATTTTAAACGTAGTACCTAATGTGGTTTTGATTTATACCAAGCAGAACTACTTAAACAACTCCTGAGTGCAGCTGGGGAATTAATATGGACCATGGACTATTCCATACAAACAATTCAAGTGCTACGACTTCATTTTGGAAAGTAAAAAGTTTTGTAATATCTATTCATGAGGTCATAAAATACAACTAGACCTCAGTGTCAGGGAACACCATAGACACATTCAACTGATTAATATGGGAAGCTACCCAAGTGGATCAAATATGATCAACTTTTGGCTATGTGAAAGTCTAAGCTATCTGCCTAGGATTCCTCTACTACCATAAGAGAGAGGTGGTTACTTCCAGAATCTGTGTCCTGCCATCCGTTGTAGACAGGTATGAAATATCTTTCTTGGGAATACTGAGTTTGGCTCACAAAGCTTTTATTAGTCATCCAACTTTAGATGGTCAGGGTAAAGTGAGGCACAGTCGAGGAACTAGGAAGTTTCTTACCATCTTGTTGTGTCCCTACTTTCCAGTTAATCACCACTCTTTGCCTAATTTTCTTTAACAGAAAAATTAATTCATTACTTGCTGTGAGCCTTTAAAGAATGAGAGAATGACACATTTTTTCTGGTAAGGCATTTTTACTATCAAAAAAGAAGCAAATTTACTGATGCCGTTTTTTCACTTATATCCACAGTTGTTTAAATACTATGGATGCATTGTTTCAATGGCAGAACTAACCACTCTGAAGCTTATGTTTTCCTCTCCAGGAGTTTCAAACTGAAACTCTAGCTCTATAAGCAAAAATTATATTTCTGGCTACATTAATAGCATAATTTTTATTCACTTCTGTTTACTGCAGGGTCCTGAGATGGGTCCTAGTGCCCCACTGTGCTAATGCTTTTGGTTTTTAACATTAACTTCTAAAACTTAATTCTACACTCTATGGCCAGGGAGAATATATCATTGTGAGCAACCGCTTACCAAATAGTTCTACCTCAGCTTTATATAATTTTGTCATTTTTTATGCAACTCTTCAGTTATGATGCACTTCTTCAATTAGTTTTAGCTATATTTTGGCATGATGAGTTTCATAATTGTATTAACAGTAATAAATATATTGTTTTGAAATTTCTGATGCAGGTCAGAGGAAAAGAAGGAAACCCCCCAATTATTGTCCCCCCCAGTTCAAAAATACTTTAAATCCCTTTGATTTACCAACTTAGGCAGTTGAAATACATATATATGGACTCCCTTATGCCAAAATCAACTTTCCCATGCTAAGAACTCTACATTTAACAGCAGTTCTATTGACTAGAAGTGCACTCATTTGAAAATATATAAAATCAAGTGACCTAAAGAAGACAAACAGGAAGAAAATTCATGGCAGATTGAAAGAGAAGTGCACAGGTCCCATAGGAAGCCAGTGGGATGATGAATTGGTGCATTGTGTATATGAAGGAGTTGCTCTTCTGGAATCACATTGCTTTGAGAAGTGTAAATGGAAAGAAAGACTAAGGTTATTAGTAAGATGTGACTTATAAATCAACTTTGGAAAGAAGTTTATTTTAGTGTTCCTTTATTTCCTTCATCATGCATCTGACAAGCAAAACAACCAAAGAATGCACTCTGGTGGTTATCCTCTGTGTTCCTTTTCTGAAATGGGAAGAATTGCCCCAGCTCCATTCAACACTGGCACCTGTTACATCCCACTTCACCTTAACCATCTCCAGCCCCTGCACCTAGCACATAGATTTCACTGTATGCCTGTAACAATGTGTCCTTTTCATCCCTGTACTTTTGCCCCATAATTGTCACAGCTTAAGACTAATTTTTCAAAATCTGATTACAGTTCAAATTGCAAGTGAAACCCAAAGGGGAAGATGGACATGTGGAAAGATTTGGTTCTCATTTTCTTCCTGCTTTCTGCTCTGGTTCTCTTCGTGGATCCTAACCCACAAGATTATTTGTAGCTACATAAGAAATTTTAAATGCCAAGAAAGGTGTAGAGTTAATGAAAAATGTGAGATAATTGATGGAGAAGTTCCTTAACTATTTCCTTGTCAAGTGGATAAATGTCAGGTGGATAAACCCCATCTGGGAAAACATGCAAACCTTTTAGAATTTTAGAAATTCTGTGGAAATATCATGTATATTTCTTTTTCCTGATCCTTTTTCTATAACACTGGGTAAAGATACAGGCTAGATCAGCAAAATACTAAGCCCTGAAAATAAGAAGGACATTGGAATGAGTCCAGAGGAGACCCAGAAAGATGATCAGAGGATTGGAACACCTCTACTATGACGACAGGCTGAGAGACTTGGGATTATTAGTCTGGAAAATGGAAGGTTCTGAAGAGACCTTATAGAAGCTTCCCAGTACTTAAAGGGGGACTACAAGCCAGAGAGGGACTTTGTAAAAAAAGCATATAGTGATAAGACAAGAGGGAATGACATAAAACATTTAAAAGAACTTTTATAACCTTTAAAAGAAGATAGTTTTAGATTAGATAATAGGAAGAAATTCTTCACTACAAGGCTGGTGACACATCAGAGTAGGTTGCCCAGAGAAATCCTGGATACTTCATCCCTGGAAGTGTTCAAGGACAAACTGGCTGGGATTCTGAGCAACCTGATCTAGTGAAAGGTGTCCCTGCCCATGGCAGGGATGTTAAAACTAGATAATGTTTAAGATCCTGCCCAACCCAAATCATTCTATGATAAGCTGAAAAAATCTTTGCTACTGAACAAATTTCTTGGAGATTCTAGCAATTTTCACTGAACTTGACATTTCTCTCTCTTTTTTTTTTTCCTTTAAGAAAACCCAAACCTTTAAAAGTAAAATGTTGTAACCCTGTGTAGTCAAAGCTTCTACTATGTTTAAGAAACATTTTCAACTGAATAGGGTCTCAGAAGTGGCAGATATAGTTAGTCACAGTGGATAAGTGCCATAGCTTATTGGTTCTGCTATGGCAATCAGCAGCTCTTTGGTTAACAGTTACTATATTGTTATATTTAACAATACAGGAAGATGAATAGGAATTTTGCTGACACTTTTGAACACACTTTACACAGTGAAGGCTTTTCCTAATATTTGATGCTCTGGGAACTTTCTGGTTTTTATGAAAACTTAAATTCTGGAAGATACAGTAAAAGCTACAGGAAGTCCATTGCTAGGCTCTAAATCCATTTGTGACAGCACATTTTCTTTACCTATAGGTTCCTACTGCCCAAGAGCATGAGTACTAAATAGGATGAATTTCAATCAACCATACTGGAGGGAATCTGTGAAAACACAGCAATTACTGCAGCATGGTGAGACAAATCACATAGCCAGAATGTTAACATGGGTGGACATACATTGTATTAATGGGAAAAAAGTAAGAGTGGATGCAGGAGACACTTTTTATAGTCTGTTTTCACATAAAGAACATTTCAAAGGAAAGCTGAAAATAAATATATATTTGTTAATATTTTCTTAGAACATTTTTTGCTAGAGACAAGTCAAACATCAGTGACAGAATAGACAAATTTGTATGTGAATTTTATTTTAATGTTCTGTTTTTAGAACAACCATGACTCAACTCATCTCGTCAACTGTAACCCTGGACAAATTCTTAAAAAGAGGATTATTCAGGCTCAAGAATGGATATAGAAATTTATTTTCCACACTTCTACCATCAAAATTACCTCTGCCCTAAACAGGCAAACAGTCTATATGTTTTTTATTTGTCTTGCCTGCCTAAATGGTTATATGATTTTAAATGTATGCACACACATATTTCAATAATTTAAATACTTTTGAAGCCATTTGAACCATTGCAACAAAGATCCTGACCTGTGAAAGACTCTCAAATAAATATTTGAATTACCATAGAAACTTTCTTTTCCAATATTAAGGAAGGATGTGTCTACCTACTGTATTTGACATCAATATATTCAGGTTTTAGCTATCTTTCTTGGTGCAAAACTGCAGTCATTACTTAAGGAAGTTAAGGAAAAAAACGTGACTCTAAAAATATTTTTAGTTGCAAAATATTCAACACCAGCTTAGAGAGTGAAAGAGTTTTTGCCTGTCTTGCTGTACTTAATGTCTCATGATACATCTCCTATGCTATGTACAGAGGCACTGCAGTAATACAATGAGAAAGTCACTTGCACAGTCTCTTAACTGCATCATAAAAGTATTTGTTGCTGCTTAAAAAGAGTTGGAGGATTTCTGGTAGCTGACAATACTTTTTAAATTTCTCAGATGCTAATTACTTGCTTTCTTATTTCAAAATAAAGACTTTTTGGTTTTGTCTGATACAAAGTACACTTTTCTCAGACTATCTCTGTGACTGAAATAGTACTATGTGGTGTAGTATGATGTATTGGAGTTACTTGTAACACTTAGATTTATATAGTATTCATTTTAAACATTTTATTTTATGAGTAATTATAATTTATAATACAAATCTCAGAAAGAAAGTCAGATTTTAAGACCAAACAATGTGAGAGGTCTTTAAGTATGGAAAAAAAAATAAATAGGAATCGTGGAAAATATTGAAATCTTCATAGAAAATGTCTTTATGGCTTTCTGGAAAGTTCTAAAGAAACACTAATAAAATGTTCTTCTAGGTAACATCTTTGAAAAGTCTCCATTAAAGATGTGAAATTACACTGTAAGGGAACAGAAAAATGTTTTGGCTTTCTTCAAAAACATTGGAGAAGGGAATTTGGAGTAAAATAAATTTACAAATACCGAGATTATATTTATATCCAATTGTGTCATTCCCTTCTTGCAGGAGCTGAGATTCCGGAGATGTGTTTTTAACTGCAACCTCCCCCAGAGGTAAAGATTCCCTGTGTGAATGCCCTCTCTCTGCACTCTTGGAAGAGTTACTGGGAAAAATAAAGATCAAATTTTTATTGTGAGTTCAGCGAATGGCAGAGTATTGATAGGAAAGACTGAGAAGAAAATCTCTGCCCTAAATACACTATGGGTAACCAGGATGTTTTCCTGAGATATGGGTCTGAGTACAACATCAGATGTCATCTTCAAAGCAGAGTTTTAATCCCTAGGCAAATGGATCAATTAACAGCTTCTTCACTTGCAAAATTCTGAAAAAGAAAAAAAACAATCTTTTTTCTTTAAAAGTTTCAAAAAAATTGATTTGGGGAGAAAGAAAAGTTTGTTTGGATGAATTATATATTAATGTCACATCCAGTGAAAGAAAAAAAAATAAATTTAGCCTTGATTATTAGCAACTGAGATTAAAAAAAAAAAAAATCTGAGGAAAAAAATAGCTGTACAAGTCATTCTTCAGAGACATTAAGAAACCTTAAATGAAAGACTCATATTTAAGTGTTTTATAGTCACCAAATCCAAGAAATATTTTACCTTTTTAAACCTGAAATAGGAAGTTAGATACTTTCCCTTTTGTTCTGCTTTGTGAAGTCATAATTTCTGAAATAGCTTTAAAAATCCATGCAAATAAAAAATATACATAATATATGACTTTTTTAAAGTAAAGTTGGTTGTTTTCTTCTTTCTCTATTACATTCTGTCTGTCTACTGCCAATAGCAGGAATTTTGTATAAATACCAACAAATCCTACAAAACTTTATCACTTTATATTTTACTTGTATGAAAAATCCATTTTTCTCTTTGTATGTCAGCATCGTCTCTCCATTTCTTATCAAAATCTCCATCTGAATACTAAGTTTTAATATCAGAATATTTTTATGCTTTAGCATTTTGATTCATTTCCTGTTAAAATACAGTTCTTAATGGATAAATTAAGTTGCATGTTGACCTTTTAGGTATTTTCTCTAAATTGTTTTCATTTTTTTACATTGCATTGCTGAACATAAAATTTATTTAGAAAGTGGCATGTCAGAGACTTTACCAGTTCGGGGTTGTTTTTTTTTTTTTGTTGTTGTTGTTGTTTTAAATCATAAGTATGAAATCAAAGACATTTAGCTACAGTCTCTAGGCTTGTTTCTACTCTCTGATTATTTAAAAGTACTGCAAAATGCTTTCTTCTCCTCACACCTGAGAATCAAAACAGTTGGGAACTTTCTTGCATGTTTCCTAAAATAGGGCTGGAAAAATACCGCAATTGCTATCATTTTTACACATTAAGAATACACCAGTCTATGTATTGGAATACCAAATTTCTTGAAAATACAACAGAATATGGAGATAAAGAAGATACTGAGCTGAGTTTAATATACTTCACACTATGATGCAGCCCAGAACACCACCTTTCAACTTGTATAAATTGTATGTCTTAAGTAATTGTTACACATAAATTAAATTAGAGAATATCACCAGTTTTTCAAGCTCATCTAGCTTCAAGGTGGCAATTAGTACCTACTTAAAATACAATAACATGTACTGTCTTGAAACAGTTGTGTGTAAGAATTGCCAGTTCTCTTGAAAATGGACAGGCATGCAGATTTTAGGATGTCAAATGAAGCATTAAAAATAGCTATTTAAACTTGATATCTTAATCATTCTGATCTTCAGCTACAGTGAATCAAACATTTTACCTGGGGCAAATTTCAGTAGGAATCATAAGCTGCTAAAGGCTGTGTTTTTTGCCTAACTCTGAAATATCAACCCGAAGGCTATATTTGCACATAAAAACTGTGATGAAAATTGATAAAAACCAGTGAAAAATGTTACACTTATCTACTCCTGTGAATTTTAATTGGCTTTTTAAGACTAAAAATATAGAAAAAAAGTCTGTGGTAAGAGATAATATTTGAAAATGATAAATACTGAAAAGATATATCTGACATGAGGAAGCAAGAATAGTTATTTTAATTTGATCCTAAGTTATGAATGAGGACAAAGATGGAAGAGATTAAATGCCTCTCATAATAAAAATGAGACCTGTAAGAAAAAGGAAAGTCTAAATGTGAAAAAGAGTGCATTACTGCAAGCTACCTTGGAAAGTTTAAGTAGCAGAGCTGTACAGCTGCTCCTCTCAGGCTGACATCTCTTAATAAACTTACCGGTTCCTCTCCTCCTTCCAATACTTCCATTTTCTCCAGTCAACCATCAGGAAGAAATTGAAACCTGCACAAAACAATAATGATAATAATGATAATAATAATAATAATTAATAACAACAACAACAACAATAATAATATAAAATTAAAGTAATTGAGGGCAGTAGAGTAAGTTAAAAAAGTAAGACTGATAATACATTGAAGCAATATAACTATATTAAATGTGACACTGATAAAACTTGAATAGGTTCATTAGAAAGCAGCAATTTTAACTGTCTTCATCACTGCTGGCTTAATCAGTATTAGCCACAAATATAACTACTATACATTTATTATCCATACAAGTATAAAGCCAAAGCACCTGAGCAAAGTCACTTACATCCTTTAAGTGTAATATTTATCATGATTCTGGCATGGATTTGGTTCAAACTGATTAGTATCTTGGCCCTCTCCTGAACAGGGCAGGGGCATCTCCCTTAGGGCAACAGATCTGAATTCAGCCGTATGACACTGATTTGTGCCATGCTGTTTTCTCGCAGCTCCACAGAAAGAGTTTTGGCTCATTTTACTTTGAGCTTCAGAGAAGGCAGGTAACTGACTCCAATCTCCTAATCAGGATGAATATTATAGAACTTGGATGAGAAATTTGCACGGCTTCATACATTGTTATCCAGTACTTAGAAAAACCTTTGCTTTGCCAAATTATGCCATTTTGGAAACAGGTGTTAAATTTAATTAGAATTTAAGCTTTTTTTATTTTTTTTTTTAAGAAAAGATAAAAATAAAGGTTACTAACTAATTCTAATCATTAAATATTCTCATTTGTTGGCTATAAAAGTGAATGTCACTCCTGGATTTTACCTGCATCTGCTTTGACTAGATCTGAGAGCATCTGGTCTCCCTGTTTATGCCAGGATTGGGTACATACTCTTCAAAGTAAAATTTTTCCCTTAAATAGGTTTTGTGTTACCTTCACAAATGTCTCTATGTCCATCAGTCACATGATTTCAGTATGTTACTCATTGACTTTCACATCATTTGATATAAAAAACATTGTTCTAAGAACTCCTTGATAGATGATCAGTAAGTCAGTACAAACAGCATTGAGATTTTCAATGTAAAAGTTTCAATAATGATATCAGGATCTTTTTTCCTAGGTTGACTGTGTCTCTAGGACGCACCATAACAATATTTGCATGATATGTACAAATGAGAGCACACTTTTTATGTGTCAGTGAGCATCTATATTTGTGTGAATAAATTCAAATATTGATTTTGGAGACTATTTAAAATTAACTTTCCCCAGTCCACATTTCAAGTTGCTACTGAGTATATGAAAAAGATGTGACTACATATAACCTGCCCATTGAAGAAGGTTCTGCAGAAAATTGCCCTGATTTGAATGGCATTTTGATAAGAAAAACTAGATAATTTTTAAATTTATAATTAACCATGTCAAAATCAGAAGTTGATTTTACGTATTTCTTCATAATCTAAAACAAAAGAAGATTAAGACTGAGAATTCTGAACTGTGAATATGTATTTATGTGAATCATAGAATTGATTGGGTTGGAAAAGACCTCCGAGATCATCAAGTCCGACCCTTGGTCCAACTCCAGTCCATTTACTAGATCATGGC
>JAWWLZ010000118.1:77125059-77149476 GCA_035041345.1 Poliocrania exsul
GCCTGGGAGAAGAGACCAACCCCCACCTGGCTAGAACTTCCCTTCAGGTAGTTCTAGACAGTGATGAAGTCACCTCTGAGCCTCCCCTTCTCCAGGCTAAACAACCCCATCTCCCTCAGCCTCTCCCCATAGGACTTATGCTCCAGTCACGTATCAGAACTCAGAGGTGCTGATTTGAAACTCCTAGATATTTGGGAGTTTTCTTGTTGCTGAGGCTGAAGTATATGTTGTGTATAAAAGGTGGAATACAGAAGCATTCTAACAAAAAAAAAAAAAAGCACTGCAACAGCATCAGTACTTAGGAATAAAAAAAAATAAATGTTTTGTATAAATGTTATGTCTGTCTCTTTTATATTGGCAGCAACTTACAGAGATTATCATTAAAAAGGAAGGAAAATTGATGTATAAGGAAATAGCAGTCTTGGTTTTATGTGAAAGTAGTCTATAGTAAAAGGAAACCTTCTCACTGGTGTTTTTAAAAAGCAGTAATACTTTGACATTTGGAAAAACAGTTTCACAGTCTGAAACGGAATAAATGTGCTGTCTGCCCAGCAGCATTCCTGGGTAGGATATTTTGGCTATTTCTGCAGATAAGATAAATATGATAGAAATATAATTGAAATCTGAAGAAAGTGAAAAGGACAGTAGTTCTTAAAGTCAGTAAAGATAAAACTAAAACTTGTTTGCATTCTGATGACAAGTTCTTTGACAATATAATCTTATTGTTGACAATACCTACAGCCAACTGGGCAACCCAGGTTTGTCAGAATATTTGCTTGTTATATTTTGCAACAAATCGTTTATGAGCCTTACAATGTATATAGATATGAGATGTAGAGAACTGCTCATAAGGACAAAAGTCAACTAAAAACTTTCAGGTAAAATACTGACCTACAAAGCTAAATATGATTTGAAGTGATGTGAGTCATGGAAGAAAAAAAATAATTTTAGCATCAGTATGAGGCTTGACAAGGACCAGCTGTCCTGAAGATGGGAAAACTCTAGCAAAATCAGTGTGTATGGAACAAGTGAAGACACTAACAGACCTAATTCTCCACACCCAGCATCCACTAGGGCCGTCCCACTGCCTTCCCGTAGTCCTGGAGCCAATTTTGTCTCCGCACGGAGATGTCAGTTCCTGTCCCAGAAATGCTACAGAAGTGCCACTCTCCAGATATGCCTCCTGAACCTCAGTCCTACATACAGAATTCCTGTCCTTTGCAAGTCTGATGTGCTGATGACATCCTGGCTGGACCCTGAGCCCCACTCATTACCTTACCTTCTCTGATGATCACCTGTGGATGACTGACAGACCCTGTTGCTGTCTCCAACTTGATCCCATTGAGGCATGAGAGGTCTCTGGCCAGTTGGTGCAGTTACTGGTCACCTTGACTTCTGGTTCATCTGCCTTCAAGGAACAGCCAGAAGTGGCGCATCTACAAAGGCTTGTCTTTTGGAAAGTCATGTCTATTCTGATTTTTATTTCTCTAGCAGGTAAAATAAAAAGTAAAGGTATACTCCTTATAGGATCATAAATACTGTCCTTAATATTTCAACAAGTGTTTAAAAAGCCAAAACAATCCAAACAAGAAATACTTGTCATTAACAACCAGTAATAATAGTGAGGAATTTGAAAAATGATCAAAGACATAGTCTACCGAGCCCTAGAGAACAGCAGAAATAAGGATAGTATACACCAATAATTATCTCAGGAAGAAAAAAATATGTAAAACAAGTAAGAATTATTTTTAACACTTTTATTTTTAAAGGAAATATATATGTGTTATGACTGTACAAATCAAATTTAAAAGTTCATCCAATGCATAACAACACATTATTTTACTTCAAAGTGGCAGATTACTTTTTAATAGGGCATTATTTGCTGTAAAGATTGCCATGTAAAATTGTGATTGTTGGAAGAGTGCTGGCAAATTTTTGATAACAGCAACTCCCACTGACTAAACTTAGGGGAAATTTCTCTCTGAAATCTTTTTTCCTGGCACAGAATGATTAATAGCTTTCCTAAGAAATGGTGCCAAATGTATTTAACTAAAATACAAATTAATGAAGTTACAATAGCAAACACAAGGTGATCTCATCCCACTTTATCTGTTTCACACATCATACAGCAAATCAGGCAGAGATAATAAGAGAAAAATATCCATATCTTTAGCAGGGCACATGTGTATGACAACAAATGGAAGCATATTGATCAGAAAATAAGATCTATTTGAAATGACTTAAAAACACACAAAGTAGTGTTTTGAGCACTTCAATATTTAATTCATGCTGAGAAGAGTTTGCAAGCAGTTTGAAAGCATGTATTGTGTTTCCTAATAGAAGTACAGCTGATCTCTTTCTCTTGGGACCATACTTGATGATTTCTTGACTGAGGCTAAAGGGATATGTTATAATTACAGCCTCAGGATTCAGGTTATTTGCATTTTGTCTCCCTAGCCTTGCTTTTCATTCAAGTTAATCTAATTCAGTTGAACTAACAAAAACAGAACCTCCCAACTTTTAGCCTATACTCTTTAGGACTTACAATTTTCTCAGTTTTGGAGAAAATTATTGCACTGCTACATATTTTAACCAGGAAACAAAAGCATTAAAATCTTGACAGTCTCTTCACTGTTTGTTGGATGAAGATATATGTTTAGATTTTCATATGTTTGTATCTATACAAGATAAACGGTTGCACACAGGGTTCTTTGTCAATCTCTTTGTGCAATGACTGACAAAAAGCCTGTAGCTTTTCCTAATTATGTTTTGACATCCAGGCATAATATTTAAACATTGAAACTGATTAAATGTCACTTATAATTTTGCATTCACTACATCTTTACATTTGACAAAAAGGTTTCATGAATCAGTTTCTCTAGAAGAATTACATATTATCCTTCTTAGGTGGCAAAAGCAACTGAAAAAACTGAAAGTGAAACTTTACAATGTTTCCTGAACTCTTTGATACTCTGTGATCTCTGATATGAAATAATCTAACTTTCAAATTTTGGGAATTCATCAGTTTCAACCAGATTGTTCTTATCACAAGAATACATTCCCATTCAAGGTTAAGATTAGTGCCAAAACTTCTACAGAGCTGCCTTTAAGAATGGGTTTTTTTCTGTGTTAAAGGCCTCATAATCAATCTTTCTTGACGCTCTATGAAAGTTTATCAGGGAAGTTCATTTTAATTGAGTCCTTTTCTTGTGCCAATTTTGAATTTGAGAATTCCTATGTAAATGAGACAGGTCAAGATACATCTTTTAAAATTATTTTTATTTCCAGTCTCTAGTTATTTAAGCACAAATAAAATTTTGTTATAAATTCATGGGTTTTCCTATGAATTCATTTTCCAAATTTCAGTTCTTGATCACCACAATTCTTGATTAGTAGAATTGTGTAAAAGATTCTTTGGAATGAAAAAAATTAAGCACTGCACTGAAAAAACTGATCATTCAATACATAGGTTATGTATATTTTTCTCAGTGAGACAGTCATAATACTTTTTTTCTTTTCTGCTCTTATTTTGAGGAGACTGGAAAGGGGTTGTGAAATATGGAGAAAGCTAGTCTGTGAAAAGCATGGAATTGTTTTAATTGCAACAGGTTACTGAAGTTGTTTTGATAAATAAAAAAAAAAAGATTATATACACCTGGGTTTTCTAGATAAAGGAACTAATCTAGTTAAATTAAGCAAAAATAATCTTTCCCTGCTGGGCAAGCAACTTATGGACTGCCTTCCTGGGTTTGGCTTTTTTTTTTTTCCCCCACAGTGATCAAATCTCTGAAATCTTTCTAGTAGACTTCAGTACAAAATGAATATACTAATATTAAAAATAACATAGAAGTACCTATTTCTGAAGCTTCTATTTAGCAAGCCAATATGGGTCATTAAACATCTCTAACTGTGTGTTCCTGAGAAGCAATAACCACAGACTTGGGATCACATTTTCCCACTGAACAAGGTCTGCTGAGAAAAAAAAACAGAAATACATTGTGAAAAACCTATTTGCTGTTTTATTCTTAGTAATTGAATCCAAAAATATAAACCCACAATGTATTTTAACTTCATTCACCTCTGTAATAATCATGTTTATGTTCTAGTATGGAAACTATTCTTTCGATTGTCCAAATGACTGCCTGCTGTTTACTCTTGAATAGCAATTTTTTTTTTCCTGCAATACTACCATTCTTTAATTTCCCTCTGGTCATTTCATTAACATTTTGATTCCCGTTTCAAGACTTTTATAATCATTAATAAAGGTTATGTGTGCTATTATTTTTGGCACTTATTCTTTGAGAAGAAATTGGTATTTTCTGATGTGTTTGTGGTTTTTTCTGTTGTTTACCTTGTGCCTCTAGTGCTCCTTGAGCAGCTCCCTCAAATGTTTGAGACTGTTTCCTGTACTATACCTTTAGCAGGCTATCTTCCAATATCATACCTATTTGACATATGGCATCCAGTCAAATGCAAACATATTCAGGGTTCTTCGGCAATATGACTTTTACTACACTTTTTTGGCTTTTACTTTTTTCACAGACAATTCAGAGACTATTCTGAGTTAGAAGGGACCCACAAGGATCATCGAGTCCAACTCTTAAGTCAATGGCCCACATAGGGGATTGAACCCATGACCTTGGCATTATTGCAACCAAGTTTTAACCAACTGAGCTAATCTCAGGGTTAGTTTACCCAGAGGACTCAATTGAAACAGCCTATACAGAAGCATCAAGTAAAATATATTATAAAAAATTGCTCACAGAGAATTTAGTGATCTGGAAAAGTGCTACTTGAAAAGCTAATTATCTAAACACATCTCTAAATCTCAGATCATCCAGCACAGAATTCAAAATTCCTCAAAGTGCGTGTGTAATTAGTGTTAGAAATAAAAACTTGAATAAAGCTATGATTTCTTTATAAATATCTATATTACAAAGTTCTCTGAAGGTATCATTTCTGCTTCAAGCCCTCTCTTTATACTACACTGAAATCTACAGTTGATAGTTTCCAATGTTTTCTGCATTCTACTCGTATTTTATTTACTTCTTCTTTGTATTAAAAAGGACCCAAAATAAAACCTAAAAACAATTCAGACATTGAGGCATGGATGTAAAATTCTATATTACCAAAGGACCTATGGTTCTAATTTATTGTAAAATGCATACTACATAAGATGACTTACAGTTGTTGAATTCTGAGTTGTTCTCTATTTCCATTTAGAAACTGTTAATCTGTAAGTTAATTGTGTTGAAAAATATCTTTCAGAATCATAAACTTCTAAAGGCCAGAATAAGCAGAAACAGCTTTATTACATGCTCAGAATTTCATAGTAAAATATCAATAAATATAAAGGTAAATTCCATTTTCACAAGCTCTAAGGAGAATACAAATGATTGACTTTCTATTCTTCAGTCAATAACTTATTGACAGTTCTGGCTCCGAATGACAAAACAAAGAGAAGAAATCAATGGCAGTGGAGAAAAGATCAGATCAATAGCTGAATTTCTCATTAATGGAGCAAATGGCAGTTTTACTCACTTTGACAGAAAAAGACAACAGCTTCACATCCTTTCTGACTCAGAATAAAGGCTAGAGATCAAATATTCATAATGAATGTGAATCTGCAATTTCTTTAGGCCAAAAAACCCCTTGCATCTATAAAATTAATTTTTAAATGTATATATGATCCCTGGAGTAAAGTCCAACAGAAATCATTAAAAATCATGGTTAAGCATTTACAGGGATTTTAGGGTCTATAAACATACTTTCACACACAGTGCTACTGTGCAGTTCTAAGCTCCAGAGCAGATGTATGTTCATAAGCTTATCGTTTGCAGAAAAGAAATAATTTTGTTGATGGGTGGGTGAGATCATTTGTGTTGGTCACTTAGGTAAAAAATAGGAATGAAATTTTCTAAATTTCCTTTGTGCTACTCACAAAAGCATAGTGATTGAACAACTTTTATGCCACGTTTATTTTCTGATCTTCAGTTAAAGTAAATAAATGGGTAAAGATCCTGATAATGATTGGGAACTATAGAGATGAATTAAAGAAAAAAGTTGGTAACTACAAATATCTGTTGAGATATTACAGTCTAATTATACAGATTAGTGATTGTACTCATCTCCCAACTTGTACATCATCTTTTTTGTACTTTTTAGTGAGAGGCTATTGTGAAAACCCAATGCAGTGCATTGGAATAATGCACATATATTTGTATGATACATGTATATTTGTATGATACATGTATATTTGTATAATACATGGGTTGCACCAACATTTCTCAAGTGGCTATTCCTATGCTAAAAAAGCACAAACTGCAGAAATTTCCATCAAAAGAAGGATTTTCTGAAACAAGGATAAAGCAGAAAGCAAGGGTCATGAATCCTCAAAGCTATTTAACCTCATAAACCAGAGCTCTTATACACAGTAATGGTAGACACTAATTAAACCTAACAATTTATGAGAAGTAGTTTTAAATATGCCTTTGAATCATGTTTTATTTTAAAATAAATGTTATTGATGGCCACACATAGAGGATAATAAAGAGTTATATACAACTTCTTGAGTGGTCAGCCAGTTACTGTAAATTGCTATTAAAATCAATGGATCAATAGGTTAACTGTAAAACTTTCTACTTATAAGCGTATAATTATCTGTAATACATGGTACTTAAGCCTAACATGCTTATGATATTTATGAACCTTTTATAATCTATTTACACATACAATACTCTCTCAGACATGATAATGCATCTGTGACATGAAGATTGATCTATATCAGAGCACAATCTGAAGAATCTAAGATTTCTTGTCCTCAAATCAACTTTTCATAACACTCCAGAAAAAGCCTATGGCTTTCTCTTACAAAACGCAGAAGTATGAAACTGTGTAAGTAACATATTGCTAAAGTCCTACCCATTTCTTTCTATACATCATGAGTTTTTTTCTCATACTTTTAAGTAATAAATAGCAGCAATCAACTGTTTATGATATGAATCTATAAAGCATGAATAAGCAAAAAAATTAGATAATTCTTAGTTCAAATGTGCTTTTATAAAAATAAAATCTTAATTCAGGTTAAACTCTTTGATTATTTTTCACTGGCTTGTAATATTTTTGGCTTCACAAAAGCTGAATGGCATTTACAGCATCTTACAAAGTTATCAGTACTTTGGAAATTTAGATCCTAAAACATACAATTAATATCAAAGGTGTTTTAACTATCCTACTTTCCCAAACTTTTGTATGCCAATTTCATCTTATATTCATGAATACCTTGCCTTTAGACAAAGTCACAGAACTCATTAAAATGCTAAGTAAATCAAACAGCCAGACAGAAATCAGGATCAGAGAAGAAATATGGTCATAATCCAGTCAGGCGAGAGCAAGAAGGAAAAAAAGAAAATGGAGCCATGGAAAATGGGGGACAAGATGTTTCCAAACATATGCTTCCATGACACTGTAACAATGGAACAGGACTGCTTGCACCTTGAGAGACCAGTTCAGCTGATTAAACAAGAGTATTATGTACTGTTCTTCTGGTCTTACTGATGAATGTTCGTTGAGAAATACAGTAGTAATGGAAGAATAAATGCTAACAGAAGGAAAATAACTTGAGCTTTGTGAAACTTCCTGGATGTTCAAATTCTGTTGATACATAATTGACCAGCTACCAATGAACAACCTATGTTTTAGTACAATGATCAAGCTGTATCCTGTACAAGCAAGAAGGAGAACAGTAGCAGAAAACATGAATGCTGGATTTTAATAGTAGTAGCCCCTTTCATCTAAAAGTATTCTTCAGTAATATTGTATATTAATTAGTTTTAACTGAATTGAGAATCACCAAGACCTATAGGGAGCCCTTAATCTGTAGCACCAGGTGAATCCAGCCTTCTTGTTTTGATTTGCAGCATTGTCTCAGCTGCTGCATTTCTATATAGAGCCTTTTAGATTGCTAGGTGTTCAAGGCTTCGTATTCATTATGCTAGGGTTTTTTTCAAATACTTTTGCTAAGTGTATTGCCTTAGTGCATTATGTAGGAACGCCTGGACAATTTAGTCTTCTGGACACTTAAAATTTAGTCATTGAAGTGTTCCTTTTCTCTAATTCTAGTTCTTTAGCATATCATTACCGACATGTGTAAAAAAAGACAACATGACCTCACTTGCCATCTTCCCAAACATGAGTACAGGGAATAATATATCAGATCTTTAGTTTAAGTCTACTCATACTCCTATATGTTATCAGAAAACAAGTTCCTTTTTGGCTTTATTTTATCAATGAATAGGGACTGCGAAATGGCAGTTCCTTTGAATTTGTCTATACTTGTGTTTCCAGAACTTTCAAAATGAATAAATGGTGGGCATTGATATCTATAATCTAGAGGATTTACAAAGGTAGTCACATACTCTATGATTTTACCTGCCTCACTGAGGAGATTCAGACAAAGGGCCTCTAAATCCTTAATTACCGATGTACCAGATAGACAGAACACAGAAGGGATTTTCATATTAAAAAGATAAGGACCATTTTAATTTATTCACAGGGCTAAAACCAAAAATGGTTACTTCTTAAACACATTGCTAAGGCAAGTAATTATCCTTACATATGCTAGTTTTCAAGACTAGGATTAAAACATTACTTTTCAAAACTTGTTCTTATATTTTTCAAAGTAAAGTAGGAAATTACTGCATTTTAGTCTAAAATGAAAATTCCACACAATTAACGTGTTGTCCATAAAGAGATGTGCTTAAAAACACCCAATACAATTACTTTGACTTAAATTTTTATATATCAATAAATGTTTCACAGTCATCTGCTAATAAGTGAATTCTGTTTAAGCATTCCCAGATATTTGAACAGCCTACTGTATTCTGGTGAATTTTAGAAGTTATATAGAATTTTAAAAATAAGTACCAGCCTCATTCATGGACCTTAGTAAACTACTCAGAGTCTTCCTATTGTTGATGGAAGTGTACCATGGTCTGAGTCTGTGAAGTACATATGCGTAGCCTTGCCGGCCAGAGGAAAGCATAACTGAAATAATTCCTTAGCAATAAAGTTAAAAAAATTATTCTTGGCCTTTGGAGCAATCTGTTGGTCTTGACCAAAAGCTCGTGATGAGGACATTTTTCAGTGGTGATTTTTTTTTTGTTACACTGATTTGAAAATATTGGAAATTCTTATAAATGTGTTATTTTGATATTTTGAATTTTCTTCAGTCTTTTGTATACTGTAGTATACAGACCCACACCTTTATGGCTTTTGTAATTTGGATCTTTGATCCCTATTTTGTTTCCGATTTGGAATTCAGCAGAATAAGAGACCACATCAAGAAGCATTCCATCTCTAAAGCAGGCTGTTTTAAACATGCTTTTGTCTCCACTCCAGTAAAAAAATGTCAGACCATATCTGGTGAAGTGTTATACTTCATTAGCTGTCAGTGACTTCCTTTGAATTTGAATAATTTGCTGTTACTTGAATATCATCTAGTTCTGATCTTTGTAACTACCCAAGCCAATCAGGCACTATTTCTGGAATGTCCTACAGTGTTTCTAAGTGTGTTGACTTGGTGTCCAATTTGTCCAACACTCAGGTTTCTGTAAGCAAGACTGTTCTTCAGTCTGGAACAATATAACACCACAAATACTCAGTTTCTGTTTATACAAGCATTCATTGATAAGAGATAGATTCCTAACAGTTATTAATATTTTTCTTTTGCAGTCTGTGATCTGTGGGGGTTTTTTTTCTTCTAAATACTGACTACATTTAATTCAATATACAGTGTCATAGATACACAATAATACATATTTCAGGACAGTGGTTTACAATTGGATTTGACATCTTGTGTAGTGAAGGGCCTGGAGACTTTTATCTTTTTGATTTTTTTATTTGTTTGACAGTTTTTATCCCTGAACTCTGATACAGTGTATGTGTTCTTCCCTTGATTTCAATACCTTTCTGTTCTGTACAAAGATCTGAAATCAATAAATTGAGATGCCTTTAATCATAATGGGAAAAAAAGCTAAAGTAGATGGCATTCTCTCATACCTTAATATCCTAAATATAGGCAGTGATGCTATATCTTAAATATAGCATCTCTGAGAGATGCTCCAGTCCCCTAATCATCTTTGTTGCCCTCTACTGGACCTGCTCCAGGAGCTCCGTATCTCCCTTGTATTGAGAAGCCCAGAACTGGGCACAGCACACCAGGTGTGGCCTCACTAGGATGTAGTAGAGGGGTAGGATCACATCTCTCGACCTCCTGGCAATGGTGTTCTAATAATGCATCCCAGGATACCATTGATCTTCTTGGCCACAAGAGCACACTGCTGGCTCATGGACAGCCTGTTGTCTGCCAGGATCCCCAGGTCTGCACAGCACTTGTGGATATTGGCTACTCCTCCCAGCTTTGTTTGTTGTCAGTAAACTTGATGGAGAGGCACCTACCCACTTCATCCAAGTTATTAATGAATAAGGTAAACAATAATGGGCCCAGTTTTGACTATGGGGTTTGACAGACCCTGTGCCAACTAGATCCTGGACCTGCATTTGGGATCAGACCTCAGTTGATACTAGAGTCTGGGAAGAAAGTTCTCTCACAGTAACCAGGTTACTGATTGTCATTGTCATGTCTGTGACCTCCACATGGTGATAGGACATGTCACACTGTACAGACAATTATCTAATTGTGTGGTATGTAAACCTTTAGGCAGGAAACAACCTGCTGCACATATTATAAAAACATAGACCTGATAAACAGAGATAGCCAAAGAAGGTTTTTCAATACTAGCTCACACCTTTCACAAAAGTAGTTTGCCTACTTCTATTTTGATCTAAAAGAACTCTCAGCAATCACATGCCAAGTCAGCATGCAGTTTCAGAGGTTTGCAGCAAAACTAGATTGAAAAATAATGTTCAATAACAATAGCAGGCTTCAGTCAAAGACTAGGAACAATACTGCATTTCACACTTCCATTTCTTCAGACACTAACATTTCATCCAGAATTATTTTAATTTTTTTTTTTTAGTGTAAAAAGATTCTTCTTTACTATCTTTTTAAACTAAAATGTATTTGACTAATAGAGTCAGAATCCAAACGTTTAGATAACCTCACTATTATGAATTCTTAGGCTGTAATACAGTACTAATAAAAGGATAATATTTAATGCATGTTTAAATGGGTGAGGTATGTGAAAAGAATGCTTAAAAATACACACACATAAATTGAAAAGCATACATAATTATAAATAATTAGTAATTATCATAAAAACTTAAAGTAAAAAGCAATAAAAGCTGCTTACAAAATCTGTGAAGATTTAAGAACTTCTGATTTTAGTCATTTTTTCTATATTTTAGATTCATCTCACAAGAAAAAAAATCTGATTGATACCTAATTTTGAAATAGGAGTAATAGAGGAAAAAAAAAAACCAGCCAAAGTTTTAATTACCTAAGATTTTCTACTTGCAGGATCTGAATACTGCAAGCAAGCACTCAGTAAGTCCAGTTCTCACTGGCAGTTGAAGGAAATATTATGGTCTGTAATATTTTGGTGCCCATTTCTGTTTTCATGCACCGAGCTTGAGATTTTGAGTCACTTAGGCTGTTGTCAGAGTTCTTACTTATGACTGAAACTGCCTTAAAAGTAAAAAGAAGAAAATAAAATCTGACATTTTGTAACGATATTTTTCCACCACTATTTTCTACCACCTGTAGTCGTAGCAGAATTTTTGCATATGTGAGGTAGTGAAAAAATTACACTGAAGCTAACACATTGGGGGTTTTTAACAATTTTCAAGAGAGAATTGACAAGATTTTTAATACCTCTATGATTTCTGGTCTTGACTCTAAACTCTTTTTTTCACACTTGAGAAGTCTTGACCATTTCTACAGCAGGTTGCTTTCATCCAAATTTACAAGGCATATTTTTGATTTCTGATGGAAATTACTAAGACTTGCCATTATGTTAGCTTTCAGATAAACAATCTTTTGCAGTTTCTGAAACTAATAAAGTAAACAAAATTCCTGGCCTGAAAGGTTTATGATTCAACGTATCAATCCAGGAAAAAAAAAATCATACATTATGGGTAGTACAGTTAAAAAATCTCTAAGCTTTAGTGGAGGAGACAGTGACTGAGATGACAAGTCATAGAGAGATGGAATTTATATTGGACTGTTATACTCTTTGGTATTCTCTTTTTAATTTTCAAGTAGAGAAGACAGATGGTCCTAGATGATATGGGAAATATGGGGCTTCTGAAGGAATTTGAGTGGCAAGAGAATGGACATAGGTGGGATCATTAGTTTAAGGCTGAGGATGACACATAGCATCTGTGCAAATGCATAACAGTGTGGAAAGGCAGATGTAGTGATCCACAGACAATTAAAGGCAGCAGAGAGGAACACTTCAAAACTTTTTGATGTATTCACTTCCTTTGAACAGTATTCAAAGTGTTAATATTTCATTTTCTACTCCTATCTAGCAGAAGTCATTGGTGTTTTGAATAGACCCATTAAAGCTTTACCAGGATTAGAAAGCATACATGCTTTTCTACAATCATGACTTTCAATGAAAAATTAGCTGTCCTTAATAAGAAAGTTACCTAAAATTTTTAGCATATCAAATTAACCTGGAAAAACCTGTCTATTTAAGAGTTCTGAGCAGGATTCTTTCAGTGAACATGGTACTTTTTTTTAAATGTTGAAATTGTTCCAGAGGAGGATTTCTGTTCCTCTGGTAAAGGAACTCTTTCAGAGAGCCCCGTTCTCTGGAGGAAATTCTGAAGATTAGATAAAGAATTAAAGCTGGTGTACTATGGAAGGATCCACACTACTTTACTCTTAATTTCTGCTAGTGCATAATTTAAAACCAGCCAAATTTGGGTAATTATATTAAGAAAGTTGGGAGAAAGTTGTGAAGAAAAAGAAAAACATAAATGGAAATTACAATAAGTGAGAAAATAGTTCTCCTTTTATTCTTAAGGCAGTAGATTGTCACGATTGTTACTGGGATTAGTTCTAACATGGAAAATGGTTGTACTAACATGGAAGATAGTTGTTGTAATATGGAAGATGGTTGAATCATGCAGAACATGCAAATTCTCTAACTCGGTTGAAGCAGCCGTGGAATCACACAGGTGAAAGGAAAATGTGGAGATTCTCTATTCCCAGCCCTCACTCAAAGCAGGGTCATGGAGAGCACATTGCCTAGGGCCATGTCCACTTGTATTTTGACTACCAAAAGTGCCAAACCCTTTTGATACTCCACAACCTCTCTAGGAAGCCTGTTCCTGTGTTCAGTCATCTTCGCAATGCAGTGTGCAGGACAATCAGTAATTACCTTTAATTACCAGTAATTAATGGCATGCAACAAACATATAAAGCCTGTAGAGTGGAATACAAGCAGATAGATGTCAAAGTTCCCTATTCCTGGTCTGTAATCTGCCCAAGATTGCATTAAACTGGGTCATCCTTGAACTTTCAGGTTTTACCTAACATGCAAAAAGCCTAAAGACACTGCCTATCCTGAAGGCACTCACTGACTGCCGAGGTATTCATACTGGCCAACATGTCTGTTGAGTCTGATTACAGGCATACAGAGGCTTGTATTCATTTACGGTGAGGAACACAAAAATGACAAAGGGACACCCTGTATACATTATGTCATATATATCTACTGATATTTCTATACTAAACTGGAGAGAGAGGCTGATGTATAAAGCCTCATCAGTGTCACTGTTCCCAAAGGACAGCATCATCATCCACAGTTTTTCAAAAGGTTTTTTGCTTTTTGGGTTTTTTTTGTTTAGTTTGTTAGTTGGGGGTTTTTGTGGCTTTTTTTCTTTTTTGTGTGTGTGTAAATCAGATCAGCCTGATTTACAGTATCTCTCCTGCTCAGATTAGAATATCAAGGGAGGTCAGGGAATACAGGCTTTTAATGCACAGTTCCAATTGAGAAATTGTTCCAAAGGTGCAATATAAAACAAATCTGCAGTATGCCTATTCCCTGCTGCTCACACACCTACAAAGGCTACTGTAATGGAAGAGGAGGAGTTTTGCATTTTCTGATGGAGTGGGAAGAAGAAGTAGAGCAGCTTGCCTTCAAGTATAGTACGAATAATGCAGTCAAGAGCATTAGTTTTCTGGAAATATTCATCCAAGAAGACATTTTTCCTCACAAATTTTAGAAAGAAATTAAGAGTCGATATTTCAACAAAAATCAAATGTGTTTAGCCAAGATTGTGATGTTTTGAATGAGTTGAAATTTTATTTAATGTTCCTACTCAGTCCAAGTGTAGGAATTAATTCAAATGAATTTCTTCTCTAAAGATGTATCATGATCTGCTCTGATGAGGAGATTTTTCAAAATTTAGCATCCACATAGCATTCATTACCAGTTCAGCTTGTTATAATGGATAGTGGGGGCTGGAAGACCAAAGAAGCTAGAACGTACTCCCGCTCTTGTTTCTGCAGGACTCTTCAATTATTTGACTGCAAGAGGTGTTTTGTAAGAGAAAGCAATTGGCTTTAAGCAGTGTATTGTAAGAGGAAAAAAAATACAATTAACAAAAAAGAACCCCAAAACAATAAAACAAAACAATGAACTAAGATGAAAGCTCATATTACTTTAAAAATCAATTTTGATTGAAAATGTCAGCTCTACGTTTGTACTTCTTAGTTATGTATGCGGAGTACCTGAGAAGGGCAGTAAAGCCTACCTGGCAGGCATGGACATTGGAAAGGGGCTCTGAAGCTCTGGGAGGAGGTAATGGTAACACCAGAATTGCTCCAGGAAAGCTTCATACCTGTCTGACACCAGAGCAGGCATAGGATGTGTCTACTCCATTCTGTCCTTCAGCCTTTCTGCCTTCCTTCAACTTTCAAAATTTTTTAAAACTCTTATGGCAATTAAAACAAACACCAATTTTAAAAATTCCCTGTTCCTCTTTTATCTGACTGTTTTCATTTTGGGGTGATTCTTTTGCAGGCTGCAAAAGGACAATAAATATGTTATACCTTTACAAGGTTCAGACCAATATCCATCAGTTTAGTTTTATGTAAACAATGCTAATAACTAAAAATCTGCTTTGTGATTTTTGTTCTCTAGTTGTTCTCCTAAAATAAAATTTATTTGTTGTGACTTTCCTTTTCCTGTTAAAAAAATTCACAGAGGACATTGATTGTCATAGTGCTCCTCTTAATTTTCAAAGAGGAAAAAAGTCCACATGATTGGCAGTATTTGAGCTTCATGGGCTTAGACACGCTTAGAAATGTTATATTCTCTTTGATTACAGATGTACAGGATGGACAGACAATTTTTAGATAAACTCAATCTCTTCTCTAATTTAAGTTCCTCAAAATAACTGAATGTAATATAACCACATGACAGAGCCTCTGCAATTCTCCCAAGTAATCAAGCACAGAGTAGCCAGTCTTTCACATTTACTCCATGCCACACTCATATAGAGAAGTTTTTGCACTGGATATCTCAAAGTGTATCAACACTGACAGGAATCTGCTTGTTGTACTATACTATAAAACAGCCATCAGGGACAAAGTTTAAGAGGGGTTTTTTAAGTTTAAACTGGATAAGTTCTAAATAAAGTTAACTAGTCCAGCAGTGTTCCTTAGTCTGGTAGAATTTCTAAGTAACATAGTTATGTGAAGAAAGCCTTTAAATATAGACCAAACTTAATGTCCTTTTTCTAGCTGATTGTCCTGCAGATTGCAGGCTTTTTTTTTTCTTTGAAAAATGTGATGTCTTTGGCCTGTGACAGTCAACAATGTTATTCCTACCTTTAACTAAGGGATCCCAGATGCAATTTCTTCCTCTCACCTACTTTGCGTTCAGTTATTGTAGATACATTTTGAGAGGATAAGAACAGGAAAAAAAAATTATGTGGGAAATCTATTTTGGATAGCTAAGCTTGCATATATACATATATATATATATATGTATATATATTTATATATGGAAAAGGGTAAGCAAAAGACATCTTTAAAGTAATTGACTAGAAACTAAACATGCTAATAAACATTTCTGATTACATGAGTATAGCTGTTGGACCTCAGTAAGTATATTTGCATAAATTATGTTCAAGATTCATTATACATAGCACAAGAGCCAGCTTGGTAAGGGTTTAAGTTTTACCTTAATCTTTAATGTAGACTATGAATAACCTTTTCATTCACATGCTTTAGTGATATGCTGAATGGTAGTGAGACAAATCTCCCTTAGTTAAGTGTTGTTTCAAGGACTGGTCCACAATTGCCTACAGAATCTATATTTTTAGTCAAGTCTTTTGTACCTCAGAATGTAAAACTTTTCACTTAGCTTGTAATAGGCTTTCAAATACTTAAAAATCTTTATGCAGTAGGAGTGGCAAGAATAAAAAGCTCGTATTCTACAACTGGGAGTTCTTCTTTAGTCACTTTTATGAGATATAACAAAGTAACATGAATGTCAAACAATAAACATCATCACAAGTAATAAAAAAGCATAACAGTGACCTTAAGGAGATTTAATTGACCATTGAGTAACAGCAAAAAAATTGAAAATAGACAAGGGGTTCATTTTTAGGGCAGTATGCATCTGAATACTGCATACAAAGTAACAAATAAGGGATGGATTAGAAGTAAAACAATACAAAACTCACAATGTTTGAAAATGTTCTACTAAAGCATTCTTCCTAAATTATCTATAAAGTAAATTTTCACAGTGCTAACATAACCTATTGTAACACAACACAATTCTCTTTGACTGTCCCTTATCAGTCAGATGAGACCTGTCCAGGTTAAATTAAAAGCTAGGGGTGATACCAAGACTATTTGGTTGTAGATGGAGGTATGCTCAATAAGGAACATCAAATGCCCGAGAGTTAGGTCTTGTCAGGTATCATGTGTGCCCAAGTAGACCAGAAGAATAAGCCAGAAGGACAACTCCACAACTAAAGGAGGTTTTTTTTTCAAACTCTGACTACCTGCAGGCATTTAACAGTCTTTTTTGCCCACTTATCCTTCAAATAAAGTACATATTCTACATTTGTTTGGTCTCTGTAATGCTAACCTGCCAGAGCAGAGGCATTAGGAAACCAAGGTAACATAACTTCAGTTTTCTGAATTTTGAATGGACTTCACCAGAAAACAGTCACTGAAGTCATCCCGCTTTGCCGATATTACTCCTATGTCTATGTTAGAAAACTAGGCACCTTAGATTTTCTCTCTGTGTATTTATACTGAAGATGTGTGAACAATTCTAAAGAGAGTTTCTATCTCATTAAGATAATTTACTTCCCTAAGAATAGATGAAGCCCTAGCTCTTGACTTAGTTACTGCAACCATGTGCCTGAGGTTATGTGATAAATTTGAGTCCAAAACTCCAGGATTAGCCGACTATACTTAAAAGACCTAGAGTATTTCACTTTGGCTATGTCTATATCCTGTTTGATTAATCTTTTGCTGGGAGTATGACAAAATATTATGGAAGCAATTAAGCAGTAGGAAGCAGTGTTGAAGCAATTGCACCAGTGGTCACAGGGTTTTGTGGGCCAGACTATGAAAATGGAATGCCATACAATCAACTTTTAATTAGATTTCATTTAATTTTTACTTACTTTATTTTATTATACTGTGTTTTCACTTGTTTGGATTGCCACAATAAGAAGTTAGGAAAAAATTGAGCTGTGGTTGTGCAGAACATCTTATTTATCCTTGATCTTGTATGTGTGCACCTGTTATTATACAATCCTTCAGGATGTGATCTCATGTCATTATTTTCTTGTTTTTGGTTTGGTTTGATTTTTTTCTGAAAGTTGCTGCTCATTCAAGCTCTCTATTGAAAATAAAATGTGTTTCTGTATTGAATTTGACTGCAAAGTTTAGGTCCTTCAATTTTATGCAAAATTTGGCAACTATATAGAGTCTAGGCAGGAATTTGGAGGATAGTTTTCTGAATGTTATCCTAGGGGGTTGGATTCTGTGTTATTCATGCTGTGTCGAAGCTTGTTTAATTCATGTAGCGTTTCTGCAATTTGATTGAATTATTGTAAGTTTCTAAGTCATAACATAATAGAAAATAACAAACAGTAATAAAGCACAGAATGGTTTTGTTCTCTATTTTGTGACCGGTCTTGTACCCAACTGCCTTGTACACTAATCCAAGGAGATCAACCCTCCAACCCAGAGATTAAACAATCTGAGAGGTCTTTTTCTTTAAAATCCAACATTCATGCCATTCCTGGCCATAATCCAGTTCCTGCTCCTGTATATATTTTCTTATACTTAAATGTGTTTTGTAATACTAACTTCTATGAAGACCAACAATTTGAATCAATATGTTTTATAAAAACCATAAGGGATTTTGTCAATAATTTTTAGATAGTGAATGCATTCAGTCAGATCACTAGTTGAAATCTGAGGTTTGTTTGTTAGTTTGTTTGTTTTTCCCAATATTCAATTTTTATGAGTCAGTTAAAGAAAAAAGTGGGCTCAAGGGTTCCAAAGAAAAAACATGAAATATCCTATCTACTGTGGTTTAGATACCATTTAAAACATTTGAACTTCTATAAATTTATCTTTAAACTATCGTGTACAGAATATAATAGAACTTTATTGAAATTAATAACACTTGGACTAATATCCTTAAAATTAAGCTTGTAGTAATGCAGTTTTCTAGCTCAGGGATCTGACTTGTTGAAACATTTTTTGAAAATAAATATTCTGACTGTAGAAAAATGTAAATAACCTTTAAGATTAAAAAATATGCACATTGAAGTAATACATTAATTTTTAAACTAGGCGTTTTTTATGAATTGAGTTTGTGTTGAAATATTTAATCTATTATTTTTATTCATTAAAAATAGACTGAGAAAACAGTTGGAAATTGTCAGAAATGTCAGTTAAGTCTTAGATATATTTTCCAACATCTAGGATATGAATTATAGGAAAATAGAAAGTGCAATTAATACAAGACTCCTTCACAGACATTTTGAGTTCATTTGTTTCAAATGAACTGTTATACAAAACTTGCATACAGTGTGCCCCTTTCTATTAAATTTAGTAAAATGGATTTCTTGCTGTGATAAGTGATGCAATTTTAAATTTCAACAGAAAAGTGATTCTGATAAGCAGTGGGTAGCATTTTTATTTAAGTAACAATGATGTTATTCAACAACTATTATAAGTTGTCTGAAATATGATGCTATAGTCAAAAACAACTGTGGAAAGTCACTGTTATCTTTAAGGACTGGAATTTTTGTCCTTGGGGAAAAGTCCTGGGACCTGAATTCAAGTATGAACAAACTAAGACTACCAATGAAATAGCATGACAATATAAAAAAAGATATGTCAGTCTTTTCTGTAATACTGTCAAGATTAAAGCAATCCTTCAAATCACCTAAAATTAAAGGAATATTATGTGCCATATTTCTTAATTCATATTAAATACAATTAGGTACAGAGGAAAGAGCTCATATACCTGCAGAAATCTATGTCATCCAATATACAAGTTTTGACCTTATCATGTCTGTCTAATAGGTACACAACAAAAAACAGAGACCTCTGTTCTTGTGAAAATAAACAAATATTCAGAAGCAGATTACTTATCAACATTTCTTTGCCCGGTTAATGTTGAGAAGATGAAGCAGTTGACTTAAATAGTGGCAAATCTTTCTGCCTATTTGTCAACAAACACACAGTTTCTTTCAAAACTTTAATACTCTGTCCCTGACTTGTGCCTTCATATGGAAAGCAACAAGTTACTCACTACGTGTAAATATAATGAGTGAATAAAATATTGAGGGCTCATGCTCCTGGAATGACTCTGAAGTTTGAAGCTTGAACTCTCAAGCCTCCTGGCTTAAAATTCTGTTACTTTAGGATAACTAAAACTTCCTGGTAGTGTTTCATGAACTGTTACTGGTGACATCTGCTACAAACTTTGAGTCTACATTAACTTTATTTATTTGTCTGAGAATATCAACATAAATATGAGAAAATCTGGAAGAGTTCAAGTTGTGAATTTTATATATGATAATTCTAGGTTTCTAAAATATCAGATTTCCCTATGTTTTCCTCTGCAACTTTTATTATGAGTAAATAGGAAAATTATGAGATTGCAATAGGTCCTATATTATGGAAAACAGCAAAGTTCCTCAGAAATAAGAGGAAAATTTTATAGACAAAAAACTATTCTGCTTTTGCTGGGGTAGAATTAATTTTCTTCTTAGCAGATTTTATTGTCCTATGTTGTGTATTTGTGACCAAAACAGTAATGATAAGGAACCCATGTTTTAGCTATTGCTAAATAGTGCTTAAACAGCATCAAATCCTCTTCCACTTCTCACACTGCTGTACCATGGTATAGGTTGTAGATAGTCAATAAGTTAGGAGTGGACACAACCAGGAGAGCTGACCCCAACTGACCAAAGGCTTATCCCATACCGTATGATGTCAAGTTCAAAAAATAATCCTGGGGAGGGAAGCTGGCCACAGCTGCCCTGTTCTTAGGGACTGGTTGGACATCAGTTTTTTTATTGGTTTTGTTTTGGTGGTGGCGGTGGTTTTGTGTTTCAGTTTAGTGGGTTTTTTTCCTTAAGGAACTGTCTTGAGCTCAACCCACCTTTTTTATGGTTTTGTACTTCCACTTTTCTGCATCCCACTGAGGATGGGACACTGAGGAAGTGAATATGTGGTTTTTAGCTGCCTACCAGGATTAAACCACAAAACCCTTTTATTTTTAAAATAAAATGAAATGATAAATAACTGAGATGATCACAGATTAAATGTGCCTATTACTGGAAAGCAGAATGATTATTTTGCAGATCTACTTTTAGAAATTAATGTTTTCTAGTTTTTCTATAATATTTAAATATTCTAAAATAAAAATGTCTTGCTTTTCTAATTACATTTAGTTGTAGGATATGAAAAAAAAAAGTCAAAAGTCTATTTTCCCCACAGAAACAATTTTCATATTGTTCTATCCAAAAATAACTCTACTAAAATGCAGGTGAAAAAGCAAATCATATATTTTACCTAATTCTTTTAACAATAAAGCACATCCCATTTGCTTTGGCCAGTCACTGTTGTTTATATGAGTGATAGCTAGAAGTTTTCCCTATTATAGGCTGCTATCTGACAGAACAATTTGAATTAAGGTATAAAATGCTAAATCTGGAACACTGTAATGCAGTGTTAATACAGAATTGTAAACTGACACAAAGTATTAGTTATATATTCCTGGTAGAAATACAATCGTTGACAATCAAAAAATACAGAAATAAAACCACCCCCAAAAGAATAATAACAAAAAAACAAACAAAAACCAACAAAAACAAAACAAAACAAAACAAAACAAAACAAAAGACCCACAAAAATTTCTAAAAAAAAAAAAAAAGCCTTCAGTTTTAATGTTTGAAACGCATAAATGGGACATAAGTGCAATATAATTTTGACAATTATTATTTGCTGGATTACTTATTCTGGTCTTATAGCAGTTCTTTCTTAACCTGTGAAATGAATTTGTTGTTGATATATAAACTGGCCATGACTGTAAAGTAATGATTCTGGAATAAAGATAAATCTCATGTTGAAGACTTTACCTAGTTCTTTGATTATATGCTGGAAAAATCTTTGTAGAAAATTAAAACAAAACAAAACAAAACAAAAACAAAACCAAACCACAAAACACAGCATTTTTACTGTTACAGAGGAAAAATGCTTCTAAGTCATCTCTAAAAACACTTTTAAACAGAATCCTAGTGTATTATTTTAAAATTATGGCCATAAGAAAGTGGATGTCATAGGAAGGATAGAGCAGTTCAAATGGTTTGAATAACGGTTGTTTACAGCATTCCTCTGAAAGATGCTTATACAAATAGCAGGAGCTGATGTCCGTCCTCTGTCATGAAAAAGAAAAGTAAGAATACACTTGAAAGACTAATCTAAAAATGTTAATTGTCCTTCCTCAAATATACAACAAAGATACAGTGAGTTGAAAATAAAAATGGGTTATACATCATGAAAATGGAGATGATTGGATTGTTGGACACTTGACATATACTGATGAATTCTAATGGAAGTTAATCTCATTGAAAACAAATTTAGCTAATCTACATATCTTGCAATAAATATGTCTAAGTAAGACCTATAGAAAATATTTTTAATGACAGTGGAAGTTAGTTATCCATTGTGAGAGAACAGAAAACAAATTTAAAAAATCAGGTGACAAACTAAGAAATGCTACTATGTCTGACATAGTTGTATATAACTCACTAGTTGCAAATAAAAAATATATAACAAAATAAGATATGAAAACAAGCTATTAATAACTCACATCATTAAATTAAGTTGATATTTTCAATTAAAACATCTTGTTCACTGGTGCATAATTTCATTATCTCTTAAAATAACTAAGCTTAAGCAAGTCAGATACGAGAAAAATCTCAGTTCAGGTATGCTAGATAAAATAGTGTTAACATTTATTTAGTAGCTGAAAACTCTGAAGGTGTCTTCTGTGCTAAGAATATTACATCTCAGGATATGCAAGTTCTGCATAGGATTTGCAATTACTTTTTCTTATACTGCCACACTATAAAGCTTTTTTCCTCAAAGAAAAGCAAGAACTGCCCATCTCAGTCACAAATGGAATTGGGAGTGGAATTGAAGAGAAATGACTACGTCATGGAAGTTTAAAGGAGGAAACTTTATCTTGAGGGAAAAAACTTGGAATTAAATGCTGGAATTGCCTATGTGCTAGATCACAAATCTACGGGAAAAAAAAAAAAGAAAATCGAAATGTGAGGAATAGCATGAAATGTGTGAAATGATGCAGATTGTGGGTAAATCAAATCAGGATTCCTGTAAGAAGTGATGAAATCAGGTGTCATATTCTAGCTTTAGGAGGTCTCAATTAGTACTCACAATAGAATTATCCAAAGATAGCGTCTTTGAATATACTACTAAACAAAATTTTTTAAGAGAGAAAAAAATCCCTAACTACAATGGGGTGGAAAATCTAGGGCCAGTTCTGTTTGTCTTAAATCTGCCAAGTTCTACAGTATTTTTGTATATCTGTATTTGTGTTAATCTTTTACTATCTATGTGTACATATTTAATATGGGAAGGTGGTACTCCTTAATAAAAGTTATAAAAGCTGGTGAGAGGATTTTCTTTGCTAACATTTGTAAATTCTGAAATATGTTACATACTGTTTCTCCCACCTACTCCAGAATTCTGAAGAAAAGCATGGTGATTCTCTGGAACTATTCTTTCCAGGACACCTCCTAACATATCATTTATGTGACTTTTTGCTCAGCTGTCTCCCAAAGCTACTTATAAAAGCACAGTCCCCCGCAAACAGATTTTCTTTCACAGAGTTGATTGAGTCTCCTTTCTTACTTTTGTTGAATTAATGTATTAAGCTAACATCTGTCATTCCTCTGTTGTATATACTTAGGCTTTTTTGTACTATAGCTGCTGTTCTCCTTAGTTGCTACTTTTTAAAAGGCTTTTATATATAATATAGGCACTTTACTATGGTAAAGGTTTTCAAGAAAAGACTATATTTTCATGAAAGTCAAATGTCATTCAGTGGCATTTTTACTTGTCAGAGAAAATGTCATTTTAGATGAGCAGGCTTCTTTTTAGCTCCTTGCATTGTAGAATCATAGATCAATTGGGATACCTTAAAAATCGTCTAGTTCCAACTCCTCAACAGACAGGGACACCTTCAACTAGATCAAATTGCTCAAAGCTCCGTGCAGCCTGGTCTTGAACACTTACAGGGATCATGGCACTGATCATTCATTCACTTTATTTATTTAATTAGTTACTTAGTACAGCTTGCCAAACACCTACCAACTTGTCAGTATCTTTATGGAAATTTCATGCCCAGAGCTGAATGCACTGATGTAGGGAAAATCACAAAAGTGCCTTAGTTCTACTAGACCTTTGATTTGTAAGGCAATACATATACAGTCAAAATGTTTTTTTAGCTTTTTCATTTTATTGCAAAAATATTTTGCATTCTTAAACTAAAAATCAATGTTTAGTAATCTGTCCTGGGTTGAGCTGGCAAAACGTCAACTGCCCAAGTACAGAGTTAGCCTCTGGCTCAGAAAAGGGAGAAAGGGAAAAGAAAACCTCTAAAACCAGGTTTATGCTTAAACTAACTATATGTATTTATACAGAAAATAGATAATTAAGAGAAAAAATACAATATAACATACACTTACACAAGCTATGTATAGTATAACAAGAAATATCCTCCCACTCCCCAGTCAATACAAAGGCCATTACTCTAGATTCATAGGCACTCTAAAAGACACATAGCAAGAAAGAGAAAGTATAGCAACAAAATATTTCTACTTCCCTGAACTCAAACAAAATGCAAGTAGCGGCAGCAGGAGCAG
>JAWWLZ010000118.1:77159419-77169548 GCA_035041345.1 Poliocrania exsul
GTTAAGCATGTACAGGCTTAACCGTTAGAACCTAAGTAGGGATTGCAGTCATAGAGTTCAACACATCAATTCCATTTTAAGTATAAAAGTCTTGTTTTGGAGCTAAAATGTTGATTCTTCCAAGAAAGTTTTTTTGAGCTTTGTGCCTCAATGGAGGTACAGAAATTCTTTCTTCACAGACTCCATTGCAGGACTGTAAGTCACCATCTAAGTACTTCAGGATTTAACTCTTTTATTGCGACTATTACAGAAGAAAAATCTGTTATAGGACAATATTGAAAAAATATTTAAGAAGCATATTTTTACTGTCCCTCTTTTTTTCCCTGTTCTTATAACTCTTTTTTGTACATCTAAATGGGGAGAAAAAATAAAAACAATAAAAACAGACAAAAATAAACTTAGTTGAGGCACTTATTTTTAAAACCTTAGTAGTGGGCAGAGCCATAACTTGTCTTTTTTTTTATTTTAAGGATAACTGCTGATTCCATCTGTTTGGCAAAAAATATTTTTTCTTGGTTTTCGGAGGGATTTGTTTTCTTTCTCTCTCTTTCCCTCTCTGTTTTCTTCTGTTTTGACAGATAGCCTCCAGGTTTTGTGTCAAGTAGAAGCTTCTGAAATTTTTTCAAAAGGCTATTTGTATCAAACACAATCCTTGCAAAGACAAAGGAGGGAGTTTTTTGGTTTTAGATAGTGTCAAATCCATGTCCAGACAGATGTTAAAGAAAGTCTGTGCACTGCAGTAAAGAGCACTGTTCATCTTGTCTTCTATTCGTCTTTAGAGTTTAACAAATGCACAAAACAATGCAGTCTCATTTTAAAGGTATCCATGCAGTTTAAAGGTATCAATGGTGCCAGGATCCCTTCATGTCCTCCTGAACCTGAATATCTTTTCTAAATCTTGTTATTTAATGAAATATAGGATAGTATAATGTGATGTTTTCCACCTGTCTCTCTGTTTGTCTATCTATCTATTTATAAAATAAGTCAAGACTAAGTTTCTAAATAAATAAACTTGATATTTTCATTTTCTTAAGAGCTTTCAATCTCTATTTCTAAGGCAAATTTTAAGTAAGGGAGTTGGTGAGAAAAAGGAAATAATAGTTTTGCTTACATATTTTTTGTTGTGGATTTTTTTCAATTAATATATAATTTGTATTTGTATCATTTTAATATGTAGAGAATGAGATTAGATCAAAGGCTGCTGTAAGGAATTTCAACTAATTTATAGTAATAAAATTAAATGAATTTTGGTGAAAAAAAGAAGGCAATAAAGAAGCTGACTAAGTATGGTCACTGATAAAATTGGTAAAAGGGATTTTACCAACATCTTGTCTCAGTGATGATGAGTTTACCTAATCTTACAAGTATCATGCAGATATGATTGGCCATATTTCTACCTACCCTTACAAAACTGAATGCTGCAGTGCAAGCAGAGTTTTTTTGCCAATGATGCGTACATTTAAACTAGGGAAAATGGCAAAGATTGTTGAGAGGTTCTATGGTACAAAACAGATTACCAAGAATAAAGAAAATCTGTTTTCTATTACTGGAAATGTAGATTTCAATATCTTATTTAAATTCTGAATTAAATTTACCTGTGGTGAGTTTTTTAACTATCAGTACTTGCATTGTATATTATTATTTGTATGTCAACTTTCAACAGCAAGTTATTTTACAAGAAAACCTTGCTCGTAGGTACAGGATCCCAAATACATCCTATAAGAACTACAGCCTTTAATAAGGCTCTTTTTTTTTTTTTTAAATAGATGACCAGATATTGTCAAACTTGGTTGACAGATTTGTTTGGTTTCTTTTTTCGAGAATATATGCACTGAATTTTTTTTTATAAATATCAAAGAAAGTTAAAGAAAGATTTATCTAAATAAATTCTTGTGGTTTGGGACCATGGGTAACTTTAGAGTCACTTTTAGTCAAAAAGACCAATTGACTCACATGAGACATTTCTGTTTGAATTATCTGACTGGTCATTTCTTTCCACTTATGTACATCCTTTTTTTTTAATAACTTCTTTAATTGAAAAATATTGTCTTTATATAAGAAATAGCTAACTGTATTGGAAAATTTCTAGATGTAAGTAAAGTGTTTATAACAGGTTATCTAATGGTCAGCTACGTCATCTTTTATGCTTTATGTATAAATAGGAAAAACCTTGACATGATAAATTTTATTTTGTAAGAAATTTAGATTCCTCATAAATAAATGTAAGCAAAAGTCATGGGGACTTTGTTTTGTTGCTGTGGTTTCTGCTTTTCAATAGACTATGACATCGGTACTATCAATAAATGGAAGAGAAAAAAATAAAAACTGGAGAAAACATACTTTGATTTGTAAAGAAAAGAAGGAAACAATATCTATCACTCAAAGTAGATGAAGACCCACGTGAATCATCAGGGAATGGCAAAATGTAGGAAACAGAGCCAGAGAGAGACTCTCAAGTAAGGGTAAAGGTGGAAAGCAACAGAAGAAAAGAGTTATGTGAAGAAGGAATTGCTCAGAGTGTGGGAATTGAGAGAATAGCACAGAGACAGAGAATGTGAAAAATGGCTAAAGAATTAAATAAAATTAATAGAAAAATAAAATATGGAACAGAAAGAGACATTAATGTACTTCACTAAAAGTACGCTGAAGTCAGATTTTCAGCTCTATTTCCATCTCTATTTGCCTCAGCAATACCAGCTCTCTTCTAAGCTCACTACAAGTTTCCAAGGAGCCATCCTGTGACAATCTGCACTGCCATCTATTTCACATGTGAGGAGACTTTTCCACACTGCAGTGCAATGAACTAAGATCCAGGCAGCTGCACAGTTGAGAATTTGTTCTTGTCTCTATGATATTACCCATTCCCTCTCCTTAATCAAATTCGTAATCTGACACAGGAGAAGACTGGAATGACTTTACTTATAATACAAGTAATTTTCCATTTGGGAGAATGTGTAAGTAAATCTATATTTTTGTCAGTAAAAGAAAAACTGAAGAGAGAAAACAAAAGGAAGGAACATCATTAAGATGGTAAAACAACTCAGAATCTTTGGAGAGTTGGGCTTACTCCCAGTAGAGAACTCGGAATGAAGATCAAGTCTTCAGAAGAGTTCTCCATCCCATCCAGAGCTGCTATTCAAACATCTTCCTTTATTTGAGGCTAAAAACAGCCTGCCTAACATCTCAAGACTCTCTCATAAGCAAAGCAGGAAGCACACACAGGGGTTGTTTGCTATTCCAGGAATTCTGGTGATTCAGCATAACCTCAAGTGGAACAAGCACTGCCATAGCAAGGAAGTCCTATCATAAAAAGGAAAGGAGCAACAAATCTCAGTATTCAGCCCATCTAACGGTGGATGTCTAAATATTCTTAATTTCAGTCCCTCTCATTGTTGACAGAGAAATATGGGGAGTTCTAAGTGGACAATTCATGACACTGATTCCAGATATCCATCTTATGATGAGATGAGTTGCTCTCTTGAGATGCCTGTTTTTCCTTCCTGATTTCAAAGGAAACTTTGGATGGTTAAATCATTAAGAAAAGCTTTATTTTTTTGACCTTAAAGAAAGGTGAAAGAACTCTTAGAGAAATACTACATCTTTCTATGGCACATTGAAATTTCATGAGAAGCACAGTAACTCTACTTATGTGAAGATACAGGGTTTTTTTACTGTAGTCCATTTTGAAACTGGGCTATGTTCAATCTTATTTGTGCATGAAGCCTCAAAATTCATGAAACAATCAAAAATGTATTCTATCAAAGGGGTTTAATTAAATGCAGAACAAAATTTGAAGCTCTTCCTGCTCTTAAACTCAAATGGATGTATTATTCAGAAGTGAGTAACTCTGGAGGAAGAAGTAAGCAAGATCAATGCAACCAGCTATTTTCTGATAACATATTTTAGTAAGGTCAGAATTTTTCAAGTTTTCCTCCAGAACACACTCTTCTACAAGACAGAGAAATTCACTTGCAAGCTAGTGGGTAGGGGAAAAAAAGTATGAGCCCATCTCTGTCATGCTGAGGTGTATTTGAAAGAAAGACTTCTGTGCAGGTTTTGCAATTAGAGTTGTTCCTGCAACTAGTAGACCAAAGGAGAAATTAAATCATTTCCCTTATTCAGCTTAGAAGTTTTACTCTCACTCAATGCAGTGAGTGGAGGGAAAGAGTTTGTGTAGATTTCATTACATATATAACTGCATAAATTAAGATCATAGCACATCCAGAAATTATATATATAACTGCATAAATTAAGATCATATAACTGCATAAATTAAGATCATAGCACATCCAGAAATTGTGGCCAATTTTTTTTACCTAGGCTCTAATAAATAGTTTATAGCTCTCTTTCCCTTCCAAACAAATACATTTATATCACTTGACTGTATCCATAAATTATATTCCCTAAAATAATGACTCACTGGTGTCCATATTGGCAATTGGAAATCATTGTAAATCAATCACATTTTTAAATTCTGTGATTAATAAAAAAAAAAAAGGGGAAAAAAAGAAAAAAGGAAATAAAAACTAGACTCTACAATTTGATCAGATAAGAAAAGAGGCATTACAAAATTAACAAATAGCTATTTCTATTTTTCACTTTTATCATTGAAATGGTATTTTTCTTTTCTTTTTTTTTTCATTCTGTATGGTAAGCTACACTATTAATATCTCCCACAGTTTTATAAAGAAGTGGTAGAGGTACTGGGATTAAGATCCCAGTTCTTGAAAGAGCAAAACTGATTCCACTAAGGATATTTGAAATTGAGGGCATGCATCACACTGGAAATTGGGGGACTGCAATTGTTCTGAACACCTGAAGAGCTTATCTTTGCTGCACATTGATTTACCACATAGTTCCAGATAACACAGGAATTTCATCCCTTGGGCACAACAACAAAATTCTTAGGTTATGGTTAATTTATGTTAAGTGGTTGCAAGCATTAGACAAACTTAGAGCCTGAAGTCCACCACAGAAAAAGGACACCAATCAGTATTTGTAATGATATATTTTATTTAAATGATGGATATGCCACTTAAGATGTTTGAAATAGATGAAGATACTTTTTAAAATAAGTAAATTTGTATTCATAAGTATATCCTAAATTAGAAATATTGATGGAAATGTTTCGAATTCTCTATTAGGAAAATTAGCAGAACTACATAAATGGGTACTGTTATAATAGCCACTTGAACTTTTGCGTGCTAAATTGAAAGCATACCTTTAGCTATTAAGAATTTTAAATTTTAAATTGTCTGAGTTATAATTTTCTTATTTTATAAGTAGGGGGGGAAAAAGTTTTCCTAGGCAAATATTAACATGTTCCATAACAAAAATATCAGTCAGGAATCTAAGTCCCATTTAAAGTGAGCAAGACGTAGGAAGCCAAACTTTTCTCTCACATTGAAAATTACCTTTGCATGACTTACTGGGAATCACATGTGAAGTTGTGAAAGAATCTGCCGAATAAATTATTTGTCTTTCCTCACACTCCTCACCTCAGCCACAGAAAAATCATTTATATATCCTTGCAATATACTGGGATATTGTCTCATAAGCTTTTCATAGGTTTATTTAAGCTCAGTACAATGTTGATTGCAAACTATTATTGACTGGAGAAGAGGGATAACAATTTTTGTTACACAAAGATGCATCAGAGATATCATAAATTTAAGTATTGAAGACTAGGAATTCACTCCTTTTGTCTGGTTACATGAAAAATTCATTTTGCCATTATATTGGCAAACAAAATATATTATGGCATTTTCTAATATTTGATAAATATATAACTGAAACCCTGACTTCTCCTTTTACAGTAATTACTTTTAACATCCTTACTTGTGCATCGAGGGGATGTGGATATCTTGGCTATAATATCTCCACCATTTTGCTTAGCATTTTTTCACAATATAATCTTTTGAAAGATGAAATTTTTGACATCTCTCAAAGGAAATGCTGCACTTATTTTGACAGTGCTATATCTAGCATGTCTTCTTTACTAGGCAAACTGTCTGGAAGGGAAAATGGAAATAACAACGCTTTGGCTTTTGTGTTTGTTGCTATGGCTAAACTGCATAGCAACAAGACTTAGGACACTTGCCTATATTCAGGAAAAAAAAAAAATAAAGAAGTGAAAATTTAGCCTTCCACTTCAAGGGCATAATGCATGCACACAGAGAAAATTTCATATCAAAGTAATGACCTAGCAGCTTATCCATACTTTTCATCAAGCGAGATAGATAGACCTTAACTTTCTAGGAGATTAATTAAACAAATGTAAATTAAGTATGACTTTTCACTGTGCAATGCCTCTTTATACGAATTAAGCAAGTGTTTAATAAGAATAAAGAAACTTTAAGAAATATAAGAGGACAGACTGGTGGTATGATATAGAAATAAGAGAAATAAAGAGAAGGACAACCTTCTGTTGACCAAATTTGTAACTGTTTTTCATGCATATTTCAAGAGCTGAGTCTTTCCAGAGAATTTCACAGTATATAGGAAAGATCAGGATATATTTTACTACTCAGTCTGGTTTTTTCCCTATTCCATGTTACTTATGGTTTACTTCTAATTGTTTTGGTAGCGAGGCAGGGGAGGAGACTGTTTTTGGTTTGGTTGGAGGTGTTGGGCTTTTCCAAAATTTATTGTTCTACATTCTGAACAAAAATCTTACCTCAGCTTCTATAACATGTTTAGTCAGAACAGCAACAGAACTACTGATTGGAAGTAACGCAGTAAAAATTAAGGTGATTTTCAATTCTTTCCCTTTATTACTTTGAAAAAAAAATGCAGAGCAAAACTAATTCAGAAAAAAAATATAAGTATCAACCTTAGCTGTCCTTCATATCCCCAGTTTTAAATATTAGTATCTCCAGTTTTCATAAGACAACTTCTCTGCTACAGATCCAATCTTAGGATATCTGTACTGCAGACTATAAATAAACAGTGCTTTAGTATTTTTGCTGCTATATTTGAGCCATTCCATGACATATTGCCTCATCTCTGTAGCATAATTTCACTCTCAAATGTCTCAATCATTGTAACAAAAGTGAGAGTTTAGTTTTCAAGATTGATTTTGTGCTTTAAGGATATCTCCACCTCCTCCTTGATGATATACTTAGCTACTTTTGCTTGACTAAAACTGTTATATAGAATATAATCTATAGTACTTGTGGACATATGTAAATGGAAACAAGGAGAGAGAAAAATAACTCATGCTGAGGGACATGTACATTTCCAAAAGACTGAGCAGGAGGTATGTAGACAAATCCTATTATTGGGTAATGAGATTTGTGCACGGACCCGGACACTATTATGAAAATGTAACTCTTTTTCAAAACAAAATGAAAGAAGGGGGCAATCTTTTCAGCTGAGGTCAAATTCTGCTTCCAGTAAGGATGTAATAAGTTCCAATAAAATCAACCTTATTAGTGTCCAGAAGGAGCTGAAAGAAAGAGGTGGCCTTTACATCCACAGAAATTTCTGATGACTTTGAGCCTGACCATGCTCACATGGAAAGTAACACGAATTTTGCCACTGGGATGTAACATCAGGCTTATTAATTACTGATCTGCTAAAGCGCTCTCAGCATCAAGAAGTTTGCATTTCTTACAATAGTCTTCTATGAAGTGAAACAATTTTTATAAAATCAGAAATGTTACGAATAAAAGATTCAATCATTACATCATAGATAGACTTGGAAGAAAATTCTGTCGTGTATTTTAAAATCATCCATCAAGATCTTGAAAGTCACATAGAAATGTGAGGTTTAATATACAATAAATATTGTGTATCTACTCCATGTCTTCTGCTACTGGAGAACATAATTATGTTTCCAAAGGTTTTTTGTAATCATGCTAATATGTTTTCCCATAAAGGAAAACTGTGACTCTTTGGTAATAAAATGTAGCTTTAGATAGTGCTGGTAGCATTTTTGGTTTACCATCTCATATTCTGAAAAAATATTTTAAAAATAAAATATCCCTTTGTTTGGTTTAACCTTCCTGGTAACCCAGAACTATTTAATAGCAATAAGGTAGGTAACTCACACAAAGTAATGATTTACTATTTGTAATTTTACCAATAGGCAGCCGTTAAGTATTTCATACATGGAGGAATAAGGTCTCCATACATCTTAGTTCCCTTTTTTCAGTGCAGGTTCTTTTCTCCCAGGGAATTTCCTAGTAAGAAAACCACTCACTCCTCTCTCAGTTTGATGAGTTCCAGCTTCAGAAGCTTCAGTGAGTACAGTGCTGACAGTGGGGTTAGGGTTTTCACTATCCTGTCCAAAGTTAAGTCATGCAGCAGAAAGTCTTAATGTTCTGAGATCACACTATTATTTGTAAACACAGTGCGTATCTGGTATGTTCTGTCTCCAAGATGTGTGTTAAAACAGTAATTGTTCAAATCATTGGATGACCAGTTTTAAAGAATATTTCTAATCCAGGTTATGGTCTTATTTATAGATCCTTTCTACTGAATGTATCATTGGATAGTTGTTAAAAATTGGATGGAAGGTAAAAAAAATTACTTGGTGGTACAAAGAGAACAAGTACATAGATTATGCACATACATTTGTAACTACATAAGCTAATATCTGCAGTCTTTAAACGGATCATGAATGCATGTTCAGACCAGATGCCACTGCTTTTTTCAACAACTATGTGATAGATTTGAGAAGAAAATCATAAAACAAAATAACAGAGGAATAATTTGGATGTTAAATAACACAGCATCTCTTCTTCATTCACCAGCTGAATTTTCAAGCAAATGCTTATATGTACAAATTGTGCAAGAAAGGGTTCGGCTATGAAAAATATGACTAAATCTGTCAGTGGCTAGAGTTTCCTCTCACTGGTTCAAGAGGAGGGACACCTTGCCATAAAAGGTATAGCCCTATGCATACTTTGCTGGCATGTGTTATAGGATGTCTAGCACTTTCCTTTTTTCCTTCCCAATGGAACTACCATTCAGGTTAGGTGATCAAATTTTTTTTAGATGTGTATTTATGGTATATATGCATATTCTATGAAGGAGTGTGACTCTGTACAGGAAAGAATACAGCTGGAAGAACTGTGAGGCAAGTTTTGAGTGATGAGACCTCTGTCATTGTCAGTTTCAACACGACCTTATTTCTGATCTCTTTTTCATTGCTGTGAGTCAATCTGAACATTTTTTTTCCTACATAAGAGTGACACCCATGTAAAACTAATGGAGACAAGTTCTGAATAAGGCTTCATCTCTCTGTAAAAATAGCTATAACACAAAATAATTATTTAAAAAGAAGGCACTGGTGAAACATTGCTTCCATGCAGACAGGAGTTTTATACTAAGAATGTGTGGCAGAAGCCTACTGTTGTCATGGAGACTGAAAAATAATCGTTAACAACTTCTAAAAGCAAAAAATACAAGCGTTTGGAATCTATCCCATCATCGTCCTTGAAAGTACTAATATATAATTCTGTGATGCTTGGTTTAGACCTTGATGAAAAATAATAAATTGAAAATTATGTCCCAAATGTTTGCTGCTTTTTTTTTACTAGAACCAAATTTTACTATAAATAATTTAAACAAAAAACTATGTATATTTTCAAATGCATACACAGCCAGTAGATAGGAAGTTAGCATCATAAAATTGTGCAGAAGTTACAGAGCTCAGCAGTTACCTTACACAAGGGAATCCACAAGCAAGAATCTGGCTGAATGCTCCTTACACAGGAATTGGGGGATTGAAGGAATTGCAAAGTATTTTGCAGGAGACATTTTGCTGCATGAGGGTGATACCTGAACTACATAGTACAAAAATTCTTCTCTCCAATTCATCTTGAAAATGTCAGCTTCTCAGTTGCAGCAAGTTCGAGTCATAGCATGGAGATATCATCACCTGCCATGCAAGGTCTGTGACATGCTTCAGGAGATGTCACTCGTTTCTTTCAAGTCACACCTAGACAAGACAGTTTTTATTCCCCTTTTCTTCATATGTAAAGAAATTAGTGAGTATTCACCTAGAAATAAATGCTCAACTTATTTAATAAAATATGTAAATGATATCAAGGTCAAGTAGAGGAAGAATGTGTGTTTGCAAGTTTAAGGTAAACATGAGATGATGGAGGAGGCCAGCTTTTAC
>JAWWLZ010000118.1:77169648-77184043 GCA_035041345.1 Poliocrania exsul
TCAAGGTCAAGTAGAGGAAGAATGTGTGTTTGCAAGTTTAAGGTAAACATGAGATGATGGAGGAGGCCAGCTTTTACACCCCTCTGCACTGTAAAATGGGTGATCTCAAGCCCTTTTTTAGGAAAAGCTTTCAGCTATACAGTCAGCGCTACATGTTCCTATACTGTTTGCAGAGCTATGCTGACATGCTATCACAGATCTGAGAGAAAATGAACTTTCAAAAATCTCCTAATTTATTCTTGCCCAGAAATGAAGTTACACTTCTGTACTTCTCCAGCAGAATTCCCTACCAACCTTTAGAAATCTTAGGGGTAGTAAGTTATCATCTACTGTGAAAAAGGCTATTCATAGAGCCCATGCAATCTCAGGAGAAAATTCCCTTCATGAAATATATATGAACAAATGCAGATGCGTTAGTGATTAAAGACAATTTTGATGAGCTGTTACTCATATAGAGTAAGACTATAGCTTTGCAATGATGATTTTTTTGTTGTCAAGGTTGAAGTTCTTGAAGCTAATTGTAAGGCCTTTGAATTTCTATATTTTGTATGCTGAAAGCAAAAATAAATACACTATAAAATTCATTTGTACTGTAAAAGAAATCTTAAATGAAAGAGAAGGGAGAATACAAAACAGAGTGTAACAATTGTTTGAAACCAAACTAAAGCCAAGACTCTGAATGATTGTATTGTCTGCGTGCAATTACTCAAAATTTAGCAGACAATCAAAATGAGATCAAAATTTTTGGTTCAGTAGAGGTATTTTTGTAGTATCAACTGGTAAATTATTGCTAGTTAGTGGCTTAAACTAAACTTAAATTGTTATTTATTGCATTTCAGAGCTGAGAGTTTGATTTCCTTTAGACAAAGCTGGTTTTAAGTTTACAGGTATTGTTATCACAGCAGAATGTCACTTGAAATCTATTATTTGGTCTAAATGATGGCTAAAATCAATAGTAGTTCCTGAATAGTTTCCCACCCTTCTTGGCTTAGTGGATAAACAGAGGCCTCATTCAAGACAAGGTAGAATTTTCAGGTTCAAAGTCACCTTTCAAAAAGAGAGAGACAGATTTTTTTTCCATTAATTTCATTTCCATTAATGCTGTCATTTATTTATATCACCTGGACAACTGCTGCCAGAAGGATGCCCCAGGACAAGAGAATATATTCTTACTACTCCAAACTGATCTCTTTAGAAAAAAGGCTAACACTTAGCTCCATATAGATATGTGCTGTTATGTAAATATCTGGGTGCAGTGAATCATTAAATAAAGAGACAAAGTCACAGCTAGTGTAAGAAGGCTGTACTTGTGAAATGAATGGATCCAAGCTTGCCTTTTTCAGCAAAATATTTTGCCTGAGGCTTTTTAGCACCCAAAGCACAAAGAGCCAGCAGGCTACTATTCTGCCTGAACTGTACAGTTTTGCTATGAAACAAAAGATCTTTTTCATTAGCAACAAGCCCATTGAAAAGAGAAGCAATGGATCTTTTTAGCTATTAATGGAAAAAACATTAGCATAACGTTAAGTACACAACTGGGGAAATCCCCAAATTAAAATTCCTCACTTGATGTTGGTTCAGCCACACTTTCTATAACTTGCATCATACTCTAAAGCACAGTGGTCTGGTTTTCCCAAATTCATATGTATAGAACTTCAGGTGATTAATGTCAACCCAATGTGTAAGTACGATTTCAGTAATTGTATAAACAAATCATACATTTGCCTGTAAATTGCCATCTTTTTCCTTTAGAGATGGTGAAAAATTGGTTTAATTAGAACTAAAATATTGCCTTTACGTAGCATTTAACCTGTTGGTAGACCCAAATACAGCATCTGTGTGATGATGCAGGAAAACTTCTGTGTCTAGTCTTATAAGATGATGTTTAAATAGTCCTTGAATTTTACTGGGTAAAATGCATGCCTTTTTTTTTTTTTCTTTTCCTTTTTCTTTTTTTTTTTTTTTTTTTGACAAGAGATATTCATCTGGATTTCAACTTACGTGCATAACTGCAGACTTATTTCATGTCCCAATTATTTTGTTACTTAGAACCCACAGTGCAGTAGCAGGGAACTTACAATTAGAGATAGGAGATTACTGAAAATGAACCATTCCCTGCCTTTAAGTGTAGTCCTGCTGATCCAATTGAAATGGATAAGATTTACAAAACTGGCACCCTAGAGCCTGAGACCTTAAAATTTAGCAAAATAATACATATAAACAAAAGTTTCTGTTGGTCACTGTAACTGCACACAAGACTCCATTACAGGTCATAGATCACTATTAAAAAATTCATTGATTTCTATGGAAGCTGGATAAGATCCAGAAAATACCTTTTGACACATTTTGAGAAAAGCTAAATGAACAGAACATGAGATACGTTAAACAGATCTCAAATCAGTTTCTGATCTCTGACATTGGTAGCAGATTTTAGAACTAAAAAGCAAAATCTTCTGCTGGTTACATCTGTGTAACATTGACTTCAATGGCATTTCACAGTTAACAGAAACAGAATTAGATCCAACATGTCACTTCTCACTAAACACATCCCAACATCTTTGTGTTTCAGGATTTAAACATCCTGTTTGCAAAAGAGGGTGAAATAGAGCCATATGATGTTTCTATTACCTTTTGCAATGGCATAAAGGAGTCAAGCAACACAGATGGAAAAAATCCTTTAGCAACAGCAGGAGTGTTTGTTGCCAATGAAAGCTATAATTCATAGGGATGGTATAATCTCAAGTCTCCCCAGAAAACAAGTCCTCTGCCTTACCTATCTCTCTTCCTTCTGTGTTTTATTTCATTTTGTAATTATTTTACCTATCTCTGTTAGAACGTTTAGGGATCAATTTGCTTGAAAGATGTTACATACAACACATTTTCATCCTATTGTGCTATCTATAAATGTGAAACTATTTTCTGTAACTGTGAAAGCTGGTAAACCCGGCTCTAATAAAAACTGTAACAGGTAAAAGCTGTCAGACACAGAAGCTGTCTTGACTGCTGGTTTATTCCATTTTCTTCATTGCTATATGAAATTGGTTTCTCTTGTCCTCCAGAATAGGCATAAGTTTTTCATCTTTTATCCTGACTCCTCTTGACTTCAGCAGTTCAGTCAAATTTTTTCCTTTGAAGCTCAATAAAGTCAAAAGGATTTTTATAGGTGTAGAAGGATCAGAATTTGCTCCATTTATTCCAAACATGCTGTGAAAATACTAATGTGTTTACATAAAAGCAGAAGTCTGAAAACACAGTAAATCAACCCCATGCTGTTTCAGTGTCAAAAGCAAGAATTACTGAAAATGTCATTAAATTATTGCAAAAATGGTAAATTAAATCTAAACTATAAACAATCAACAAATTATAAGGGTTTTGAGTACAGATGGCAATGTTTGTTTTATGTCTCTGTAAAAGTCAAAATTTAAATGTACATCCTGAAAGTGTAAACTAAATTTAGATTTGGTGGGGGGGTTTACAAGTAAATATGTTTTCTTTCTTTCTTAGGCTACAATGCATTCAGTGTGGGGTTTTTAGCAAGGCATTCAGACATTCATAGTACTTCACTGCCTTTAGATATTTTTAAAACTTTAGCGTTTGAGGATGATGGATGAGTCATATTGCACCTTTAATCAAATAAAGAAAACATTTTTTCTACAAATCCATTTGTCTATTACTTTTAGCACTAAATATCACATTGTTATAGACTGCTATAATGTACGTGGGGAAAAATACATAAAAAAAAGTATATAATCTTCTGGCTGTAGAAGAGAAAGATTACTATATTACTAAATTATTTTTTAAGTTTGCACATTGCATGGAGATTGATTGACTGAAATAAGCAGATTGTTCACTTGCCTTTTGCAACAGCAAGTCCAAAAGGTTAACTGGCTGATTGTAAACTTTGCAGGAATAGGTTTCTTTTCCCATTAAGAAATATGAGTATAGAATATTATGAAAAGCTTTTAAAATTCTTCCAAAGATATGACCTTTCATATATTCTGCCACAATTCAAACACAGATGTTAATGATAAGGAAGATATTTAAAATTGTTTTTTAAAGATTCATGCAGATGTTCATAACTTTACAGGAACAAAATGTACTTTTAATTGAATTGTGTTTTCAATTAAATTTTACAGTATAAGTTCAAAAGAAAAGCACAAGGAACAATGAAGAACTTTAATGCTAAATCTCCAAAGGAAATACAGATACTGCCATAATCCAGGCTGCACAGTTAAGGAACCTGAGGCAGATGTTATGTTAAGAAGACTTTGAAGACCCATCTTATAATGAGTCAATTCCCTAAGTCTAGGCTAGAATGATAGTGTTAAGGATGAAATTCACAAAACTTGATCATATTTCCGAAGAGGACACCTTGACATTAAGCACCATAGCACTAATTGTCATGTCCAGTCATTTCTTGAACATCTCCAGAGATGCTGATCACACCATCTCCTTGGGCAGCCTGTTCCAATGCTTAACAACCCTTCCCATGAAGAAATTCTTCCTGATGTCTAACCTGAACCTCCTCTGGCACAGCTTGAGGTTATGTTCTCTTGTCCTGTCACTAGTTGCCTAGATTGACTCCCACTTTGAAACAGTCTACTTTCAGGTAGTTGTAGGCAGCAATAAGGTCACCCCTGAAACTACTTTTCTCCAAACTGAGCAAACTGAGCTCCCTCTGCCACTCCTCATAAGGTTTGTGCTGCAGACCCTTCCCCAGTTCTGTTACCCTTTTTTGGACATGCTCCAGCACCTCAATGTGGCCCAGAATGGGACACAGGACTCGAGGTGCAGCTTCACCACTGCTGAGTACAGGGGGGAAATCACACTTTCCTGGTCTTGCTGGCCACACTATTCTTGATACAAGACAAGATGCCATTGGCTTTCTTGGCCACCTAGACACATTTGTGGCTCATGTTCAGCTGATTGTCAACCAGCAACCCCAAGTCCTTAGCCACCAGGTATGTTTCCAGCCCGTATTCCCCAATACTTAGTGCTGCATGGGGATGTTGTGAATGGTGAAAAGGAAAGCAGGTAATACAGGAATGCTTACATACTCAGAAAAAAACTACACAGAGCCTGAAAATTAAGAATATATTTGAAGGGAAAGTACCACAATACCACCTCTTGATTTTCTCAACCTATATTAGCTCAGGAACTACTACTGCAAACCATCTGTGGCCTCTATGTTATTGATAATACTTTATGGATTTCTCTTCCATAAATTTAATGTCTTAAACAATGCAAACTAGTTATCTTAGGTATTGTAACAAATGATACATAACTAAACACAAGGTTTGTATTTTTCAGTATACCTTTAGTTATGCTAAGATTTTACAGGTGTCTGGAAAACTCAATGAGCAAGATCTCAAAAAACATTCTGTGTCTAAACTGGTAAGTAAGGCAGTGGCCCTGAATGTTCCTAGGTGCTAGAGTGTTTATTATATGCATCATTAAAGGCTTTAAATAGGCACTGTAACTGTTTTGGCCTGAGCTACCACTTTCTCAAGCATTCCCTAGGCATGAACAAAGAGTCTGGAGGTCACAGAAACTCTTCCCAATAGGCAACCTGAAAAAAGATTTTAAATCTATGAATGTGGATCACGCTGTGTCTATTAGTCTCTTTCTCAGAGAACAAACCTAAGCACATCCAATTTACCAATGTAATTTACAGAGTATCACTAGGGACTGTCACTATCTCTAGCACAAATGGCTCTACTAGTGAATTCACAGATGCTTCACAGAAAACCAGGGGTGACTTGTCAGTGAATGCGACTTATTTAATTAATTGTCAACATTTTATGAAAATGCAATGGAAATACTGATAAAGCACATAATGTGGTTAAAAAAAGAAATAATAGAATGTACACATTACAATGTCAATGTGAAAAAAACTGGTGAGGGGAGGAAGTTTTATGAAAAGATTATCTTGCTGTTTCTATATTCAATTAACAGCTTCTGACAGTGAATTGTCATCTCACTTGAGTGCCTAATGGATAGCTCAGTTTAGCTTTGGACATAATTTTAAAGAGTTGTCTCAGCTGGAATGTATTTGTGCTATTGATCCTCTGTCTACGAATATTTAAGATAAAAGTAATGAAAATAAGGTTTATATTTCTACTAGCACTGACAAACCTCAAACTTTCCTTTCTAAACTGCAGTGTAACAAGCATTTCTACTGAATAAGTATACTTTATCCTGACAATTTTGAAATCCCTCTGATAAGCCTAGAAAGTGTTTAGACTTTGCAGTATCCTGTGGAGAAACACTAAGTGCTTTTAGCTGTGGCAAAATGACCTGTGAGTAAGTGCTGACTGGATACAAACAAGAAATGGCCTAAGAATCGCTTGACAAAAGGAGATGGTCTGACAGTGACTTTTCTACTACAGCTCAGTAAGGTGTAAAATGAGGCATAGGAGCTGTTCCACTGTGCACAGCAAGATAGAATAGGACAAAGAAAAGAATACAATCTTATTCTAGCAAACAGTGAAGAAGAAATGTGCACAAGGTGAAGGGTAGTTACCTGAGCTGAGACCCGGAGTGGTCTTTGCCCTCACTCAAAACAGCAATACAAGGTTTCAAATGCCAACAAATGAAATATTGATAAGTAAATGTATAAATTTCATTGTTATGGATACTTTTCATTGAGATCTCGACAAATTTCTAGTAAAAGGAAAGAAGTATTAAATACATGATTAGCCTTGCCTCAGCCTCTCAAGGAAACAAACTAAACCAACATTACCTCCAGAACTTTTTAAGTTGTGATATTCATACAGTGATCTGAAGAGCACATAGAGGAATGACAGATTCTCTTTAGTGAGAAACCACTGTTTTCTGTGCTTAGCTTGATTCACTATTTGTTTTAAAGTAACTGATGTTTACTGAGTTCCCTTTGATGATAAAACAATAGTAACTCCCAAGGAGATCAACAGTAGTCCACCTGACTTCATAAAGACAGTAAGAGTGTTCAAAATTTTTTGACTTATACAATGATAGGCCTAGATTTTTAGATTCTTTTGTGAGTCCTTTATAAAAGAAATTACTCATAATCCAGTGATTACTTTTCCATATTCTATTGTCAAGTTAATTTTGTTGCCAGCACCCTAAGTTGAATGCTAAGCTTTACAGTATTCATCTTGGGAAATAAGACCACATAGAATGCTGGGCTGTCTTAACCACATACCTGAACATTTACAGATGAGTATTTTACAGCTAAAAAAACACCCCAAAACAAGCAAAAAAACAACAAACCCCCAATAAACCAAAACCAAACAGACAAAAACATAATGTAAATGAGTTAGTGCAAAAGTTTAATTTTCCACACAGTATCTATTTCATGAATATCAATTTAAATGACATTTGAAAACACTGTCAGTCATGTATGAACTGACTTAGAGACAGCTTCAGTCTGGATTATACCCAAGTGGTCAACTTTTATTTTCTTTCCTCACCCAAAACAGGAAGCATCCCTGCAGTTTATCACCATGGAACCTGATCCCATTTCCAATGAAAGTGAAGGCAAGAATCTTATTAATTTGAGAAGTATTGAGATTACACATACACAGACTTCGGACATGTTCTTTTCTCTCGGGAGCACTGATCAATCTATTAAAACATGTATATCCATCAAACTTCAGTTGATATCTCCTTCATTACTTACTAAGCTGTGGATCTTGACAGATTTCCTCAGTTCACTAATAATTCTACAAATTTACTCAGAGCAGTAGAAAGTCACCTCTTTACCCTCTGAGCTCCTGAAATGGGATGGCAATACCTAAGGTGTATTTGAACAACTACGCATACACTGTGATTTTAATATAAACTGGTGGTTAATTGAAAGAAGACTGCAAGATAGAGCATATATATGTAAAAGACCTGTCACTTGAGTTCAAAACATATTCTGAAGGGCAAATGGAAATAAGGCAAACTTTATTTACTTCCTAACACATTCATCACTGTAGTCACCTTGTAAGTATTGATATCTATTGAAAACCCCTTCAACTTAGAATATGCAGTCCACATGCAGATGCTTTGGTCTAGATTCATCTGATCCAATTTTAGATGTCTAGGTCAGTTGCAAAAGCTGGATAACTAACCTCAAGGTTTCTTCTGTAGTTCATGGGGAGAAAGAAAGAGGGGTTTCTAAAATATGGTTCAGCCAAACTGAGGTCTGAATTATAAGCTGAGAATTAAATGCCCATATCACTCTGTCAGCTCTATAGAATTATCTCCATCAGCCTTCAGTGGAACCTACAACATCAAAAAAAGATATCTTGAATGTCTCAAGTGAAATGAGGTGAATGTTTGTCCCTAAACAATTTATTGTTTTGAATAATTTGAATAGAGAAAAATAAGACACTAGAAAACTATATGACTCTTTTTGAGTTCACAGGCAGAATATACGTGTGACAGATTCATTCATTCATGGCTAGACTCCGCGAATGAAGATTTGGGAAGGGCACTACCCACGCTTGCTGCAAGCATGCTGGTGGCTAAAAAGGCCAATACGGGATAGGCAGGTCCGGTCACAAAAGGCACAGCGGAACATCTTTTAGGAGATATTGGTGAGGAACAGTTCTTTCTGAGTTCTTTTTTTTCCTCCAGACTGACTCTGTGTGCATTCTCAAAGGAAGCAGCAGCGTCGTGAATGGTGTGTCTCCATGAATCCCGTTTGGAGGCCAGAGTGGACCATTGATGGCAGTCAATATGGCTAAGGCTGAGGTGTTGTTTCAGAGAGTCCTTGTATCTCTTCTTTGGGGCTCCTCTCTTGCGGCAGCCGGTGGTGAGTTCACCATAGAGTACAATCTTCAGGAGACGGTGATCCTCCATCCTGGAGACGTGCCCTGCCCAGTGCAGCTGTGTTCTCATCATGTGTGACAGAAAACTCACAATAAAAAGCAGTTGTCTACCTTGCCTGGTATTTCTCCCTGGGGCTACATTCACAGATGTTGAGATGCCCACTTAGGTCACAGACGGCAGGTGAAGAGTATGTACATGGCTAAAAAGTCTAAAAAAATTACTTACATAGGATTCAAGTGATGAGCCTATTCAGATCTTGGTGAGAATATCAGGAGCAGTTTGACATACTTACTCTTAGTCTTGCAGCTGTTCCTTTGTGTGTCTCTGTCAGAATAAGAAACATTGCAGAAACAGCCAGGCTCTATCTTAGTTTTTCCTGTTCTGCTTGGACCTTAGAATGAAATATGTTTGACCTGGTGGATATCAGAAAATTGATAGCTGTGAGTATTTAAATGTCTTGTCAAAACTTGTATTCCCTGCTTTAAGCTATCTTTACATGCAGTAGAGGGCAAATGATTTTTACAGTGTTGTGGCTTGTCTTGTACTTGATTTTGTCATGTTGACAGCATGGCACTCTTTCTGAAGCAAACACACAATGAGCTCTGTCTTGTTATATATGTCTGACTTTAAAAAGCAAAGTCAGACAAAATATATGCTTTTGAATGGGCATCAGCTGCTGAGGTACTAGAGAGTACTGACAAGTCTACCTTGTCTGAAAGTTTTGCAGGACAGTGTGCATCAGTGTGGGAGGATGATATAAACACCTACAACTTTGCTACTAGGAGAGATTCACAAGAGATACAAATCAGCATAAATTTACTTAGACAGAATATCTTCCATTTACAATATGACATTCAAAAACATCAATGCAAATGCAATGTTTAAAAATGTACATGTATCTGTGTTTAATACTGAAGAGATGTCTGAATAGTTTAGAAGTAAAATCATGTCTTTTATTTGTCTTTAATGAGAGACATTTTGGAGAAAAAAAAATTATAGCATAGGAACGGTAATCTTGTCCTCTGTTTTTGCCCTATAGTTCCTCGGAGCATGGAATATGATAATCAAAGAGTCTATATGAAATGTCATTCATTTACAATGGTTCAATTGTTATTTAAATTACCTTTTCAGAGCTACTACCCTGCTTCTGCCTCTCAAGGGATCTATGGGGAAGAAAGCTTCGTATCATAGCTATGAATTTCACCCACATACAGGAGTGTGATTATAAGAGCTAAATCTGGATGTGTTATTGTGGAAGAGGAATATTTTTAATCTAGGGGTGGAAGTAATATTCATTTTAAAAAATATATTAAAAAACAGAAAAAAAAGATAAGGCTTGTGAATTTTGAACTGATAATGTTATGTTCCACAAGACTCCTCGGCTCACCTTTTAGACTGACACTAGAAAAGCTGTTTATTTGCCTTAATTTTTATTATGTTTGATCACAAGTGTGGTAAATCTTGAATTTTCTCCTTTCTAAAGCATTATCAAAACCCTTGGGAGTTCTAAACTTTTTGCTTATCTCTGACAGCAATTTGTCTACTAAATAAACTTCAAAACAAATTTACTCCTCTTTGAAGTACAAAACTGCAGTGTTGAGGTCATTTGCATTTACCCATTAAGCTATAGTGTTTCTCTCTTTCTCTTTTTTTAATCAAAATGACAACCATTAATGACAAAAAAAAACCCTATTCAGTCTTTCATTCTCTTTCTGCCTACTGTGGAAGTTATAGAATGATAATAAGGAATCACCTCAGACAAGCACAGATGAAAATGAGTTCTGCCCACTACTGTATGTGAGCAGCTAAACATTTCCAAACTGCTTTGATGGCTCTTACTTTCTGAAAGTCTTTATCTGAGTTTCCATATTCTCAACCACATTGAACTGTGTATTATTAAAAAGTAGTTAAAGTTCTCTTTCTAAAGTGATTAATCTCACCCCAGCTAATCTCCTCATCCACACTCTGCTTCTAAGGCACAACAGCAGCTATTTTTCATTGGATTTCATTTGATTAGATAGTCTGATTTAAGGCTAGTTAAGCAGTGTTTCAATTGTGGTGGGGAGATTACCTCTGAGTACTAAAATCCCACTGTGTCTTCTGGGGGTGTGGGGCCATGGGATTGTTTTCCTTTTTTTTTTTCTTTATTTTATTTTTTTTTATCCATTGAGCTAAAGAAGAGACCAGTCCCAGCTGGATGCAAGAGCACATCCTTAGAAATCCTTTCCCTCAGGCTAATGCATTTACTTACTTACTTTCTTTTCTCCCTCTAGCTTCTCACGACATTCACAAATAAAGCTGTTCCACTATTTGGGGAAAAGTTCCCTCCCCTCTCCTCCCCCTACTTTTTGCTTTGGTTATAAGTTCAGAGCCAAAAATGTCGGGAACAGAAAACCCACACAAATAATTAACATTTGTCAACAAGCACCATTATGCTGCTGGGCGCAAACCAAAACTGTGTTTGCTGCTGAAGAAATCAAGTATGTCCTGAGGAAAGGTGAAATTAATGATTTTTCAAAAGTAACTGGAATACTGAATTCTTTTTTTTAAAGTGAATAAATAAATAATACTAATAAGCTAACTTTATAAACAGGAGATATGACTATTATGTTGAAATATTTTGTTCTGATGAGAAGTGTGTTACGGAATAATGGGGGGAAATGAAGGTATATCATTCAGAAAATATGGATTTTTTTCATCCTACTGTGTTAACACGTGTTACTTCAAAAACATATTGTATCACTGCTTCAAATATCAGTAAGAATGAAGGGAGCTTTGAAAGGTTAGTGAAGCTATTTTTAAATACAAAAGGAAATATGAGACAATTAGCACATGATCCTTTTATATATTCAGGACAGCAGCCTTGGGCTGGTAGATACTACTTTCAAGCAGGCAAGTATTTCTATTGACTCCAGCGAGATTACGTCTGCAATTAAAGATGGCTGTGTGTTTCACTGCTTTGCTGGATTGGGGCCATCCTGTTCACTGTCTTGCTCTGCTTTGACCTTATTCTCCCTCAAATTGTAAAGCTCATAGTAGAGAAAAAACCATGGATATCTATAGGCTAATGCACCTAGCAGCAAGAGGCAGAATAGATTCAGAAAGAACAAAGGGGTAGAAGACAAATCTGATTTATTTTTTAATGAGAGCTGCAAAGAAAAATGGGGACATGAAAAACAATAGCTGCAATATATTTGGTTTGCAATACATGTTAAAATCTTTGTCAACATTAATTAAAATTGGCTTCAAGAGAAACACTGTCTCATTGAAAGACTGAAAGAGGATGAAAGAGCATAAACAAAGGATAATGTCAGCAATATATCCAGATGGAAAGAGGTGTGTAGCATGGTGCTGCAGAAATCTGTATTAAGTAAGGGATTAATATCTTCACTAACCCATGAGAGAAGTAAATAGCATTAATTACATTCACATATAATACTAAAGAGATGCTTGGAGGACAGGGAAGTAATACAAGGAGACTTAATTATCTTAGAACCAGCACCAGAAAATACCTTTATGCTCTCATAATACCTGACAGAGTAGGTTACTGATCTTGACTGAAGCTCCAAAAAAGTAATATAATACAAAAAAAAAGTGAATTGCTATAACAATAAACAAGGGTAAAACATTCATTTTTTATTCTTTTTAAATGTAAGGATAAGAGGCAATGGTGACAAGTTCCTTCCTAGCACAACAGACATGTCTCCTGTGTGACTGCCCCTGCTTCCCTGGTACCCTGTCATAATGCATGTGAGGCTCTGCAAATGGAACTAAACAATGATGAGGATTATGGTTCTAGCATGGAGGTGTTATTGAGGTTAAGCCAGTCCACACTCTGTGTCAGAACTTCTTCCATAACAAAAAAACCCATCACTCACTGTAATAGAAGACTCCCTTCTGATGGGAACAGAAGGCCTGATATGCCGACTTCCTAGACAAGTCTGCAACCTCCCTGGGGCCCAGGTTAAAGATATGATGATAAATCTTCCTGTCCTTGTTAAGACCTCAGGTTATGATCCATTATTGATTTTTCAGGTGGGTATCAATGAAGTTACAACAAATCAAAGGGTAAACAATAGAGACTTCAGGGCCTTGGGATGACTGCTTTAGGGATCAGGAGCAAAGGTATTCTCCTCAATCCTTCCACATGCAAGGAAGTATATGGGAAGAAAAATCAGCAGATCGATAAATACCTGTTTCCCAGTCTGGTGTTACCAAAGGAATTTTGGGGGTTTTTGATCATAGATTGGTTTACAAGACCCAGGGCCTGCTGGTGACAGACAGGGTAAAACAGAGGAAAAGGATCTTTGCACAGGAGTTATAAGGAGTCATTGAAACAGCTTTAAAGTAAATATGACAGGGGGAAGAAATAAAACAAGGCTGGTTAGAGGTAAGCCTGGGGACATGCTCTGAGCGATGCTAGGATGCCTGAGAGATGATGGGCTAAAGAGGTCCTTTGGTCTGCTGAGGAAGGACACCCAAGAGAGCTACAAGTCATGAAGTTATGCAGGGTGCAGATTAGATGATCCAAAGGCCAGCTAGAAATTAATCTGGCTACTGCCTTAAAATACAATAAGAAATATTAATATAAATACATTAGCAAAAAAAGGATGGCTAAGGAGAACCTCCAATCTACTGGACATGGGGAAAACAGTGATGAAGGATGAGGAAAGACAGAGGTACTTAATGCCTTCTTTGCCTTGGTCTTTAACAATAAGGCCAATTGATCTCCAGGTACCCAGTCCCCTGAGCTTGGAGACAAGTACAAGGAGCAGAATGAAACTCGTGTAATTCCAGGATAATTGGTCAGCAATATCCTACAACACTTAGGTCTATATGAACCAACCACGGAAACTGAGGTTTCTGGCAGAAGTGCTCACTGAGCCCTTTTCCAACATGTAAACAGTCCTGTCTTGTCAGGCTGGTCACAGTTGAGTATAAGATAGCAAACGTGATGCCTATCTACAAGAAGGGACAGAAGGAGGATGCTGGGAGCTATAGGTCCATCAGCCTGACCTTTGTGCTGAGGAAAGTAAGGGAGCTGATCATTTGAGATGTCCAGAACAACAAAGGTGTCAGGCCCAGGCAGTGTGGATTTAGGAAAGGGGGATTCTACTTGACCAACCTGATCCTCTATGACAGTGTATTGGGTTGAGCTGGCAAAACCCCAACTGTCTAAGGCAGAGTGAAAAGGGAAGAAGAGGGAGAGGGAAAAAACCTCCAAACTAGGTCTATGCTGAAACTAACTACATGTATTTATACAGAAAAGGGAAAATTAAGAGAAAACTACAAAATAACACACACTTACACAAGTTATATATAACAAGAAATAACCTCCCACTCCCCAGTTAATACAAAGTCTATTACTCAAGATCTATAAGTACTCTAAAAGACTCCTAGCAAGAAACAGAAAGAGTAACAAGAAAATATTTCTACTTCCCTGAACTCAAACCAAAGGCAAGCAGCAGCAGCAACAGGAGCAAGGCCTAGCACAGCAAAACAACTCTAGCATGTCTTGCTTGTACATCAATGTGCTGGTTTAAAGGTAAACCAGGAGGAGAGATGAACTCAACACGAGAGAGATTATAAGTGAGAA
>JAWWLZ010000118.1:77187555-77219623 GCA_035041345.1 Poliocrania exsul
TGGCACTGAGTGCCATGATCTAGTAAATGGACTGGAGTTGGACCAAGGGTTGGACTTGATGATCTCGAAGGTCTTTTTCCAACCCAATCGATTCTATGATTCTATGATTCTATGATTGACTCAAATAACATCTATGATCATTGTTTATTGGAGATAAACCACTTCTGGTAACAGAATGACAGTAAAACCATTTTGCAGTTTTATAGGTTACCATGTTTTCAAAGCAGAGTGAAGATGTTATATAAAGATGTCCAACAATTTCCTTTGCAGTAGAGCATTTTACTGTGTTCTGCTGTACAGACAAAAAGATCAGATGAATCATCCAAGACAGAAATAATGGTAGAGTCAGAGGCAGGATTAAAAGACTGAAACCTAGCAAGCAGGGACTTAGGCAAGTAGAAGTCTCTCCTTGCTTACCAAATGGTTACAGTTGTTCCTAAATCCAGATGAGTAGTTTAAGAACAAAACTGAAGTCAAAGCTATAATTATGTGTTCTGCTTAGTATTGGGAGAGACTTTAAAGTCCCAATAATCATATATTTCTACATCTAATTCCAATAGTGATGTATAATTCAACAGAATCACTTTATGTGGTATTCAGTGTCTCACAATTTCAACCCTGTATGGAACATTTCCAATCAAATGCAGCAATATTTTATCAAAATGTGCTCTCATTTATGTTGTGCAAAACACTGAAGCAGCTTTTCTCTGTAGAAGTGTAATTTATGATACCAATTTCTAACACAATAACAAATGTGTTTTGATTAGATTAAATATCTGCAGAAGATCTGGGTCACAGAAGGTGATTGTTAATTCAAGTCACTACTATGTCAACAGTCATTTAGGCGGGAAGGTTCACCCTGTGTTTTAAATTACCTCAAGTTTTGAAGATATGCACTAGTCAAACCTCTTTTTTTTTTCTTTTTTTTTTCTTTTTTTTAGCTATAACTTGGTCTTTTTGTTCATAGTCATTTCGAAGTTGATACAAAATTAAACATTGAGAGAGGCAGCAACACTCTTTTCAGTGTGCAATTGAGTTACCTTGACATCACATGAGCTTTCCTTCAGCACTAAAGAAAAATTTTAGGGAGGGTAGAACAGAGCTTCGAAGTGTTCCTAGAATCCCCCAAAAAATCATTTGTACTCGGTTCTCTGACAACTGTGCTTTGCAAATTCTTCTGTAGGTAGTTGGCCTGCTTCCTGATCACTGATACAGATTAAGACTTTGCTTGTCTCTGTAGATTGTTTGTTTTCATATGTCTTCTTTCAATAGCACTGAAATAAATTGCTAGTATGACATTTATGTCTCTCCTACTGATTTAATCTTCTGTTACTCTGAATAGAACAGGGAAGGGGGGAAGGTGCTCTCAAATTATTGTGTTTTTCAATGCTTCTTTTTATAATGTTTCTTTGGCCATAAACTTTGTATTGAATGATTTTTTTTTTTCCTACTTGATGATAATTGAAATGTATTTTTTACCTTTTGGCCTAATTTTTTCAGTGAATTTACTGCTCATGAAAATTCCTGAGTTAATGACTTTGAGACTGAATTACACTAATTTACTCACGGGCTCCAGCAAGTTCTAGTGTAGAAGAAAATATTAAAGTCATTAGCAATCCTCTGTCCCCTTTTCCATCCTCTTTAATTAAGTGACTCCTCTCAAAAGATAATACAGATTGAAGTTTACCGGTGTTTTCACAACAGTTGCGACTTTGGAAACCATTCACAGTGGGAGGTGTCTGAAAGGCTAAACTCCACTGGGAGAAGGCTGTGAGGGAACCAAGGAAGAAGAGGATACATGTTACAGTCTTGCCATCAAAAATTACTACACATAGCCCTCCCTGTTCTGTACCTCCTAGTGTCTATCAATTTCCTCCATGGAAATGAAGGGATAAGAGACAGAGAAGAAAGAGCAAAAGAAAAGTAAATGAACTGACTGAGCAGTGGATATCTAGGAAGCTTAGGAAGGCATCACACTGATAAGTGACTGAGCATCACGATCTACTGTGATGTATGAAACATCTCTTCCAGAGGCTTTCCTCTCAGCAGTGCTGTAGCAGAGAAAGGTGGTCAGTAATTTAAAGTAGACAGTTCCCTCTGCATGGGAAGATTGTGCTTGTCTGGTGCTGCACCAGCCCCTAAAGATGAAGTGAGACTCTCAGTAGTGCTATGGACAAGGTTGGCACATGGATGAGCATGAGCCTTGCCCTGTTACACCTTCTATACTCCAGCCATTATGTACCTCTTTAGTCTTCACCAAAGGCAAATCCTTTGAGATTAGTTTTTGCAGCTATACAATTTTCTTATCCTTTCCTTTGCATTAGGGAAAATGGAGGATGAAAAAAGTATTCTGGTGCTACTTTGCTTCAGTGTTTTCTTGTACTTTAACTGGTAGAAGAAATGAAAAAAAATTGTTCAATTGTTAATGAAGAACCATTAGTGAAGAATAAATCAAAGTCTATACTTACTCATATAGATAAAATATGTTTTGTTTAGGAGAATATCTTTCATCAAAACTGTGTTTTAATGAGAAAATACTCTCAAAGTTTTAATGCAGAATATTACATTATTATGTACTTCCACACAGCAAAATATTAATAAGGTAGATGTATTTTACAGTTTCATGATGGTTATTATAGGTGCATATTTTTAACTTATATTTTAGTTTTTTATATACTTAGACCCATTCGAAATATAGATGTCAAAATCTGATTAAGAGAGGCATTTTTTCCCCCAACATTTTCATGCTGAGCACAGCAGTTAAAGTAATTGCTTCTCTCTCTGAGAAGAAACATGTGGGTTCTTAAATTCTAAAGTAATAGACACCTTCTTTAGACTGAAATAATATGGCTTTCCTCAGGAGGGAAAATTGCTGTGTCATGGAGAAGGTTAATCTCCTCTGAAAGCTGTTCCAGTTTGGAATTCTGACCGGTTTCATGGACAAAACTGTCCTTGAGAATCAATATAGGACATGGAGGAGAGGACAGTGCAGAATAATGCCCTTCACCTTTCACAAATTGCCCAAATGGCAATTCTGCTGTAGTTTGCAGCTTTCCTATGCAGATATCACTGAGTATGTAAAGCTTCAAACTCATTTATACCAATGTTGGTAGTGAATGTTTGGGATGCATATAAGAGGTGTGACTACCCATCCCAGATAAGGTTTTGACTTGCTAAGTGACCTCTATGATGAGATACCTCATGCAGCTCATGAGCGGGAGTTCCAGTGTCAGCATTGAAAACACTGTACTCCATTCAAGTCTGGAGGAAGACAGTTTGGCATGAGTTTGAGGTAATTGCACAGTGTAGTTATGATACTAACCATGTACACAGTTCTCCAGAGCATATCCCAGGCATCTTAAATGAGGGTGTAGGCAGAAAAATAATCTTGCTTTGAACCTTCAGCACCAGCCCTTCCTTGGGAAATACATGTCTATGTACTTTTTTTTTATTAGCCAGCAACTAAGCAGGTACAATGTCTTATTTGGAAATGTTGCTGAAGAAATAAATATTAAGTGACAGACCCATTTTATTTGTTCATTAGAAAATACGCAGGTGTAATTTGTTCCTTTTCCTGAGACTATGCTAAAACACATCTGCTCTAAGGAGAGTATTTCATGAAGGTGTAAGATACCCTGGATGGTCTCAGACTATTTTTTTTTTTATTATTTTCTTCTTCTTCTTCTTTTTTTTTTTTTTTTAAAGTTGTACCACTGCTTAAAAAGAAAGTCTATGTCTGCTGGATCAAAATAGTAAGGATCAAATAGGTAAGATTAAGACAGGATATAACCATCTGACCTAATTATCATAATACTAACTATAAAGTCTTTTGTGCAGACTTTTTTTTTTTTCTGGGCTTCTTTCAGTTTTATTTAAGCCACAGTCTTGTTTCAGTACTTTATTTAAACCACAGGAAGAAGTGAATACCATTATCACTGAATAAAAGAGGGAATCTAGGGCAACTAAGAGATGGAGTGTGTCCTGTTGACTTCCACTGAGTAACCAACTCATTGTTGGGTAGTCCCCTTTCGGGAGTATCCAGAGATGGTTGCCACAGATAGTACAACACTGAGGCTGATCTCTGCTTTTCTGCACAGCTTCTGTCATTTCTGGGCTAATGCATACAAGTCATACATCAACATCTCTTAATTAAGTTGGAGGAATGCAGACTTCTCTGAAAAACAAACAAACAAACAAACAAAACAACAAAACAAAACAAAAAATCAGCCATGAGAATATACAATACAACTTTGACAATTGTAAGGAATGACAATAAAGTAATATATATCAGAGAATTTAAATGGAAAACTGAATGGATACTAATTTCAATAATAGCTATATAGCTGCCATATTTAGCTAAAAGCCTTTTTCGAGAGACTCAAACAAAATAAATTTAGTGTCTGGGTTGTACCTGCAAAACAATTACTGCAAGAAAATAAAGAAATGGGAAGGTAAGAAATTTAAAAACCCAGGACTGAAATGTAATTAGTTATTTTTCTGTGGTTTGAGGAAACTTGTTTATACTTGACTACCTATTCACATCATTATGTAGACACTGTTTTTTGCCTGTTTTGAGACATTTTTGTTCTGCTTTTTTTCTTGCAGGATTGAGAATACAGTAACATATTTAGTTACTTTAGAGTTCGGTAAATTAAGTGCTGTTTAGTATGGGAGTGTAGCTTATACATTTATTGTGGTTTAAAAAATGGAGAGCAATTTGTGGCACATGTTTGTATCACTATAAAAGAGTTGAGCAAAGCAAGATTAATGCAAATTAGGCATTATTGTGCTTAGAGGCATCTAATACTAACAATGTTCAGTGTAATGAAGGGTGAATGTTGTGCATGATTAAACTAGGCATATACAACAATAGCTCAAAGAAACAAAGCATAATTTTAGAATGTGATTTCCTTTTCACACATCCTTCAACTCCCTTCAGTAAAGAGAAAGAACATGAGGAAAGGAAGAGAAGAGCTGGTAGAAACAGAAACAAAAATATTTACTTCACTACTGAAAGTAGAGCTTTTCAAGGTGAAAATGGACCCCAAAGTGATCCAGTGATAGACCCAGTAATCAAAAATGGGCTTCTATGAAGTTTACAGACAACTTGGAGCTGGTGTAACAATTCAGTCCAGCACTGTTTAAGCAAATAGAGACCTGTATATAGGTCTGAGGTATTATTCTCAGGAGTTTTTTGTTTGTTTTAGTTGTTGTTTTATGTGTTTGTGTAAGCCAAAGTTGGTGTCTTTATGCTTCCTTTACAGCAAGCAGAGTAAAATAGCACTTCTAGAAGGAAGTTCAGGTTAGTGACCTTAGACATTTCTTGAAAGTGCCTCTTTATCTGTGTTGGCTATAGAAGGAGCATATGAGAGCTACCTCAGACTTGAACAACTAATATCTTGCAGGTTGAATGACAAGAGATTAATCCCTTGGATTCTGATATCAAGTGAAATCTACTGTATAAATGACTAAACAAATAATATCTGGTCTTGTAATGACCTCAGTATATATTCATTCTTCACTCAATAAGGATTGGATCAGGTTGGACACATAAGGAGTAGGGCCAAGAAAGAATCTCAGTATCAATCGCAAATTTCTGGATTATTTGGTCATAGGGATTTAAATCCCAGAGCTTCCAACTGTTGGTTTATATAGCAACTAGTGAGTGTTAAAGCCATTTTCCCCATTCAGAGCACCTTGTAAGATTATATCTAAAAGTTAAAACTAAAGATGAATTCCAGTGGCATCGGTTCCATTCAAACATTGCAACTCAGTGGTCTTTTGAACAATGTTCACAAAGTTACTAAATTAGGATTTATTTAGATTAGGATTTAAAAATTCTATTTTACTTTTGTGAATAGAAAGCACTAAGAACTTCTTGATTTTTCTGCTATAATTTAAGTATCGCTCATATTCATTGAGTTTCCAGAAATAGAATTGGCTGTTTAATTATGCTTAGGAAATTTTGTGAAGAGTGACACATGTTAATGATTCATTTCTTTTGCAATTGTAGAAAAAAAATAATATTCTGATTTTCTGCAGCAACATGGACCCTCACCATTCAATAAGTTTTCCCTTAGTCACTGACTATAAAAAGCTCTGATGCATTGTTTTGCTCCAAGTCTGGGACTGGGAACCATGCCTCGAAGTCCTTGTCTGATTTCACCAAAGAGATTCAAGCAGTCAGACACTTCTGGACATCTTAAAGATTAAATGAACCAAGTCTGAGCTCTTACAGTATTCTCATTAAGGAGGAGCTGCCCTCTATATAGGTTGTTCATATTGATACCTTAGTTGGTTTTAGGAGTTAATCTGAGAAACAAATCTCCCAGTTGTTATTTTTTTCTATACTTGTGCTGTCATTGTAGAGAGGTATTGGAGTGCATGAGCTGGATGCCTTTCTGATGAAATTAATCAAAAGACACATGCCAGGAGCACATGCAGAATCCTACAACCATTAATGGGAATTCAGACTAGAGCTAATCCTAAGTACTCCATTATGCCCCCATCCTCTCCCACCCTGAAACATGTACAGGATGCACATTGAGTCCTCAGCACTATTTGTCTATGGGATTTCACTACAGGTCTTCCCTATGTACTGCACAGCCTGCTTAGGCAGACATAACTTCAATCACTTGATGTTTTCTCCCTTGCTTATTGTTTAATAGTACAAATGAATTTTGAAAGATGTTTTTCTTAGACAAAATTATTTTTTTCTGTTTTGCTAATGCAACATACTGGCTTTTATGTTCCCTCCTCTCCACACGCTATTATTTCATTCTCTTATTCACTTAGTCATAATTAAATTTAAAGAAAATAACTTGATTGTCTATGACTATAATGGCAATTCTTTCAACAAAAATATTCTCTGTTTTCTTTTCCATTTAACATGTGGCTAGTTTTGAACAACATCCCACTTTACACTGCCTTCATACAGTTACACATGAATAAATTAAGTTAAAAAGGCACTGATAGAACTACTTGAACTCCTCAAAGCCTAAATCATTTCAAGAATCTCAATTTGTATTCCATTTTATTTTTCCATATGAATCACAGCATATGACCTATCTTGACCTATATTATTATTGTTTTCTAATTCTGAGGTATAGTTAAAATCCTATTAGAAACAATATGAGGTTTTACATTTTCTGTTTGAACCAAGTAAATTTTTTTCTGCTTTTTACTTACTAATTATTTACCTTCTTACTGCACAAAATTTTACAAATATTGCTTAAAATTAGAGTTGGTTTTCTTTATCCATACACTAATCAATTATTTGATTGTCATCAGCATTCAAGGAACTGACTGTATTTTCCCTCATAGAAAAGATTATTTTTTTCAGAGACTAGATGTACTGTTCTAAAAAGCCCACAAAGAAGTTTTTCAAGCAGTTGACTGACTTTCACATTGGATGTGTACAGAGAGGAGTCTTAGTTTTTCAGTCAATCTGTTGCATAAAACATATAATAATCTAATTCTGATTCTATTTCTAAAGGAGATTTGTTGGTTCAGAACTGTCCTATGCAACTGACTTGCTGCTTTTCCCTGAGAAATATAGATATCTAGCTGTATTTTAAGGACTGTCCATACTAGCTTTCACTCAGATTAAGCTCAGGGAGAAAAATCTGGGAGCACATAGAAGACTGGCTCTTAAAGGAAAGAAAGCAAATTATGTGGGAAGACCTGTAGCATAAGGAAGTGAATAGAGATAAGAAGAATAATTACATATAGACTCAATTATAAACTTTGAGTCATAAATGGGACAACAAGGTTATTGCTAGCATGTCTCTGTTGGATGGGTGGAGTGAAAATTTTTGTGCTTTTTGGAAACCGGGTTGTGTCACCTGAGTATTAACAACTTGTGCATTCTGGGACAGCAGATATAGACAGGCTCTGAGCTGAGTGTTATGAGAACAGCACTCTAGTTTAGTCAATATGCATGTTTGTATTAATTAACTCTACAGGGGATTAAGGATTAATCATATCAGTGTTAGAAACCATGGAGATCCTTAATAATAATATTTTAGTTATTTCTTTTGTAAACAAAGAAAATATTTTGTTTACAGTTGAAAATAAGCCCCTATTAATTAAAAAGTGACCTCTATAATTGAAATATTCCTAGAACTAATATGGAAATATAATGGTCTTGATAGTACCAGCAGGAAAGAGAACAGTATTAATTGGGCTTGAAATAAAGAATCGAAACAAATTTCTTTATTAAGCATGTTTATTTATTCTCAGAATATATGACATTTTGAAGATAAAGAAATAAACTAAGAGACTTCTTACAGCACTTTAAGCAAGACAATACAATGAGAATTTTCAGCATCAGAATCTATATACAGAAGTCCCAAGGGCAGAATACATTGGGATTTACTGACCTTTGAAAAATCTGATACAGCAAATGTTTTTCATTCCATAGTGTATCCAGGAGACAGAAAGTAAACATGTTGAAATATGAACAATGATTTCAAATTTACTACTACAAAAGAAAGGAAAAACTTTAGGCCAAATACTCCCTTGAGAGAAGTTTGAGTTCTATTCATTCAGTATAATTGAGTTCAACTCTGATGGTTTCTAAAAGTGTTTGGAATTCCATTAGAATTCCAACTCTATGACTATCTTCACTAAATGTGATTGTGCCATTTTATCTCCAACACTTTTAAGGCAAGCAAAAGACCAGGAAGATGCTTATGTTTTCCTTTCAGATAAAGCCAGAGGATTTCTCCACATCATTATTTATCTGCAAGTAAACCTGATCTTTGAAGTTCAATGTCTGACAATTATTATTATTAGTTTTCTTTCCTAATGTCTGTCAATGTTAGATAAAAATCAGTCAGCTGATGTTGGTAGAATTGTAAACATATTTTGGAGAACTTTATTCCTTTGCTTACTATTTATGATTCACACTTTCAAGTTGCTTAAAACTTGCAAGTTATATGAAGATCCTGGGCTTGTTTGTCTGCTTAGTTAGCTATAGTAGACAGTAAAACAACCAAAAATAGTTACTTTTTGTAACTGGTCAGAAGCAGTGTTAGAGATTCATATATTTATAACCTCAGTGCTCAGTCACATATTCTTTCTCTTGGATCCATCATTCTACAATTCCTGTGCTGTCAGAATTACAAAGAACAATCAGCTTCACCCCCTTACTGCAACTATGTGCTACCTAAGCCCTATCATGAATTTGATGCATCAGATTATTTACTGTAACATAAAGAGATCATAATAGAGTTGATGTATTTGCTAAGTTGTTTAGCATGAAGGAAAATCCTATTTGTGGGGGAAAAAAATAACAACCAACAACAAAAAACCAAAACAACTTCTGCTCAGTTTTTCTTAAGATCAAATAAATCATACTTTTAGTGGAAGTAGTGGGCATTGAATAAATAACCATCACTGAACAATGTTTTTACCCCCCACATTTTGTACTTTATATTTTCTTTATTTTTTTGAGAGGTAAAGACAAAAAGTTTAAAAAAAAACATTGGCCTCATTTTATTCTGTATGATAAATGATTTTTTCAATATTTTTGTTTACAGTATTTGTGTGTTATTTCTACTTTTGAATTTTAGAGTTTGCTAAATTTCCAGTTTTTTCAAGAAGTTGTGGTAGAATCACAAACTTTGACCTGAACAAAAGAAAAATCTTCATCTTTATCAGAAAGTTGTGTTTTAAAGCAGCATTATTGAGAGGCAATTTTATGAGCATATGTTATCTTAATATTAACAGAATAACTTTTACACAAGAATGTTTATAATCATGAAACCTTACCCTAAACAGATTAATTGCACCATTTCTGTATTTAAGTGAAAACTGGACACTCTGCAAAGCTTCATTCTACAAAAATAGCTCTGTTTTAATGAAGAAAACTTAAAAGCTTGATATGCGTGAAACACAATTAGCTTCTCCGAAGTTATTAAACCTGATAATTACATTAAATCACTTTTTCAAATCAGGAAGTAGATTATTTCTACACTACAGTGCTTTCTGGGCCTGTGCAGGAGCCAGTAATATGGCACAGCACCCCTTATGTGCCTAAAGATAAACAGCAAGTGTCTGAGGTAAAAGCATAGAAAAAGAAAGAGTCAAAATTTAGCTTCTATAGCTGAATCCACGCTTAAAGGGAAGAGAAAGAATGATACTAAAAACACCAAGTTAGGCTCACTGTTCTTTAGAACTTTTGGTTAGTAGTAATCACTCCTCATGTGTAACTGAAATTTGGCACAAACTCTGTTAATAAAATTAACTATTATAAAGGCAGATACTTTTGGTTTCCTGCTTGTTCTAAACTTGATTAGACTTACTTTCATGGTGTGCAGCACTTTCTTAATTCTAATGCTAGAATTAGCCTTATCAAGGAAAATCAAAGCACTGGATTTCTTATGCTTAAAACACTGTCCATTAAAGTTTCTAGTGTTAGAGTGGTTTCTTTAATTCTTCTCTGATCACCTAAAGAAAATTAATCTATTTTTTCACATTGTTTTCTTTTCAAAAGAGATATAAATTACAATATGGTATATAAATTAATACATTCATTTCTGCTGCAGCTGCTGCTCTGTTTTTCTACTATGGAAGGAAACATTTCTGCATATGTAGCTGAACAGCTTGTGCTGGTATTTGTTCATAGTATGTGCCTGTATACATACACAGATACCAAATTGAAAGGATAAAAAAAAAAAAAAAGAAGTAAAAGGCTTATGAGTACTTTTTCATGTGAGAAGGTATTGAACAGATTGGGACTTTCCAGCTTTGAAAAGAAATTACATAAAGGGGAATACAAAAGGGATCTATAGCACAATGGATTCAGCATAGGAAGTCATCTGAAGTTGCTTGATGAGGTTTTGTTAGTGGGGTGGCTGCAAAAATGGGAAGCTGCCAGAAACTTCCTTTATGTCAGACACAGCCAATGCCAGCCATCTCCAAGAGGGATCCACCACTACCCAAGGCCAAGCCCATTAGTGGTGGTAGTAGCATCTCTGGGATAGCACAATTTAGGAGAGGAAAAGAAACCTGCTCAATTGCAGCTGAAGACAAGAGGGAGAATGTGACAGAAACAGCTCTGCAGACACCAAGGTCAGTGCAGAAGGATGGGGTGGAGGTGTTCCAGTTGCTAGAGCTGAGATTCCCCTGCAGCCCATGGTGAATACCATGTGTGGTGGTGCGTTTCCCCACCCCACAGGCCTTACTATTATCTGATTGTCATGGTGGGGCAGGCTGTCCCCCTGCAGCCCTTGTAGGTCCACAGTGGAGCAGAGATCTGCTTGCAGTCAGTGGAGGACCACATGCTGGAGAACAAGGATGCATGAAGGAGACTCTGACCCCATGGAAAGCCCATGATGAAGCAGGCATGGCAGGACCTGTGGAACTATGGAGAGAGGAGCCCATATTGGAGCAGGTTTGCTGTCAGGACTTATGACCCTGTGGGGGACCAATGCTGGACCAGCCTGTTCCTGAATGACTGCACCCCATAAGAGGGACTCACACTGGAGCAGTTCATGAAGAACTGAAGCCCATGGGAAGAACACACATTGGAAGAGTTGGTGGAGGACTGTTACCCATGGGAGGGACCCAATGCTGGAGTAGGGGAAGAGTATGTGGAGAGAGTAGCAGAGAGAACGGGTGATGAACTGATCATAATCCATATTCACTGATGAAGTGGAGACAATAGAGAATTCAGGAGTAAAGTTGAGCTCAGGAAGGAGTAAGGCGTAAGGTGTTTAATATTTTTGTTTTAGTTCTTATTACTCTCATCTGATTTGATTGGTAATATATTAAACTAATTTCCCTAAGTCAAATCTGTTTTGCCCAGGATGATAATTGGTGAGTGATCTCTCCCTGTCCTTATCTCAACCCTTTCATTTTATTTTTCTCCATCTGTCCAGCTGCAGAGGGCTATGATATATCGGCTTTGGTGGACACCAGGCACACAGGCAGGGCCAACCCGCCATACAGGTGAATAGGGGTAGAGTAACCAATGTTAAAAAATCTTCAAAGTTGAATACAATTAAATTGTAACAGACCACTGGAACAAATTAGGCATACAGTACACACACGTTGCAGAATGCATGATGACAGGACAGTGCAGCATAGATTCAAGAAGGAACTGCACAGCTTCATGAAATACAAAATACATGGATGCAATCGCTTGCTTCAGAAGTCATATTTCAGGTTTCAAAAAGCTGAAACATATGCCTAAGAAATAAGCTCTTACCCTGTCTCCTTAAGCATTGACTGCTATCACTGTCAGAAATAGCCTACTGACACAAGTGGACCTTCATTATAACAGAAAAACCCACCCTGAAATAGAAAAAGGAAAAAAGTATGAACAATTTAAGGAAGACACATTGACTATATCTAGTGTACTAAATTGAACAGTCTCTGTGACTCCTTTTAGAGGTTTAGTGCTCACCAGGACAAAGCAGCATAGGTTTTGTTATATTAACCTCCTACCTTTAAAAGAAAGGGGCCAAATCCAAACTGTTTCTTTAGAAATATTCCTTGTTAGTGGTAAATCCCAAACAATGTCCAGGAATTTTGTTGCAGAGTACCAGTGAGCCAAGGCCAAAGGCATGCCTTGTACTGTTCAAGCAATTTAATTGCAGGAATAATTGAATGTCATTATCCAGGAATTGTTTAATATCCTACTGTAGATATAAACCTCTTATACTGCACATACACCACTAAAAAGAGAGCAGTGATCAATATAGCAGGAAGGTGAACCTCATTCATCATTAATGTACAGCAGATGATTTATATTTTATGGTGTAGTCCTACTACACAGAACTATTAACAGAAATAAAAAATAATTGCTGAACATTTTACATATTTTCTAAATATTCCTTTCCCATGCTTTTGCATTTTTAGGATCCAGTTCTGTTAAGACCAGTAAAGGAACAGAAAGGAAAGCAAGATCTTTATCAGTAGTGCTTTGAATTTGCTGGTATTTTCTCCTAAAGTTAGCAGTGACAATCTATCAGAACATGTGTTACACAAAAGCATAAGTGCTAAAATTGTATCAGTAGAGTATAATATATTTTATTTTATGGTAAACAAAATATTTTTACTATTCCAAATACTGTACTCCAAAACCAAATCTTGGGACAGCAACGTTATCCCAGATAAACCCTGGACAAGCCAAATCATAGCATGAGCATCACCTACAGGGCACCTCATATTTATCATGCCCACTGAAATATGGAATAATAAAATAAAACCTAACCCCATTATATGATAATGAAATAAAGTTTCAGTTAAAAAAAATGTTTTGGCCTTCTCTTTGTATCCTTATCAATCTGCTAATCTAAGAATGGCTAGTTCTACACAGACCAAATAACACTAATTGCATAATTACAGCATTACTACTATTCCATTTAGGCAGCAAATTGATTGGCTAAACATACCTAAGTACTTTATTATAATATAGAATTTCATAAGAAACTAAAAGCAATGTTGATGTTCAGGACTGTTGAGAAGAAAATGCAGGGCCAGGATTTTAGTTAATGTAGATTGGTAAGGTTCCACTAACTTAAATGGGCTTCCCTGATTTACACTGGCTGAAGCAGAGCACTGTACTTACCCATATCTTTTGCATACTCCTTCTTCTTCTTTGGTATAATCATACTTAAGCTAATCATGATGTTTGTTTTGCTATGTTTAAGATGGACTAAATTCTAGAGGCATACTTCTTACAGAAAAGGTTGTCAGTTTGCACAATGCTATTGAAATTGCAACTAAATCACTCCAGTAAGCAAACTCTTAAAGACTTAGTTGCTTTGTAATGAAGCTAACTAGAATCAATTAAAATGTAAATGTCAGTCTTGTGTAACATTTAAATGCTCAAACTAAAACATCAGTACAGGTTAAAACTAATTTTTGAAGTACAGGAATGGTACTTTAATAGCATGCATTTTTCAAGAAGTTGCAGAACAATATTAGGAAATATGTTTTGTGGTCAGACCATTAATACACTTATTCTACATTTTAAGGAGAAGAAGTAGAACCATATTATTTAATGTTTCTTTTGTGTCTTGAACTGTAAATTAAACCTCTCTTTGCTAGGGCTGATATTTTTTTACTAGAAAAACTAAGAGTAAAAAGGTTAATGCTGCTTAAGTAGAGAAAATATGATTTATTTTGTTCTTTGTAGTGTAGTGAAGCATAATTCAGGAAGACTCTAATGTGAGGTCTCTTTTGTGACATCATTGCAATATTGGTTGGTACTGAGGCTGTTATTGCTCCAGGATTTTGATAGTCTTTATAAATAATCATATGATAGAAAATACAGTTACCTAAAACAATTGGGTAGTTTTAGATGTCTTGGGGTACTGTAGCTGGCCTCTAGCTGTCCCTCTTGAAAGGCATCTATCTTCTGCAGGATAATCTCAAAAGACAGTAAAGGTTTATGCATAAGGCACTGAACACATCTTAGATGTTTATATTCAATTGAGCTGAATTACTCTGCTGAAGTTATCAGCTAGGTTTTCTTTAAGTATAAATCACCAGAATGATGTTCAGTTGCTAAAACTTGTCTTTCTAGTACCATTTTAGTGATCTTGTGCATCACCATATATATTTTTCGAGCAACTAAACAAGACTGGCAGTTATACCACAATATCTTCAGGAGATACATACCTTCTGGAACAAGAACCAGAAGCCAAGTGGGTTACATTAGGATGTTTCAAATGTCACTGGATGCTTCTGTTTAAGCAACTAAATCCTGCATGCACACTTCTAAATATGCAAGCCTAGGTGTTTCACTCTCTGACTGAAGCCCATCCTGTTCTGTGTTGAATACTGATGTCTATAAATAAAGTGTAATGGGATAAAAAAAAAAAAGGTAAAGCTGTTTGTGCTTAGTAAAGTAACAGTTGCAACCACTTGTGCATTTGTTAACAGACTTTGATACAAGCAAAGGAATTAACTTTCAGAACCAATCACTGACCAAACCCTGAAATCTATGACATGAGGGGCTCGTTTTAGAAAAGGATGTACAAAATTTCTTAAATGAACTAAGATTTTTTTTCTAATTCCTGCTTTCATGCTTAAATCATGAACTGTTGTTACTTGAGTTTACAGAATGATTGTACAGGACTATTCAGATCAAGTTATAAAATGATAAATTATTTATATATTCAGGATCATAATTTTAATATTTATATAACAGTAACTGTACCAAGTGTATACTTATATATACACATATATATGTATATGTATATGTGTGTGTGTATATATACACACACACACACATTTAGTATATAATATGAGCTTGTCTACACTTAAGTTTTTAAAGTAGATCTTGTTTTAGGCACCTGAAGAGTGATCAGGTTCACCTTCATGCAAAGATTGTAGATGAGATTCAGTTACTTACAAGAAACATGTATACTTAATATTTAAAATAATTACCACCAATACAAATTTTAGGACTAGGCTTTAATAAAAGATTTCAGGAACAATTCATGTTTTTCAGGGCAGTAAATTTCACTAGTTCCTAGAGCTATCTTTTGAGATGTATCCTTCTTCCAACCTTTTCACAAGTATATAGAGAAACCATTTTCTACTGACCTGTGCCAGCTTATAGTATAATGCCTCAAGTTTCTTGATCACTGGCATAGAATTGCAAAGAGGTAGAAGTTTCTTTATTCTCTTCTATAATCTACTTTGCATATGGATGTTTTCTCACTACTCACTACTTCTTAACACACTGAAGACTGAGATAATTTTAATTTAAAGATTTAATATGACATATCACAAAGTTAGGGACAGATTTTAATTTGGGATTCTGTTATGCTGAACTGCAGTGCAATTTTTAAAAAATAATATATTTACATAAAATGCATCATTTGATATATCATTCCATATATGATAATATTCTCAGTGTATTGCATTCTCCATCATGTGTTATTTAAAACTTATTGTTGTTTGGAAACCATATTCAAGTAAATTTTTTTTTATTAAAAAACCCTTCATATTCTGAATGAAAAATATTAAGCATCAAGTTATCATCTCTGGTTAATTATTTTTCCTGACCTATCTTATATTTTTAATGACTGATTATATTTAATTCACAAGCTTCAATATATTGAAGTTTATTAAAAATGCCTTTTCCTTAATTCAATGTTTACATTAATTTTTCTTACTTTAAATCAAGGAAAGGTGAGAAGTGCAAATTCCTTGATATGAATTAGATTTCTCCATTCTTGGTGGAGAAGTCTGGAGTTTAGGCTTGTTTTCTATCCTACTTTCCCTCCAGGTCTTACAGGAAGCAAATATATATTGCACTGTTTGAAATCACAGATTTTTAGTCAAAATGAGAAGTCTGGGATGTTTCAAGATTGTTTTCAGGACTTATCCCTGTAGTCTTATTACTCACAAAACTCAGTGAACCTTCTAGCCTCATAGATATCAAAGCTGAACCCCTGATTTAGTTCTACATGGGACAGGATTTCATCCAAAGGCTGAGAGATTGTAAAGTTATGGAGAACAATGTTTCTTTCTTTCTTTTTTTTTCTTTTTTTTTTTCCTAGAGGTCTCTTGTGTCTGTTTTTCTCCTCCCCCCCCTCCCTCAATGCATACAATATAAAGATACCGACTATAGAAGTATATAGATCTGAAATTATTCATTTGATGTTCTCTTAGAAGACTGAAAAAAAAAAATGAAACAAATAGGTCTTTCTCCTGCATTTTATTTCCTAAAGAATTTCCTGGCAAATTAAATGATATATGGACTGCTGAGAAGGCAGTATAATAACTGGGTTTAGTGAATAATATCAGCAAATATTCTATGAAAATGATTTTGCACTGAAATGACAGTTTTCTTCAACCGAGTGAGAAACCATTTTGAAATTTACCACCAACCATCTCTGATGCTTCTCTTTGATTCATTAAGTCATCCATATTTCTATAACCTGAAAGTTATATGATTGGTTTTTCTTACATTGAGAAAGAGTTCAGTAAAAGAGAGCCCAGCAGCTTCACATTCTATGGAATAAAAAAGTGCAATAAGTAAGGGAAAGTTGTAATTTGTTAAAGATTAGTTATCCTCTGGAAGTGAGTTGCTCCCTCTCCATTGGCTGCAAAACATATCTAGTAAAGAAGTTTTTGCTAGAAGCTTGAGGTTATAAATTAAACTTGTCCTCTAATATTGCAATATTGAGTTCAGTGCCTCTGAGGTTGTTTGTTTCTTTGATGCCTAAGGATTTTAGTGTATATTTTGTAGATTTTTGGGATTATATAGGTTACATGGATTCTCCTAGGTTGCTCACATCTTAGGTGAGTTACTACAGCTCTTTCTCAAAGGTTCATGAGCTTTCTCATGCCCTGCCAAGGCCATAGTATTTGTGAGAAACCACTTGTAGGTAGCATGAAGATAAAACACAAGAAAAAGGCCTGGAGGTCCTGGAACTTCTCCAAGGGGTCAGTTCTGAAGACCCCTATGGGTGGGGTACAGAGGGAAATAAGAATCATGGTTGGTCATAGATATCTCATATGTTAATTGCTGGCGAGGTTATAAAAGCTATGCATGTCTCTGTGCATGCGTGGGCCTGTGTGTGTGTGTGCATGCAGACCTCAATGCACCTTGAAAGCTTTAAATAAAGGTATACTATATGTCTTTCTCCATTAATACTGTTCCTGAATGTCTATTTCCACAGGAATTTAGGCTTTAGGTAGCATCTGTCTATATAAATATGATTACATTAGACTTAGAAATTCACTCTTAATATTTAAAACCAATTCTTTATAAACAGATATTACTAGAACATGGTTTTACTTGTTAAGTTTCAAATTACATAGGACAACTTTCCTCGCATCATTGCCCAATTATATCATTTAAAGAACTGTAGTTAAAGATGTGGTCAAAATACAAAAGAATTGTACTACCTAAAGTACTTTTCAAGTGAATCTTTCAGCTTCATTTGAAACTGTATAGGTCTGCTGACATTCAAAACATTCTGACTTCACAGTCAGTCTGTTGGTTATGTTACTTAGTAAAGACATGACTGTTTAGAGACATTTATGTTTAGAAATATTTGTTGGTCTATTCCACAGCAGTTGTGCTATCTTGTTTGATTTTTGTTATCCTCCTTTGGACTTCTGTTGCAGAATCTCTCAGGGTGTCCAGGACTGCTAATGGGTGCCTTTGTTTGTCAGGTAATTGAATAAAACCAAACTAAATGTCAAACAAACAAACAAACAAACAAACAAACCACAAACAAAAAACCAAACAACAAACCACCAAAAAGCACACAAAACAACCAAATAAATGCTCAAAATATTAATTCTTATCTTCAATGCTCCGATTTTAATCAAAGCCAAATTTCATCTGTGGAATGAATAAGTACATAAATGAATAAGTACATAATTGGAGGTTCAGCTGATTAGGGAAGTTTGTCAGTTTAGTTCCTCCTCATTACTGTCTTCAACAGGGATCCAGAATGCAGTGCTGGAAAAGTTTCATGCAATACATTATTCAATAGATAATGGTGAGAAAGCTCTTTTATGTTTTATCATATATTTTATAAGGATTCTTTTCCTTACGTAGTCCAGCTCAGCACATAGGCATACATTTAACTATAAACATAAAAGTCCCTTTAAATCCATTGAAAACACTGAGATATTTTCTTTCTGCAGATGGTTTCGATCTGTGTTCATATTTACATCTATGTCTCACAGGGGTTGTGTAAAGAAAATTTCTGGACCAAGAAAGATAAGAAAATATTTTTACTCTGACAAACTCACCAGAATCTACTTGCTGCTTCCCTTTCCAGAAATAAATCCTGGCAGACTACTAACTATTTACTTCCAAATTAGTCCATGGAGCTATACAAAGGTATTTTATTATTTCTTTTCTAGTTGGTCTTCACCTTTCTACTAATAATCCATTTTATTTAAACTCCAGAACTTAGATGTACTTTTATATTTATTCTTAGCTTCCATAAGCTTACTTGCTAAGTCTGATAAAACACAATTGTTACAATAAATTATTTCCTCCTATTTTATGTCATATATCTAGTTTTACATAACAGGAAGAAAATATTGCATAGTTAAATAAATATCTTGTTGTAATAAAAATGTCATTCTTGGATGGTCCCGTGATTGAATTTAAAATTTACGCTTTAGTAAATTGGCACCACTATAGTTTTAGTTCACCAACATAAATTTCAGGATACCACAAAGATCACAACCATTCAGACTAACCTGGGGCCTGAAATTCAAAAAAATTATACGCTGAACAAAAATTTTGAAAAATTTCTTCTATCACCAACTAAAGTCAGAAAAGGTGCAGTTCTCTTCTGTGCAACAGGAACATGTAGATCTGATTTAAATTATTAAAAAATATTTTTGCTGGAACTTTTATGTAAAATGTGCATTAACCCATTGTAACTTCCTGAAAGTGAAATCTGATGAAGAAATCTAAGAAATAACCTTGTTCACTCTTATGATTACACTATGTTTTAATATTGTTAATGCGGAAATTATTATGAATGGAATACATCCAGAATACAGTTTACTTACTCTTGATGTAGACTTCAACAACTAGGGAAGATAATTCTTATCATTGAAGTTTTTAAAAAGCCTAAATTCTGCTCCTCAGTAGAGCAGCAAAGAGAAATATACTGCAGGAACTAGCCGAGAGTCAATTCGGAAACATCAGTCATAGAAAAATAAGTTGCAAGAAAGCATGAAGAAAGTTAAAAGCCAAATCCCTGTGAAAAATCTGTCTTTCACAGACTGAAAAATATTGTCTTGTTTTTTTTCCTTATTTACTTAGAGAAAAAAAAAAAAACAAACAACACCAAACTTGAAAATAACTGACTTGTAACCCCAATAAAAAAGGCAAAAGACTGAAATGACTTTGACTTATCAAACTGACAGAGCTGGACCGAAAGAGATTACTGAAGCTGTAATCAGTGCAGTTTACCTACAGCTCAGCTTCTAGAACCCCTGAGAACAAATATATATATATATATATATATATATATATATATATATGAAAAAATGTTATGAAGTCATCAGAAGTTACACAGATCTACATCAAGTTCATATCAGAAGTAGGACACATCTGAAAGTTACCTGCAAGTTTTAAGGCAGCACAAAAGACACCTCAGAACTTCATAATCATTTTATTAAACTTGATTCATTCTGTAAGAAGTTGAATTTGGTTTCAGGATTCTTAAGCATGAAAAAACTTGGTCCCCCATTTAGTTTAGGTCAGTTTGAGAATAGTAGTATTGGATTGTGATGAAATTTTATTTCAAAGTCAAGTTGTAGGGAAGACATAGATGCCTATTTCTGTAAGCAGAAATAGAATTGGAAGTACAAAGGCATAAAAAATAACTGTTCTTTGAGGTCCATTGGATGTGGAAAAAGGCTTTTTTAGCATAATCAAGCACTGGAAAAATTTGGAGAGGTTGTGGAGTTCCTGGAGATGCTCACAAAGAAATGGACAAGGTCTTGGGCAACCCGCACTAGCTTTGTTCCATGTAAGCATGGAATGCTGCAATTTGGTTTTCGCCAGAGATCCTTTCCCACTTCAACCATTCAGACCTTTTGTCATATTTATTTTAGTGGTTTCTTTTTTTCCCCAGTACAATCCATTTAGAGGTGAGCACAGGCATACCCAAATACTCTTTCTGGGAAAAAGATTGCTTAATTTGGCCAGGTATGTGGAGCAAATGATAACAAATTAAGAGGATTTAGGCAGAGAGATAGGTCGTGTTACCTAAGAAAATTACAATCTATGTCACAGTTTCTAGCCCTTTCAAGACTGGAAGAAAAGAGACTAAGTTGAACTGTCACAATTACAGGACAAGATGTCTCAGACCTTTCTTTATTAAGTAATTGATTCCCCATAGCTAAGTCATATTGAATTAATGTACTGGACTAGTGAAAGCAAATATCTTTCATGGGCAATTTAAAGCCTCAGTACTGAGTCATATCTTTAATCTTCTGCAAGATCAACATGAAAGTATAAAAGTGGTGGTGCTGTAGATACAGACACTGCAGTTAACATATTTACCATTGTTTAAGCAATATCGCAGATGTGTGGTGCATTATTATATATTGATACTATCAAAGGAAAATCAAGCAATTTAAGAGGCAAATCTGAGAAGATATACGGGATTTCAAATTATCTTCCAAAGTCTATTAGTTACTTTCCTCCTTTGGTATTACAACTGAGTAGGTAATCAATAATCTTTATTTTTCCATTGCTTTAGATATGCAGGTTACACTCCCAGAAGCACACAGAAGAGCTTCAGAGGGAAGGGTAAATAAATAAATAAATTGGAAGATCCAATCCTGAGTATGCTTGTAACCATAGCTTTAATATATACTGCAGGAGCAAGTGTCAGAACTGTGTCATGCAAGTCCAGAACTCTGGGGAAGTCAGATATCAGTATTGGCACACAAGCTTTCCACATTCTAGTTAGATACTGAACGTACTGTCTCCTTCTGTGTGTGTGTGTGTGTGTGTGTGTGTGTGTGTGTGTGTGTGTGTGTGTGTGTGTGTATTATGGAACCACAGAATGAGTAAGGTGCAAACGAACATCTTGTGATCATGCAGCCCAACTATTCCTCTCAATTGGAAACCTGGGAAAATGTCTGTCATGGGTTTAGCTAGGTGGACTCAACCCAAGACAATGTCCTACTGGGTTTTGAAAATATTCAAGGTTGGAGACTCCACAACCTCTCTGGACAGCCTGTGCCAGGGTTTGACTATTTTCAAAGTAAAAACTTATTTCTTGTGTTTGGTTGGAAATTCCTGAGTTTTAATTTTTGCCCATTCACTTTTGTCCCGTCAATGGGCATTGCTGAGAAGAGTCTGGATCCTTCATTCCTTCACATCAGGTATTAATACACACTGAGATCCCCCTGAGCCTTCTCTTCTCCAAGATGAGCAGTTTCAGTTCTCTCAGCCTCTCCTCATCTGAAAGATTCTCCAGTTGGAAGATTCAGGTCATAATGTGACTGCTGAAAACAATCTCCTAATATAGTCCAAGCTGGGTGGAAAACTACTTTAGGAATTGCTTTGTATTTAGGCATCAAGTCATTTACCTATTTCAGAATTTTATAGATGTGCAGTGGAACAAGGTAACATCAGAATTCATTAACACACAAAAGTTGTAATGTCTTAAATTTTGGATCTAGCTTCCTGAGATAGGGCATCCTTTCTATCTCTTTGTAATCGTAGCCCAGAAATAATGTCTGTTGTTTGAAAATTGTATTCAGTATCTTTAATCTATCTGCTAGGTATAAACAGACATTCAGTATCACACTGTAGAACTAATCCCTCTAAAATACATATGCATAATTTGCCATAGTATTACATACCTCAAAATATGATTAATATTTTTTTAAGTCACCAGCAATTTTTTAACAAAAAGAAAAAAAAAGATTGAAGGAAAAATTACATCAGTAGATCTAAGAATATAAACACAAATGCCAGGCCATTTCTGATCAGCATGAAACTTCCTGATAATACCATGCAAAATGTAGCATTCATTTCACAAATCTGGATAATGAAGATGTGAGTGGCAGATAGTGTGTCAAAAGTATGTAAATGAATTGATGTTTAATCTACCTATGCCTAAGAAGAGCAATGACCTCCTGCAGAAGGATTGCTTTTATTTTAGTAATGTTAGCTGATGAAATCCCAGCACTCTAACAAGGGTTTATAATTTGATAAAAATTACTGGTGACTGGATCTGCATTTTCTGCAAACTGTTGCCCTGCTTCTTGCTAAGTGCACTGCTGACATGTTTGATATTGAACTTGAACTTAAAAATTACTATCCCAGTAGATGTTTATTAGATTTAGTGGCTGAAGTAAACCTAGACATGGTGCCCACAGTACAGTCTAAAAACAGACCTTATTTATGTGTGCCGGGAAATGTTGCACATTTCTTCCAGGAAAAAGAGAAAATCAGAAATAACAAGAACAAAAACACCCACAAAGCAAGGTATTATCTATGCTATTAGAGGAGCAGAGAAAATTGACCTGTGTTAGACTAATGCAATGTCATCTTTGAAAACATTACAATACTGTGTAATGCAATTTGTTTTTATATAATCATTTTAATACACATTATTGGGAAAAAGCTTGACAGAAAAAAACAGTTATAAATTCAATACATTCATACATGAGTTGAAGCAGAAGAATCTCTGTATGGGGATCTAATTTTTCATGTAAAAATATTACACAGTTTTTAGTAGGAACTCAGTGCCTATTTTTCATTTGAAATTGTTTTAAATAATACCTAAAAAGTTAGTAGAAGTGGAAGACACTCCCAGAAATACTTACACTCTAATAATATATGCTTATTCCTAAAGAATCATTATAACTTTTGAAATGGAATATAAGAGAATATTCTGACAAATACTGCAAAACCTGTTTTCTACCTATGGATGACTATAGTGTTATAACCCAAACAACCATGTAATTTCTTTGCTAAGACTATTTTTTTTTCAATCAGACATGCAATTGTGTGCCTATACCTAATAAATTGACTGGAGAAATATATACTGTAGTTACCTATGTTCACTGGTGTTTAATGTCATGTGCCTGTAGGAATCTTTCTGCTGGGATTCTGCATGATTTCTCTCATTCCATCATCTCCTTTTGTTCTGCAGTTCTTTGCTGTTGCTGATCAATAACACTGAGCTGGTATGAGCAGATCACATCTCAGAAGTATTCAGTGTTGAATTTCAAGTGAAGTTTGACAGTGTTATATATCATTTAGTCTGAACTGTTGTACAAATGTCATAGGATTTGTCTGGATGAAGGAGAAGGAATGATAAATATAGAAAAGAAGAAAAAGGCCAAAAGGCATAAAAAGAGAACAAAAAGAGTAAGGAAAGGAAGAATGTGCATCTAAAGGAAACAGAAGATGACCCACATGAATTGGCATGCATATGGAGAAAAGTAGGAGAATGCAGAGCATGGCACAGCAAACACAAGACTCAGAAGAAATCAAGTCAAGGAAAATTGTAGTATGATTGTAGAAGAAATACTTGAGTGCTACATGTATGTCAGTGTTTTGCCTCTAAAATGCTTTGATGAGACAACATGAGAGGATTCTAAAAATCTTAGAAGCAACATTGGTGACTATCAGGTCACTGACCTGGCTGGCTCGGAAGGACTATGGGTAAAACTGTCCAAAAATGGAGCAATTTGTCCCAAAGGATTCACATCTCTAAAGCATTTCACTGCATTTAATGATTATCCTAAAAACTTATGATTAGCTCCTGCTCAGTTAAAAAGAAACTATGATTCTGTTGGTATCCCAGTTTCAGTACAAAAACTGCCTGGACACCATAATTTTCTCTGTGTGGTCAAAAACATTTTTGCGTGGATAAATTTTCTTCATATTTTCTTCATATTTATGCCCAGACTTGACTGAGACCCTAAAAGTACACATTACCCCCTAAGTTCATCCTGGAACTTATTCTTGGAATTGTTGTCAAAACATAGCTCTTGGGGCAGTATCCTTTCAAGAAGCAGTGACACCAACCTAATTTCCTGGTGCAATATTCCTACACTTAGAACACTCATGGAGCAGAAAGCTTGCATTCAAATTTCTATTTTCACTAAGTACTTAAAACCTACATTTCCTACCCTAAAAAATAGGTTAAACACCACATTTTGTGAAAGGATTCAGAGCTGTCAATATAAGGTGGAGTGCTCAGCAAGCACTGGAAAGTGTTTCAAGAAACACCTGTCCATAGAATTTCAGATAGGTCTTCTCAACCACTCTAGTCCATCTGAGCTGTATCTCACTCAGCCTGCTGACTTCTGGGTCTTCTTTTCTGAGGTATATGATTTTGCCCCAACCCAGCATTGTTGTGAAAACTTAAAACACAGGGTGTTGCTTCTTGTGCCAGACACCATTCCAGTTATACTCCTGTTATTAAATTTGAAGAGATTAAGATACTTTCTAAGTTTATATTTAAATTACACATGAAAAAATAACTTAAATCAGAGTTTTGTTACTTTATATGATGGAACTTTAAATTATCATTGATTGCAAAACTTCAAAACACAAGTTCTTAATCATACAATATTGGTCAGTACTGTAAAATTTTGACTTTTATGCTTATAAAAATTTTTACTGGTATTTTTCTTTTTTTTTTTTAATGAAAGAACCAGTTTTGTGCTTTTAAAAATATAATACATTTTTTCTCCTCATTATCACCTTCGTTTACATTATCTGATGTGCTTTAAGAGGGCTTCTTGGTGTTTCCTTACTCAGCAACAAAGTCTCAATGCATGTGATTATTTATTTTACAGAGGTTTCATTCTCTTTCTAAGTTTGCATTTGTTTATTTCCTTTTTTGAGTGGTGGGGCCTTTTCTTTATCTGTTTTAACATAACTTCCAAAATTTTTATGATGATTGCTCATGACAAAAGAATGACTATATTTCAAAGTTTTATTTTACTCCTTACTGCTTATTTCTAATTTTTTTCATATGAAATGCATACAAATGAATAGTTTTCAGCAAGCTGCCCTAATTAGATCTAAACCACATATTTCAATAAATTATCAACAACAAAGCTTCCACTCCATCACTGTCAATTTGACCAAAAGTATTCAAGATTAAATCAACAATATGGTAATTTTGCAAAGCTCTGAATATTTCAATTTGCTGGAAATTTCCCATGAAAAATAGGAGTGCTGCATACTTTGTGCTAAAAATCAGGTCCCAAGAGCTCTGGGATTTTTTCACAGATTTTAGGAAGATCGGACTAGGCTCTGGACAATAGCTATTTACAGAATCACTGAATGAGTTTAGTTGGAAGGAACTAAAGTGGATCATCTGGTGTAATCTCTCTGTTCATCCTAGAGAGCATTGCACAGGATTGCATCCAGACAGTTCTAGAGTATCTCCAGTGAGGGAGACTCCACAACCTCTCTGAGTGATCTGTTTCAGTGTCTAGTCACTCGCACAGTAGAGAAGTTCTTCCTCATGTTCTGGTGCAAATTCCTGTCCATTAGTTTCTGCCTGTTGCCTCTTGTCCTGTTGTTTTGCACCACTAAGAGCCTGGTTCCACCCTCTTGACATCCTCACTTCAGATACTTAGAGACATTGTTAAGATCCCGCCTCGGTTTTCTCTTCTCCAGGCCAAACAGGCCCAGTGTCCTCAGCCTTTCCTCATAGGAGAAATGCTCTGATCTCTTAATTAACTTTGTAGTCCCGCACTGGACTCTCTCCAGGAGCTCCATGTCTCTCTTGTACTGGGGAACCCAAAACTGGACACAGCACCCCAGATGTGGCCTCATCAGGTCTAAGTAGAGAGGAAGAACTACTTCCCTTGACCTTCAGGAAATGGTCTTCCTAATGCATACGAGGATACCTTTGACCTCCTTGACAACAATGCCATGCTGTTGGCTTTAATAAATTTATTTATTAGTATATAAATTTAATAAATAATTAATACATTTGATAAATTATTTTATTAGAGAATAAAGGACATCTTAGATATGTAACTCAATAAAACAATAGTGTTACAAAATAAAGGAAAAGGTGAAAATATTATATGGTACTGACTTACTGATATAGCTTCTTCCATTTAGGCAAAATGCTTCTTAAAATCTCTGAATTTAGGGAAAGAGGAAGCATACATAAGAAAACCCTAAAAATTACTCAAAATAGATTGTGATACAAATGCTTATATTTGCATAAGATGACTCTAATTATAAATTTTGCTGCTGGTAATTCAGATGGAAGATAATCTTCTGTCCTTAGTATTTCACACATTTCAATACATAGCATGAGATTCATAACTAATACAGTTTAAAACTATAAAAATTAGGGGAGGATATTGATTATTAGAAAAAAAATCACAGCCATAACAGTTCCAATTGATGTTTAGTTGCTGTGAAACCAATCACTATTATTTTGGTCTTGTCCTTGTATTGATGCAAAAAGTCATGGTTTCATATGTGCAAGATTGCCAATGCTTCCAATGGTATATTGAATCATTTGAGTGCATTGAAGAGATGTGCATGCCCTGCAGGACTTACAAATCCTAAGCTGGAAAATCACCACTGTGAAATTTCCTTATCCAGTGACATCTTTCTTGGCTTTATATTTGATTGAGTGCTCACTGGTACAAAGTGTGTTCTGTTTGCTTTCATGGGAGCAGAGGAAAGAGCAATGGCCACTTCATAAGGAAGAAACTATATCCCAGCCAGTGACTCATGTCATCGAGAAATGCTCTTGCCCCCTGATATTATTGAGGAATTCTATCGCTCTTCTCATCTCTTCCCTACACAGATAGCAGCATATATAGTGCTGAATTTATGACAGGTTTTGTCATTTCACTGTAAAGGACATCAGAAAACAAGAAAGTGAATTTTTTTGCCTAGATTATCCATTCAAATAATTATATGAGAAAGCGTCTTGACAATAAAAATAACTAAAATCAACAGTGATCAGAGTTTTAGGGATAATAATAGCAAGAACAAAACCTTTGTATATGCTGTTATAATTCAGATTTCCATGTGACAATTCTGTTACCATAAGCACAGTCTTAAAAGATCTAGAGAGTGCACAAGGTTTAAAGGGTTTTGAGTTGAACTCTATGGTTTAAAATCAAGTTACATCATGAATTTGTGTTAAAGGAGTCTGTCAATCCTTCTCAGGGCACATGAGCATTAGTTCATCAGATCTAGGAGTCTGAGGTGACTGGCACAAAGACTAAATCCCCCCCATTTTATCCTGTTGGTCTCAGAAGCAGAACCTTTGTCACATTGCCTGATGAAATACTTGGAGCACTCTGGTGTGAACAACAGCATGCTTCTGTGGCAGGTTCTCACTGTGTGTGGGCATCCATGCCTTGTGTTTAATGTAGTCTTTAATATTAACACTGAGTCTTTAACAATATTATATGTTACTCAAATAACCAGCGAATAAAACCCACCACCATCCCTTTTTCTAGTGCTTATGAAAGCATAGATATGGATTTATGCCTCCCTGACTTGTGTTTCTTAAAATACACTATCTCGGATTATTTTATACATATAATCATAGAATCAACTCAGTTGGAAAAGACCTTTGAGATCATCAAGTCCAACCTTTCACCTAACACCACCCTGCCTACTAGACCATGGCACTGAGTGCCACATCCAGTCTCTTCTTAAATACCTCCATGGACAGTGACTCAATGACCTCACTGGGCAGGCCATTCAAATGATCAATCACTCTTTCTATAAAGAACTTCTTTCTAATGCCCAACCTAAACCTCCCCTGGTACAGCTTAAAACTGTGCCCTCTTATTCTATTCCTTGTTGACTGGGAGAAGAGACCAACATACACCTTGCTACAACCTCCTTTCAGTTGGTTGTAAAGAGTGATGAGGTCTCCCCTGAGCCTCCTTTGTTCCAGGCTAAACAAACCCAGATCCCTCAGCTGCTCCTCATAGGCTCTGTGCTCCAGTCCCTTCACCAGTGCTGTTGCCCTTCTCTGGACCTGCTCCAGCACCTGAACTGAGGGTCCCAGAACTGGACACAGTACTCAAAGTGTAGCCTCACCAGTGTTGAGTACAGGGGAAGAATCACTTCCCTGTCTCTGCTGGCCACACTGTTCCTGATACAGGCCAGGATGACATTGGCCTTCTTGGTTACCTGGCCACACTGCTGGCTCATGTTCAGGTACCCTCCAATAAAAACAAAACAAAAGAAAAACCCATGAAAAATGCAACTAAAAAAAATACATTAAGAGTTATAAAGAACAGAAAATTCACTTCATTTCTGCTGCTCATATGTTTAATTGCAAGGTTTGGTGAATACTGTCCCAGGTAGTACCACACCTTCCAGGAATAAAATGCTTTGATTTTCTTCTTCTTCTTCTTCTTTTTTTTTTTTTGTTAGTAATAATAAAAATGAGCAGAAGCAACAGAATTTGTCTTTTCATATAATTTACTTTATGACGAAAAATGTCAAACGCTGTCATTTTCAAGATTAATCCAGGGATCGAATCTTGATAAAGCAAAAACTTCATGTATTGAAAACAACATATCAACTTTTTCTGGTTTGAAAAGAAAAACAAAAACAAACAAACCAACAAACAAACAAAAAACACAACAAAACAACCCAAAAACAAACAAACAAAAACAATACTCCAAACCAGTTAATTTGCTGAAAACTCTATATCAAGCAGAAATACAGTGAAATTTGTAATCATTTTTATCATTGCACACTTGAAAGGAGGTCAATCCACAGTTTGCCTGATTACCTTCAGGACATTGATGAAACTGAATTAGGAGTATTTGAAGAAAGAAAAATTATATGACAATCAACTGGTTTGAACTTTGACAACATACCATCATTTGCAACCAATACCCCTAAGATTAATTTCAGAGAATATTCCTATGACTACAGAGTTAATGGGAAATGAAAATTAGTATTTGCTTGAAGTTAATTGCTTGCCTCATATATTGCATAATGCAGTAAAGTACACCACAGACGAATTTTTATTTGGCTTTTAAAGCTGTGTAACAAAAGTTTTCAATTACTTTATGTTCATCTATCAAAACAATTTCAGAACTATGAAAAGTGTTTCACTTTTTCAATGTTCAGTATGCTGAAACACTGAGGCACATTTACAAAGTTATAACCCCACCTATGAAAAGTATTCTATGTTTTCTATATGAGGCTGTTTTTGTACACTCAGACATTGTATTCTGAAGTTTTTTAAGCAGAGTGAACATCTCTCCATTTCCAAGTTCACTAGAGTTTAAAAAAATATCCTTTGAATAATTTGGACAGGTAGTTTCTTACCAATGGATCTGTTCAGACCAAGATTCAAATTAATTTCCTATGTAAATGAATTGATTTTTTTAAAAATGCTGAAATGCAGTGAAATTGATAAATACTTTTTTAAAAAAATAAATGGAAGTATATGATAGCATAATGATGCACATAAGAACAACAATTTTAAGTAGATGAGTAAAAATATATGTAATATGCTAAAATGTTTTTCAACCCTGAAGTGAACTTTCTCTCTGTTTCCTGTAACATACAAGGAAAGTTGGTGAAGCCTAGACCTATTTATTTCAGAGAGGCTATGCAGTTCTCTAAGCTTTCAGTTTCTTATGTATATCCTTTCCAAATACTATTTTACTGCAGTTTATTTATTTTAAAATTGTACTTTAAACAATGGAAAAATTTTAAGGAAACTAGTGTTAGCAAGGAAAAATTGTTTTTTAGCTTAAATTAAAATTTATGTGGATCAAAATAAGTTCTACTTTATCATGAACTGAGAACACAATATGATGAATAGATAGAAAAACCTTAAAAGAAAATAAGTTATGTCATTGTAAAATTCATAAAGGTAAGAAAGGAAATGAACTTCAGTAGGTAGAATAGGAGTATTGTATCAGATATCAAAAATAAACACAAAGACCCCTCTGACAGATTCAATGAAATTCAGTATGCTATATTAATAGTTATCATCAGAACTTTGCCCTTCAAATTCACTGTGAATTTCCAGAGGAAAGTACCATTTTTAGTGATTCCTGCCATTATAGACAGGTACTGATGCCTCTGAAGAAAATAAATATATTTTTTCAGGAATTCACTCAACTTTTCCTACACACAAGTTCATTCAAAGCTTTAGACAACCCCAAACAAAATGTTAAAATTAATGACAAGTGCAACAACTGTGATAAATTGGAGATTTACAAAGGAGATTAAAAGGGCTTTTTGACATCCTCTTGACAATGTCCAACACAGCAGGCACTCGCACAGCAGGTAATATATCCAGGATCACATAATTTCCATCCACCTCTCCTTTTATTTTGGACTTAGTTCTGTATTGATTGCGGTCCTAAACTGTTATAAATGTTGACCTATATCAAGTAATTTTAGATTGAATCGTATGTAAAGAAAGTTTAACTACCTTCTTGATCCAAATAATTATTTTGGAAGTGTGAGAAGAGAGGTTTCTCTAACATTTCATATGTGTGTATATATTAATACTAAAGTTTTTGGTGATGTTCATAAATTATTAAAATTATTCAGAATGGGACAAATATGAGGAATGCTGCAGCAGAGTAGATATTTCATTGGATTCAACTGACCTTCATGTTAGGCAAAGACCAACTCTTCCAGTGTCAGGTCTGCTTAAAGTGAAACATCTCCACTGAATAAGGGATCTCAGATAATAGAGAGAAGGAGATTTGATAAAAAAGTACAAAAACATAGATAGTTCAATACCAAAACTGACTAGCACTATACATACACTACACTGAGAGCTGAATCCATAGACTGTTTCCAATGCATTAAATGTTGTGCACTGTGGGAAAGGTCTCCATAATCTTTGAGATCTCCTTGAGCTCAGGAGCAAAACTTATTTCCAATGGTGCTTTTAATTATAACAGTGAATTAATTTCTATTGTATATATTTGATGACTTATAAGTAATGAGTAAGCTCCACGCTATCTATAAGATACTTTGATCTTGAAACCCTGAGACATTTTCTCGATATGCTCAAAGAATTCTTGCAAATATGATGGAACTATGACAGAACTATGACAGCATAAAATATGGAAGTCACATATTTTTTTCATATGTGTGCAATGCACATATAGGTATAAACACATAATTTCATGTGTCTACACATACATTTTGTCTCATGTGCACATACAAACCCATCCATGCTCTTGCTCATCTTCCCTTCTTTTCTCTTTGCTTGGATGCTGTCTTGGGTTGAGCTGGCAAAACGGCAACTGCCCAAGTACAGAGTTAGCCCCTGGCTGAGAAAAGGGAGAAAGGGAAAAAAAACCCTCTAAAACCCAGGTTCAGGCTTAAACTAACTACATGTATTTATACAGAAAAGAGAAAATTAAGAGAGAACTACAATATAACACACACATAAGTTATATATAACAAGAATCAACCTCCCACTTCCCAGTAAACACAAATTCTACCATTTTAACCACAAATCACTTTAGAGAAGTCAATTCCCCCGAGACAAACTTAAGCAGAGAGAAAAAACTAAGAACAAACATCTTACTTCCCTAAGATAACATGATGGTAAGCCAGTAGTCTGGGCTTGGGCCTTCCCAT
>JAWWLZ010000118.1:77225017-77235137 GCA_035041345.1 Poliocrania exsul
TAAGAAGTTGGTCATGTGTTCTTTAAATTTTAGTTACTGTAGCTCTCATATTCTCCTATCTGGCTTTTTTTTTTTTTTTTTTTTTTTGTAAATTTTTAACTTGTAACAAATAGGACAGGGTAAATATCCCAACCTGCAGTTCCATGAGAGTATCTTCAATTTACACTTCTGTTTATTCCTTTCGTCATTAAGACAGAAATGAAAAATATAATCTCTTGCTAAGTTTATTATGTAGCATTAAAACCCAGTCATAATGTAAGTCAAATAAAGTTTTTAAAGGTGGGATTGGACCCCTATGTTTCCCTTAAATAGGCATCTGAGAATGAAAAACAACTGTGATGTCTCACAGCTTGCATTTCCAGAAACTTAATCCATTTACTCACTACTATGTTGTCCTGCTAGCAGGAAGCAAGTGCGTACTAACTAAATGCTTCAATTCTTTATTTAAATGCTTGCATTGCATCCCCAAAGAAAAGAGTGTCCACTGTAAATTGTTGCAGAATTTATTTGGATTTTTAAGTTTTGGTTGTAACAGATGTGTAGTGGTTGTTAGCAAATTAGTAGTTATGGTTACAGTAAATGGAAAACAGAGAAGCAATTATGGCAACAAATTATTTCAAAAGTATTAGAAAAGCAAGATAAGCTGTTGTATTTCTAATGGCAATTGGATGAAACTAAAGCTGTAAACCTATAGAACAAGACTAAAAAGTGAACAATTTGGCATCAAAGGAAGACATTTTATAGGAAGATGTAATGTTTCCAGGTGCCAGCTGAAGTTCATAATCCATGAACACCAGTGGCGCTTATACTCCATGAAAACTGCTTATCATAATTTGTGTTTTAAATATTTGTAATCCTTAAGTTTTAATTGCATTACATAATTGTGACATGGAAGATCACTTTTGTTTCATACGAGCACACCCAAGTGAGATTGGTAAGCTCCCAGAAGAGTGTGAATGAAGAAAGAATGTGTTGTGGGGGTTTTTTTTGTTTGGTTTTCTTTTGTTTTGTTGTTTGGTTTGGTTGTGGTTTTTTTTTATTTTTCAGGAAACAATTTCACTCCAGCCCTCGAAGTAATTGATTTTTAGAAATAATTTATTTGCAGAATTTACTTCAATCATACATAGGGGTTTTGCTTGTATTTTCTAAATAGCTCTTTGGTTTACTTTACTATTTGTTTTATACCAGCAGATTTATAAAGCTTGAGACAGGTTCCTTTAGTTGGAGAGAATGACGGAGTCCTCTAATGAGGGGTGTCTGACACTGCAGATAAAGAAGAGAAGTACATACCAGTCCTGTAGCAGAAAGTGCATCAACTGAAAATATTTACTGTTCCTATTAAAAATGAATTAACAAAAACAGGTGGCCTTTTAATTGAAGCCTTTATCACTCTTTGCTCAATTTCATTTAAATGCAAATTTGAAATCCTTTCTCTAAGCCAATAGAAAGTTGTAACTGAACATGAACACTGTTTTACTAATGATGCAATTACGTGGCAAACCATTAGGCTTATTATGGGACACCACATATACTGGAAATATTAAGACAACCAGTGAGGGTTCTTCTTTGAGTATAAATGTGTGAACTGTTAAACTCATCACCAATACAACATACTTTGCTTGGGTTTAGTAGGACATTTATTTCAATTCAGCATTAAACATGGTGCCCGGTATTTCTTTTGAGCTGCATATCTCCCTTGTCCCATAGCAGGGAAATTTTACACTCAGAAGAGCCAAATTTTGTCACAGCTGTAAAAAAAGCAAGTTCAATTATGCTCAGATCAGACATTCTAGAGTCTGTTGAATTTCCAGGTAGGAGGTAGTAAGTTAAGGGTCATAAGGGAAAACTGAAGCCTTCAGCTGCTTGCTAAGTGGTGGAGATTTCCATGCAGGGTGCCTCCTCCTCTGAGTGAACATGATAGAAGTGATTTATGGGTCCTGGAATACATTTCCTCTCCCTCTCCCTCTCCTTCTCCTCCTCTTTCTCCTCTTTCTCTTCTATTTAACTGGCAAAGCAAAATATTACTCTCGTCACAGAGATCTCTAATACACTAACTGGCTCCTAAGGAAGAAGATTTAGTCTCTTGGAGCTGGTAGCACTATGTAGAGTCTGCATGATATGCTCACTGCTTAATTGTGACCCTTTATTTGGGTGTTTGTTTGGCTTTTTTCATCAAGGTTGCAATAAATATATATTAACTAAATAAATAAATAAAGAACCAAAACAAAAAGCAGCAAACAAAGAAAAAATATCAAAACATGGAGATATCAGTATAAAAGAGGAAAAACATGAGTCACAGCTAGACAAATATAAGGATTTATGCCTTAGAGATAGTTAGAGACAAAGAAACAGTAAGAGATATTTTTTCCTCTGTAAGTTTGATCCTTCCTAGGATATTAGGGAATATTTCTATTGAGTTTGCCACTTCTGTGCTGCACCTTCATACTAGAAGAAATTAGAACAAACATTTTAGAAAGGGGTCATATATACCTTCTGTTATTCAGTTATCACAGGTTAGTGTGGTAATTTCTGACCATGAACAGGGATATTTTTCATCTGTCAGGAAAAAAAAAAACAGTAGTAGGCCCTATCAAAACCCTCATAACTGCAAAAAAAGCAAATTTTACAGCTTCCATGTTCAAAAGTTCACATCAGAGGTGTGGTTGCATTCAATTTATTTTGCATATGAAAGAAATAATCTTGTGACTTTCCATATTAATAGTCCTCTTTCATTATAATATTAAGTAGGCTTGGAAGGATGATACATTGCCCAGGATAATATAAGTTGACATATACAAAGGAAGCATAAGAAAGCTTAGCTCCTGATACTGCTATTTTGCTTCTGGGTATCTCTAAAATGCTGAATACATTTTTCATTTGATCTTAGCTTAATGCAGGCATCAGCTGTTTGCAGAGGGAAAAGCAGAATTAAAAAACATCCAGCCATCATTCAGCCAAGCATTTAACTCAAATAGTTTTCCAGTAATTGGTGAACTGTTGAGATTCCTCTGACCCTAACACCAACTATTGTGCAGAAAATGGGTAACTTGAGGCATATAGTTAACAGCTGTCTCCATAGAAGCCCCTTTAGTTTTTTACTAACCTGTTTTTTCCATAACCAAGTCAAAGACACAGTATTTGGATTTTTACTCTCTGCTTTCCTTGGTATCAGGAGTGGTCCTTCCCAGGCTGCAGTCAGACAAGGCAGCTGGCAATCTGTAACAGCTGATTCAGCTTCTTCTCCCTAAATAAGGAACTAATCCAATTGACACATGGTGAAGTGAACACATAGTGACATATTTGTAGACAAACTGTCATACTCTCAATTATTTCCCCACAAAAATTATTTCTGAATTACAGGCATGGTATTTTAAAAGTCTGCCAGCCTCAGCAGCTGGTACATTTCTATGAGACCCAACTATTAGGGGGGAAAGTTAATTTCAGTATCATGTAGTAACTTTCCTCTCATTTGCTAGTAAATCTCTCTTGCACACTGCACTGAAGAAATGTGAAAATGTTCTTTTCACACTATAAAAACTGCACTGTGGCTTGTGTTTCACAAATTTTAAATTTCTGTTTTGTTTTTGTCTTTTGTTACATATTTGAATAAAACTTTGAAAAGCAAGTTGACTTTGTCTTGTCTTACTTAAAATATCTTTTCATAGCGCAAAACATATGCAGAACATATTTGAAAATATTTATCTTTGCCTGGCATGTACTAAATAGGTTGGATTTTCAAAAGCAGAACTGGTTTAGTATTTTTCCTACTGAATGCTAAACTCGTACAGTGCGATGAAATTGGGAATCCATCTGCTTTGCAAGGAGCCTCTCAGCTACATTGTTAGTGTTGTAGAGGCTACCTGCCCACCCCTTTGAGCCTTTATGGCAAATAAAAACTATTTAAACAGAGTGATGTAATTATCTGTCAAACTGTATCACATATTCTTCTAGTGTGAATGCCTCCTTTCTGAACAGAAGCAAAGAGGAGTGTTATCTACTTGTAAGGGATAAAGAATGAGTTCTACTAGTGCATTTACTGAAATTCCCTTAGTCTGAAAATACTTTTAACTACAAATGCTGTTAAAAACAGGGCCAAGCAACAAGTTGATGTGTCCAAGTTCATTAACCCAGCTGCAGGATTTGGAGTAAAGATAAATTTCCCTCAGCACTACAGAAATAAAACATCCAAAGGTGTCCACATGGCATGGTGAATACTTCTTGGGCAAGTACCTAGGGTATTTTTCTTCTATGTTTTCTTCTGTTTATGCAAAATTCCTTGTGGAGGGTTTTTGAAACAGTGATTTAGGAGTCAGATCATCAAACATATTTAGTTACTGCAATAATTCATGCATAATCTTCAGTTAACTCTAGATTAGTTGATGAGATTTATGTGTCTGAGGAAAAAACAAAATAACTGAAAATCTGAAGAGAGATGGAATTAGTAGCTTGGCAGGTTATCCACTTGCAGGAAACTTAAATCCCTTATGTAGATGCAGAGAAGTGATATGAACACCAAGAACATTTCCATTACAAGACTATCCTAAGCAAACTAAAGGGTGAATTTTTGGTCCTGAGTATTTTGTATTGACTGTCTTCATCATGGTCTGTTGTCTACTGTGGTAAAAAAATGACTTTTTAATTTTCTTTTGGAGCTAATACACCAAATGTAAATAAGTTTTACTTATTGGAAGAGAGAGAAATATGCTGCATTGTCTGGTGAGCACTCCCACAATGTATGTGTGGAGGTCTACCCTGTTATGTAATCTGTCAGGCTGTTGCTTTGTTGAGGATTTTTTCCTGGGCATGATATGAAGCTAAAGAACCATGTTCTTGTAATAAGAAATCTTTTCTCCTGGCAGAGTTTGAGACTCAGGGATTTTAACATGAACAAGAGTTTCAAATAAGTAATTACCTCCTGGCAAGGTTCAGCTTCAGCACCTTGTGTACACAGGGACTTATGGTTTAGGCAACAGAGAATGGATTTTAAGGATTTTAGTAGTGGCTAAGTAGGAACTGAAGAGGAGGATAAAGATGGACACTTTTTAAGAATAAGTACTGAGGTGCAGAGTGAAAAGGATGAAGTACTTTTTTGAGTAAAAAAAAATTACACAGAATTGACATGAGAGGTGAATGTATTTAATTCTAAACACTTAAGCATTCTCTACTAGAATTTATAGAATAGACATTGAATAGCCAGGGTGGAGCCTCTGTGGCAACAATGCTCTTATGCTCTATCAGAGTACTTAATGCTTTCAGTTACCTATAAAATCAAGACTGAGGCAAACGGCATCTACACTTCTCATTGCTGAGAACATCCTTGTGTTTCAGGTTTTTTTTTTTAAACATGCTAATGTTTACTGTTTCATTGAAAAGGGGTTCTGCTTAGCTAAGCCATGTAATGTGGCATTGAGTCTCAGACACAGTTTTTTCCATCTTGTCATCTCTTTTTTCATCCCTTGCTAATTAGCTCTGTCACTGAGAATACTGGGATTTTCTTCATGATTAATTTTCCAAACTGTATGTCTCTCATTTGTATTACTCAGTCCTCGATTCTCTGCAGCGTTTGTAAAAGACAGCATTTCAAATTGTGATATAAGAGATCTTTGAGCCTCTAATTTTTACTTTGGATTAACTTTAATAAAATCTGTAACAAAAAAGAACAGTGAAGTCTCTTGCAGACAGCCTGAAATAAATCTTTATGGCTCTAGAACCCAAAATGTCAGATGTGCTTTGCAGTCAGTAGGCTTGCAGCAATGCATAGGCTCAAATAAAGGGTTATGAAAGAAAAATCATGATGCTTAGGTGAAGAATGCCATTTACATGCAGTGGCTGGCTCCATGAAACACTTCCTAGTACGCAGCCTGACTTTGCCTTTGCCTTGCCTTATAGAGGGTTATTTCCATCAATGGAAAAAAATATTGCCCCAGCAATTTTCCCCCACTCAGTTTTGTTTTATAGAAAAGCAACTTCATAATTTGTAAAGGAGCTAAGAATCAAATTGCAAATGTGCATGTCCACATGTGCATGCACACACAAACACACACACACACACACACACACACACACACACACACACACACACAGACACACAGACATAGACATAGACATAGACACAGGAGAATTGCCAAGACCCTATTCGCATGCCACACTGCCATGAAAGGAACATGATGACAGCTCAGTATCACACTCTGTCCCCAAGCAGGGGTCATAGGAAATAAGTACTTTATCCAGCTGCAAGTAGATTTGGGAGAGCATTAGAGACAGAACATGGGTAGGACTCAGCTGTTAACACCTCTCACAAAAAGAGACATGCACCAGATCTTTAAAGACAGGAGATGAGCTTAGTTTTTCACCGTAGTGGTGTCTTTACCAGAAATGTGTTCCCACAGTTATAATCACTAGCAGCATTGGAATCCTTCACAGGGTGAAATCAGCAGCTGAAGTGCTGTAGCTGCAGATTTCTTCTCTAAATATCACTGTCACTGTTTTGCTGATAGGGGATATGAAGGGCTTTTTGAAGGTCACAGAGAGGCTTGGACAGGAGGAACAGCAAGAACTACTAAGGCGCTCCAGCCTAATCCCAGATACTTATACTTTTCAGACATATGTGCATTGTGAGGCATATTATGCTTATATTCATACTCATAAAAAGGAACTACAAATTTCAATGGACCTTATTTTGTTTTCCTTTGCTGATATTTGAATGCCAGTGTTTCTGGTATTTTAGTTTTCTTTACATATTCATGTCTTGATTTTTATCAAGACTACACAACTATCTTATAAACAAAGGCCTACTATTTTTAACCCTATAAATTACATAAAAAATCCAACTAAATCTTTCTTTCTCTCTTTCTCTCTTCCTTTCTTCCTTCTTTCTTCCAGTTACCTTTGGGACAAGACAAATCTTTTGTTTGTAATTTTTGTGTTTTGGTTTGGTTTCTCAAAAATTGTTGCTGTTATTTTTTCTACCTTGTTTTAAGAGCAACGATTAACACCCTTTTCTGCTTTGATTTAATGATTCTATAATACATTTACACTTTGTGAAATTTGTCATCTTGGAAAACCTGGAGACAAAAAAGACCTCTTCCAAATCAGTCAAGCCAACTTCCTAGCATACCTGAAATCAATGGATCTTTTGATACATTTTTTTTTTCCACTCAGGAAGCTTTGATGATTCAGAAAAGAAATAAATATGTAAACAAATAGCACTATCCCAGACTTCTGAGAATGGTGGTTTCAAATATTGACTCATCAAATACTTAATTTCTATGAAGTTCCTGGAGATAATTTATGAGAGATTGTATTAGTTAGAGGATGAAAAACTTTCAAGTAGTCCTTTAGAGCTATGCCCAAGCCCTAAATCTACATACCATTAAAATGTAAAACTTAAGCTTGAGATGTAAGAAAAAGGGGAAAATAAAAATAAAATCAGATAGTAATTACAGGAAAAGAAAAAATAAAAGAGTAGAGTAATAAAGACAGAGAAAGGAGGCAGAACACTGTGTAAGAAAATAGATGACCAAATTTCCAGAAAAAAGTAACCTGATTAAATTAAGGAAAAAAAGAAGAAATTATTACACTAAACTAAGGTTCCAATGATTTAAATTGTGAACTTGTTAAAGTTTAGTGAAGGAGACCTTTTGAGGCTCTCTCATCTATTACAATCTTTTTGCAAAACATTTCTTGCTGACTGCAAAATGAAACAATGTGAAGGTTGATATTTAATAGCCTGGAGCAGATACAATCCACAAGCCACAAAGGTATAAGGCTGACACAATATAGAAATATGTTTCTGATGAAGATTCTTGATATGTTCCAGGAAAACAACAGAATATTTATCCATTCCATCAATAATTTTTATGTCGGACAACAAAACTGTAATGCTATATTCTGTGATCAAGAATGAAGTAAATTTACTAAATTTCCAAGTCAAGATTATTTTCATTGTCCATCACAAACTATATGGGTAACATACTATTCCAGGAAAAACTGTCTTAGACCTTTTGCATAATACAAGCTTGTTTTCCTTGCTTGTGACAGCCAGGAATCAGGGCAGAACACACTCCTAATCTTCATATTAACCTGCTCCATTCCCATGAAGTACTGCGTGAGAACATGATTGATACCTCAAATAAACCTAACAATTCAGTGTTTTTCAACTGTCAGGAAATAACAATTAAAAATCACTGGAACTTTTTTTGCAAAGTATCTTTTCCTTCCTCCTCAACTTTTCCTGTAGTACTAACTTGTAAACAGGTTTTACATCTGTTCTCTTCAGTATTTTCATTCTTTTAAGTGCTATTTTTTGTATAGCTAGGAAATTATCATAGGAGCATAAGATATCTAAATGATATGAAGTCAGACTAATACAAGTGATTAGCAACCAGTTTCCACAAATATCTGGAAAGCAAACTGTGTCAGCATATGCCAGCATGTAAATTTACACACATACACATACTCAAACACTACTGTCATGTACCTAACAAATTAAACAAACATTTATGGAGATGGCAAAAAGGCAATCACTACTACAAAAACACTGTTAGTATAGAGTAATTCCCACTAACTAGTTATAACTTTCTAAATTTTTGAAACGCACTCAAAATAATAAAATCAAACCATCAAAATGGAGTTCTAGAAACTGCAAGCAATTTCCAAAGCAAATAATATGTACAATATCACTATAAAGTAAATTGGGAGCAGCTGCTGATACTGACGTTACAGATGGTTTCAAAGAGCATAATTTATGTTTTCTGTAATAGTAAGTGGAAAAGCCGTTTAGACATAGATTCATAATTTCATTTTTTCAAATCTTATTATTGTGGACATACACATTCAAGCTCTTTGTTTAAACTTCAGCTCATTTTTATCATGAATTTGGTAGCATAGTGTTTGTTTCTTGTAATTTTTATGGTTTCTCTAGGAAGGTGATGGTCTCAGGTGATTATCTGCTTTTCAGCTTAATAGAAATGTGGAAACAGTCAAAGCACTCTGTAATCTAAACAAGCCTGTCTGAAAGTGAGGAAATGTATGATAAAAGATGAGAAATTTACTGTATTCATCATGAGAATCATAGAATCTTTCATGTTAGAAGAGACCCTCCAGCTCCTCAAGTCCAGCCATCAACCTAGCACTACCACTATAACCCCTAAACCATTAAACCATAAGACAAAGTGCCAGACCCAGATGCCTCCTAAACACCTCCAAGGATGCTACCACCTCCCTGGGCAACCTATTGCAATACCTGAATACCTTAAAAGTGGAAAAAAAAATTTGAATATCTAATCTGAATTCCTTCTGTGTCAGCTTAAGGGCTTTCCTCTGGTCCTCTCACTTCAGGCACAGTAGAAGAGATCAGCCTCCACCTCACTACAACCTTCTTTCAGTAGTTGCAGAGAGCAATGAGGTCCAACCTGAGCCTCCTCTTCTCGATATTAGACAAACCTGTTTCCCTCAGCTGTTCCTCATAACAGCTGCTAGACGTTTCATGAGCCTCACTGCCCTTTGCTGGACCTGTTCCAGCACCTCAATGTCCTTTTTAATGTGAAGAGCTTAGAACTGAATGCAGTACTGGAGGTGCAACCTCACCAGTGCTGAGATCAGTGGGATGATCACTTCCCTAATCCTGCTGGCCACACTATTCTTGATACAGGCCAAGATGCCACTGGTCACCTGGGCACAGTGCTGGTTCATATTGAGTCAGCTGTCAACCAGCATCCCTAAGTTCCTTTCTGCTGAACAGCTCTCAAGTAATTTCTGTTAAAGCCTTTAGCACTGTATGGGGTTGTTGTGACCCAAGCGCAGGACCTGGCACTTCGCTTCATTGCAACTCATGCAGTTGTCCTTAGACTACTGATCAAGTCTGTCCAGGTCTTTCTGTAGAGCTTTCCTACCTTTGAGCAGATCCAAACTGCCTCCCAGTTTAGTGTCGAAGAGTGCACCGATCCAAGTTGCAATCAGTCAGTTTTTCTAGGAGGATGATGTGGGTAATAGTGTCAAATATTTTACTGAAATCTCGATACACAACATCTACAGCCTTTCCCTCATAGAATCATAGAATCGATTGGGTTGGAAAAGACCTCTGAGATCATCAAGTCCAACCCTTGGTCCAACTCCAGTC
>JAWWLZ010000118.1:77235237-77257826 GCA_035041345.1 Poliocrania exsul
TATCTGAGGAGGAAGTCCCCTCCTCCTCTTGAGAGTAAACATCTTGGTTTTTTCCCCTCAAACCAAGACACATGTAATGGCAGTTAGGATTATCTCTTCCATAACCTTGTCCAAAACCAAGGATAGGCTGACAGGCTTGTAGTTGCCCAGATCATCCTTCTGACTCTGCTTGTAGATTAGTTCTATATTTGCTAATTTCCAGTCAACTGAAATTTCTTGACCAGGACTGTTGGTAGAAGATACAGTTGAGCATTTATCTACTGCCAATAAATCAAAGTTATTCTTGCACATAAACACACTGAATGGAACAACAAAATGTTATCAAAGCAGTTATTTACTTACATTTTCTAGGGAAAAAAACCCAACCAACAAAGAAACCACTCAAGCCAAACAACTACTACAATCCCATTCCTTGTCTTCCTCCTATCAACAAACAAAACATCTTCCCAAATACAAAGAAAAAAATAGAGTCTATGTATAAGATTTTTCCTTGCAAAGAGACTGTAGGGATGCTGGACAAAGATGCATGGATTTCATCTCATCTATCCTTGCGCCACAGGAAGGCCTAGCCATGTACGTTCGGCTCACCACCTACACTACTTCTGTGATTTAGTGGAAAGACAAGACTCTCCAGAGGGTGATTTATCCAACTAACTTAGACACCTGTCCAGAGATGAAGAAGATGAATCACTCTCTGTAGGACTCTTTCTCTCCACTGACTACTACTGTCTAAAAAAGGTATGAGCAGAACCCTGATGCTTGCAGACCATAGTTAGGCAACGTTATCTTTAGATCCCACAGCAGTCTGCTGTGTAAAAGCTGTAGAAGAACAAAGTGTTTGTTTAGTGACTGCAAGAATTTCTTCAGTTTTGTGTTAAGAAATAAAACAACATTTTTGCCTTTTGGAAGAGTTCTGCATATTGAACATAAAATACTAAGGAAAAAATTATTATTCAAGTTGTTATTGAGCTAAACCAGTGGTTGCAGTTTCTGTGCAGTAGAGTCTTCCTGAAATATCACAAGTCATGGCCCTTGAAGCCCTTGGTGCCCCTTTGTTTTATCACATACTCCCTTTTCAATGCTAGATTTGCAAAATCACAACACAATCTCTGTAGCCACTAAATCTCCTAGCAATGTAAATATCTCAAGGATGAAACACTTTAATTGCTGCCCTGAACACTGGCAGAATGTTCTTGACAGTGCAGTGACAGCTGATGATGTCAGACTCAAAGCCCAACATCATAAGAGTACCAAAAAACTAAGAATTATTTTATCTTGTACATCTCTAGGGCCTACTGTATCTGCATAATTAGGAGAAAAAGGTACCTTTTACTACTAAGTGTAGTGGTTAGACCATCATCCTTCTTTACTGAATTTGATTTGTGGGCATCTGTAGAATCAAGCATGCTGGGCTCTTAAATATTGTGAAGTGAGTCTTTGTCACTGTTCCCTGCTTGTGTTATTCTTCCTGATATACATTTTCATCAAAACATGTAGTGAGCTGACACTCCAGCTTTGTATGACTTAATCAACTGGTAAGGAAATCTTTCTTTGCCTTTTTTTTTCCCCCCCTCTCTGAATAGTGTCCTTTTTTTTTTTTTTTTTTTTTGTTATTCAAAGTGAAACAGGTTTAAGCAAGACTCACTCTATTAAGGTACTTTATCATTAAGGTTAGAGACTTGGAGATGGATTCATCTGTCCTACCTCTGGCAAATAAAAACTTCATTCATAGGCCTGAAATACTCGCCCTAGGCTGACTATATAATCAATAGTGAAATAGACATATCCAGAGATATCTCCTAGAATAGCTGTTCAGGACAGTCAGCAGAAGTCCCCATCCTCTTTCCACTAACTACAAAGGGAAACTAGACAGGTTAACCCGGATTTAAATGTCTTAATTTCAAATATCTAATTAGGCAGCGTGAAACTTGCACTGGGACTGAACCCTGGCAAGTTAGCAGAGGAATTTGGACTTTAGCCGTTTGTAGAATAGAAGAGAGTTCTTGATCCAGAAACCTCTGTTTGAGAAGAGCCCCGCCTTCTCGAATTTAAACTGCCTGTGGAGTCTAAGTCCAGGGGAGAGCTAGGTCCTCTTTACTCTAGATAGAGGGAGGTGCCCTCCATTAGTCTACAGACAAACATTTTGTCCTTCTTGAACTCTAGTCACGTCACACTTTTTGACATATTTGTCTGAAAAAATAAAGCAGTTCCTTATCAGCTGAGTGGTCGATGTGAAGGACCCCCTACAGGAATTTAATGCTTGACAGAGTCTTAAGTAACAGGTGAAAAAACTGATTACTTCAGTGGTGGTTGGTCTTAAATTTCTGTAATGGGAAAAAAAATAGGATCTAATTCAGCTTATATTAAACTAGGGACCTGACAGCCAAGTACAGTGTTAACTGTGACCTTTATGATACAAGCTCATCTTTTATGCTGAATCAGTGATCCTAAGACATTGTTTGAAAGGAAACCTTTTATACAGAGTTCATTGCTAAGCATTAATCTTTTTCAACACACACTAAGAATCTATCAACACTGACCTTCACTGCTCTATATTACAGTAGAGTGAGAGTTTGATGACTGAAGGGAATATTGCAACAGATTTATTTCGAACTCAGAATAAACAACAAATGTAGGAACATCTGGGTTTTGTTCATTTTCAGCCCTGTTGGCTTGTACTGCTGCATGGTAAATATATATTTGAATGCATTTATTTACAGATATATATATATATACGTGTGCACGTACACACAGAATAAGGGTTCAGATTTCTATACCCACTAAAACCACTGAGGCAAATAACTAACTTGCTAGGTGAATGGAAGTCAGCAATGTCATTTTTTTTTCTTTTTTAACTCCCATGAAACGAAAAGTATTCATAGTCCATTTCCTATTCCAATGAAGGCAACGGATAAATTTTCCTACCAACTGTAATGAAAACAGAAGCAGAAGCAAAGTTCTCTTTATAGGGAAACTAATATCTATACTCACGGCCTTGCACTGCCATTCTCCGCACTTCATACCTGTAGCTCACCCAAACTCCACCCACTCTTATTTTCTCTAAAACTTTGATTACAAACTCAATCATAAATGTCCATATTGTCCTTTCTTTACTCCATTCCCTACAAATAATACCATAAACCCTGAAAACCTCTCATGATTATCCTAACTTTTCTCACATTTCACATAGAAAACTGGAATATTATCTATACGTATATTTTTATTGAAAAAAATAGAAACAGATTTTTTTTGTAGATTTTAAAAGTAAGATGTATATGCATGTGTGGTTGTTGAGGTGAGAAAACAGGCCATTTCACTAAGAAATTTTTATAAAATATCTCCTTAAATATAGCTAAATATCTCACAAATTTAAAATAATCTGAAAATTCATATTGTCTATTATCCTTACAAATTAAAGACTGAAACAGATTTAATCTTGCCTTAAGTATCCCTCTCATTGTACACATAAGAAAACATTCACAGTTTTCTGGTTCTTCCCAAAGAAATACACCACACAGAGAGAAACTAACATCTACTGTCATCTTTCAATTTAAAAATAATCTTCACTTATTAGACTTCAGGGAGAAATTCACAAAAAGGCTATCCGAAAGTCAGGTACACATTCAACAGAAATCTTCCTATTGCCAAACTGCTGATATTTTCATTTCTTTCCTGACATTTAAAATCCCATCATTCAAGTACTGGACATATGATGATAACTCATTGCATATATCACACAACAGAAAAGACATGTCTGTTTCCACAGCTGAGCAGACTGATTTTTACAAAATTGAATCAGTGGTGTATTATCATTTCAAACAAGGACAAGTTGTTGAGGGGTTTTTTTGCCTGAGAAGCAGGCATACATTAACTCTAGGCTGCTAACAGAACAGTGACAAAAGATGCACAACGCTTTTTCTGATTCCCTGCTTCCTCCTCCTGAGACTAAAGCTCATTTGGATCATTGATGCTTACCAGACTCTACAAAAAACAGAGCAGCTGTTTTTGACAGAGAAATCTCCATTTGCAACAACACTAACAACAAAATCAATTTAAAAAGCACTTTAAAAGAGAACTGAAAAGAGCTTCATATTTTGCAGTCTGATATATATAGAGAGATATTCTAGTTTTAAACATACTTAAAAATACCTCTGAAAAAACAACAACCCTTTCTAGAGCTACAGCATCTCAGAGGGATTTAGCTCAAAACTTGAAAGCAGATTAGTTACTTTTTGTTGGCTTTGATAGAAATCTTTTGTTTGTCTGCACAGCCAAGGCTTTTACTAATAATATAGGGATGGAAATAATTTCTTGTACGCTTAGCTCTTAAGTCCCAAACAAGATTTTCATAGGACTGTACCTCTGGGAAGGCAAAGGTTGGTACTTGATGTCTGATTTACTTTCAGCCATTTCAAAACCTCTTCTAAGTATTAAGAGGGAGGAGATTCAATGTATATGCTGAATGTTTAAAAGGGGGGAATTGTGGGTCTTACTTTCCATTTAGCTCCTATTTCTGTGTTCTCTTTAATAACATAAAATCAGGCCTTGAAATCATAAAAGTAATTTGGAGGACTTCTTGTGAGTGTTTATTTTGTGTTGTTGAGCATCTTCTCTGAGATCCATACTTTTATGAATATACCTAACTTCTTTCTGATGTAACAACTTAACTATTGACCAAATATACATTTAGCATATGTAGAGTAATTTCTACTCCAAAGAATACTATAGACATTTGGAAAAAATTATAACTGGGTCAGACAAGAAAGAGATTTTATTTATAATAATGTATACTGTACATTTGCTTATTTCCTCTCAAAAATGCTTAAAGTTCTGTTCTAAGATAAGTCATTGAGTTTTATTTGTGTGGTGCTGTGTATATAAAGTGAGACACTATCCTACTATGAACATAAAGGCATTTTTTATATCCCAATTATTAGTCTCAGAAGACTGTGCTGCAGCACTATGTTTTTGCCACTTTGGGTGGGTTTTGCAAAAATTGCAAAATTGTGGCTCCAGAAAGGCAAATATTTCAAGCTTTAAAGCTAGAATGCTAAAATCATGCCCTCTACATAATTAGAATGAAAGAAACACAAATGCCATGGCATAAACTGAAGTTGAAATAATGTACAGAAAAAAAAAATAATATGGTCCAGGATTTTACGAAATAAACCAATCCAGTCTTAAGAAATAGCTTTTTCCTAAATATTGCCTTTCTCAACAAACTTTCCTTGCATATACGTATATATATATATGTGTGTGTGTATATATATGTGCCTGCTCAGACCTCTCTATATACTCACAATTTAACATACACAGTAATATGTAGTAAAACTTTCAGTTCCACATTTCAATGAAAAATGCATGTGTTCTGACAGAAAGCTTTGTCTTGGTTTGACAAGAAAATCTGAGGTCAACTAAAGCATTGATCTTTTTCTGAAGTCAATAAAAACATTATTTCTCCACCTATTTCATGGTGGTAAATCCCCAACCAAAGGAAGAGGTTGAGTTTTTGTCCTAGTTCAGCAAGCCGGGACCAGTTTATCAGTGTGTGGGTGTGACCAAAGCTGTGTATTCTAAAACCCTCTATGTCATTTCTCATGAACTATTACAATGGACCACTTGCAGCAGCTGTCCAGGGCACATCCAACCCCTCAGGATGTAAGCTGGATGTGAAAGAAACCTGTGAGATAGGAGTAGTGATAACTCCCTTCCAGGAAGTTGTTAGCACCTTCACACCCAGCCTAAGGGGCCATGCCTGCTAATGGGCCATCAACAATTCCAAAAACACCCTATGGCTCATAGTGTTAGATCACCCATTGTGTAATTGCCAGTCCTGGGGGAGGTACTGGGTGTTTCCACCTGAACCTGAGGGTACATAATCTCTGGATTTTTTGAGAGTGTGGAACCACTCGTGGGATCCAGAGGAGGACCAGAATCTCAACAGGAGTAGACCACCACTCCTCACCAGACTGCAACTATCATCTGCACCAACAGGTTTTTCACTTCCTTTTACTTTGGTCTTAGGGGAACCGCATGGGTCTCAAAACAGGGGTTAACAAACACTATTCTGTTTGTGCTCCAGGGTGCTCGGTTATACTTCTTGGGTTTGTGGGTTAAAACCAATTTCTCTTTGTGCCACTGCATTTATGCCAATACTGTTATTAAATTGTAACTCTGACTTATAATCTCTTTTGTGTTGGGATTGTTTCTCTTGCTGGTTTACCTTTACACCAGCACAGTTTTACAGGGTAATTTGACGCAAGCAGAAGTACTGGATGCTAATTTCTTATCTATGGTCACTTCTAATTTGACTGTTCTTTGGTTAAGCATGTAGGAAGATTACACTAATTCATTTTATTTTTCTGAAGAAAAAAGAAGCCTGTTTATTTCTAAGTGCACTTGTTCCACTCTGAAGCTGAAGTTCTGAAACACAGTATGCCAGTCTGTCCAAACGGCAGTGAACAAAGTGGCTGACATTTGGCATTTTCATGTAAGACTCAGAAGGATGAACATATCTGTTTGCAACCAGGCCTGAGTGAAGCCGTTTGGTTTTGGTTTGTCAAATTTCAGACAATATCTTGAAGCCCGAGGTTCATGTCATACTGGTATAAATCAGCTGTGATCTCTTGACCGCAGTGAAGTCAGTGGGAGTTATGACTTCAGCAGTGCCAGGATTCTTATCACAGAAGTAATTGTTTTGAGAGCAATGGTGTTACACTTCCAAAGAATTAGCATTTAAAGACAGAAAATCCTCTTTATTTTCAATTTCTTTACTTTCAAAAAGCCATGAGAATTCTTTCCTTTAAATAATTTTTTTCCCTGAAGTTAAAACCTCTCTCTGTACTGCAATCCAATAGTTAAACGAAAACTATTTAAAGCTGAATAAGAGTGAAGAGGAAGTCTAAATTTGCTTAAAAAGTGGCTGCTTACTTATTTGATTGCATAAAATACATGCTTTTTCAAGAATATTTACTTCTCATGACTCCATCAGTGACATATGAGACCAAAACGAACTTTTAAGACACAGCCAATCTCTCTCATTTCATTTGTTCTGCCTGTATCTTTGTCCATCATACTAATTAAAGCACTGTTATGACTACATGAAAGTGTCTTGTTTAAAAATGTTAACTTATTCATGCATGTAGAAAGCTATGTAAAGGAAAAATACAAACAATTTAAAGCATTCTTAAAATGTGTGTTACAGTATAAACATAAATGGCAAGATTTATACTTATAGAAAAAAAACCCCTCTTTTTAAATATTGACACCAAACTGAGTGGTGTGGTTGACACCCTGAAAGATGGGATGCCATCCAGAGAGACCTGAACAAAGAAGTGGGCCCATGGGAATCTCATGAGGCTCAACAAGACCAAGTGTAAGGTGCTGCACCTGGGCTGGGGCAACCCCTGGGATCAATACAGGCTGAGGGATAAACAGATTGAGAGTAGCCCTGCTGAGAAGGATACGGGAGTGCTAGTGAATGAGAGGTTGGACATGCGCCATCAATATGTGCTTGCAGCCCAGAGAAAAAAATCATATCCTGGGCTTCATCAAAAGAAGTCTGGCTAACAGGTCAAGGGAGGGGATTCTGCCCCTCTACTTCACTTCTCTGTGACCTCACCTGGAGTGCTCTGGGGTCCCTAGCACAAGGCAGGACATCAGTCTACTGAAGTGTGTCCAGAGGTGGGCCACCAAGATGATTAGAGGGATGAAGCAATTCATCCTTGAGGAAAACCTGAGAGAATTGGGATTGTTCAGCCTGGAAAGTAAAGGCTTTGGAGTGGCCTAATTGCTAAAGAGAGCCCACAAAAAAGTTGAAGAAAAACTTTTCACAAGGGTATGTAGTGACAGGGCAAGGGAGAGTGGTTTCAAGCTGAAAGAGGATGGGTTTAGATTAGATGTTTGGAAAAAATTCTTGACTGTTAGGATGGTGAGGCCCTGGAATAACCTGCCTAGAGGAGTTGTGGATGCCCTGCCCATGGCAATGTTCAAGTCCAGATTGGATGAAATTTGAGCAACCTGGTCTAGTGAAAGATGTCTCTGCCCATGGCAGGGAGGTTGGAACTAGATGATCTTTAAGGTCTCTTCAAACCCAAGCCTTTCTTTATTCTATTATTACAATACTGCTTCCTTTCTTCCTTAAGTGGACTACTGAAAATGGAATAATTCTTCTTAATCAAGACATTTTGCTCCAGTATACTATAAAGACTACGAAGTAGACTAAGAGAAAAAAATGGTATAGCTGACTATATTTTAATTTAAGACTTTAATTGTTGGCATCTTATGTAAACAGAAAATGTATATGCATTTCTTAACCATTATATTTCCGTATATTATGGGTTTTGTTCAGGAAATTATTGAAAGCATGCTTTTATTTTAGGCTTCAGACTATTTTATCCTTGGAAATAGATTCACACAGAAAAATTGAAGTAACCTATGGTACAAATGGTACTGCTTTAGCAAAGTGAAGGTTAGATTTGACATTTTGAGTGTCAGACATAAAAATATTACTTAGAAATGCAATGACCAAAGTGGTTTGAAACATGAGTTTTGGTATTAGATTTGATGTTCAAATTGTGTTTTTTCCTCTCTATTTTTTCTAAAGGTAGGAATGGAATATCATTTGAGATGCAGGAAAATTCACATATAAGGTTCAAAATGCTTAGAATACATATAACAGTTTTTGATATTTGCCTTCTTAGTGTAATCTATACCTACATTCAAGGCAGAGTGTGTTTTGAAATCAGTGCTGACATCTGTATCTGCAAGGCAGCTCTTATCTAAAATGCCTGATGTGCTCAGTTACACTGTGTTACATCACGATAGGATGAATAATCATGTCATAAAAGTTAAATGAAACCATCTAGCCAGGATGAAGAATGCATTTTAAGAGTTCAATATTTCAAATAAATTATCTTTTCTTTCTTAGTGACTAATGTTTGAAAGGCATATTTTTTTCTTAGGGAACTAGAGCTTCATTCTGCTCCACTAAATTCAATGAAAATACTGTTTTAAAAATACCTTTCTGAGTGCAGGATAGGAGACTTTTTTTTGGGAAGACACTGACATATGTGAACGTGCACTAGAAAAATCCTCAATCTACTTGTTTATAGTTTTCTTTTACCTTTGACGTGCTATGTTGTTTCCAAAGCTTTCCGTAACAGAAGCATATACTTTTCACTGTTGTACAGAGAACAAAAAAATTATGATGTTTATTGTGTGCTGTTACATAGATGCAGTAGCATGATAGCTTACTTCTTTTATGGAGTGACCAGCTTGTATTTATGTAAGTATTAATCTTTTCTATAAATAAAATATTGAAGATCTAAAAAAGTTAGCAAGGCAAGAAGTTTGAGAATACAATTAGATGTGGTTGTAGCCTATTTGTGAAGCAATTTGTTTTTTTATGTTCTTCTTAAGCTTCTACTAGAAATTTTCACCAGGAATTAACTAAAGGAATGCTCAAGAAATCTTCCTGTCCTATGGAAAAATGTCATATATGATTAGGCAAGCTGGCTGTGAAGAATGGACAGTGTTCAAAACACCACTCCGTAAAAACGAAAAAAGCTAGGATGCTCCAAATCTTATCTTAGGAGAATTATTGACTCAGAGGCACCATGCATGATGGCTGTCTACACCAAGTGTGGTCAAGATTATCACTAGGCATGCCACACACCCAACACTAATTCCAGTGTCAGGAATTCAGTTCTAAAGCAGCTCTGATGCAGTCAGTTTTTGGCATGACTTCAAAGCTAATATTCAAAGTCAGAAAGCTTAAAACCGTGCAAGCTTATTTAGATTCTTTAAAGGGCCTGACTTAATGGATATGTAGGCATTTGAAACTTTGTAAATCATTGTAGACCGAAAAGTAAAAAATAAAATGTGAATCTTTTTTCTGTTAGAGTTTTTAATTATATGACTTTGGATTAATGCCAAATCATGTTCTTCCTACTGATCCATCTACTGTCCTTTATTTTCAGGAGTACTGCAGATATGTCCTGTCATAATTTTTATGATTGTAGAATTGTTTCCTTGATTTGGTGCATTATGAAATCACACAAGAGCTTTGGAAAACAAAAATCTAACCAAAAAACCCTAACCTATTCACTTGAAATCCCACCTACATTAAGAAGTGACTGCTTTCTTATCTGCTTAGAGAAATTGTTGGACTTGAGTCATCACATTTTAAAGACTATCTTGAGACTTGATGGCCGTCATGAAAGAATGTGTTGCTACTTCTGTCACTTAGATTTTAAACAACTTTTGCGATGAAAATAGCACAAAACTCAACTTATACAAATATCAGTTCTACGTCTATTACGTGCATTACTTTATGCACTTACATGAGATATCCAGAACATAAGAGCAGAATATAGAACAACACAAACACAATATCGTCACCTGTCATCATATCCTGATGTAAAGTTACGACTTCCTCAGTACTTTAAAAATAGCTTGCAAATACTAATATTACGATTTCCTCAGTACTTTAAAAATAGCTTGCAAATATTCTACAAAATGAAAATTTCCCCTTACAGTAGAGAAATTTTCCTTCAACATTACCTCAGTCCAAGAATATAAGGGTATGATGTGGTCTGTGGTCATTCAGAGACTTTCTGTACTAAAACAAGTGTTGGCTTGAAAACACATTAGCATATTTTTGTGGGTCAACACTAAGAACTATATATATGAATATATCAGAGATTAAAATTTTGGTTTTCGGCATCTACTATGACCTCAGAAAACATTTTAATCTTAAATGTCATATTTGCGAAATTATGCAAAAAAAAATGGTTTTCTTACTTGTGTCCCATATTTACTGATTTCAAATATTTTCTTCTATGCCCTGCTATCTTAGTCTTAGATTTATGGTGAACCCTAAACTTGTTAAACTCTTAAATTGAAAATGTATGAGGACATTCACATATAGGTCTGAAGGTATTCATCCCTTCTGATAAGGCATAACTGGTCAACAACACTGTCATGAGAAACAATGGTGATGTTTTAGAAGAGGTCATAAACAATCAAAGACCCCTTGAAGTGCCCTTACACTCATTTCTGGGGCCTTCCACCAGAGGACTGCCCATGATTCACAATGTTGTAACAGACAGTGTAAAACTTCACTCCCAAGAAAGGTACTTGGGCATTCCCACCTGAACCTGAATGTATATTAACCCATTGAACTCTATGTTTTGTGGGCTTCCCCCACCCCCAACGGATCAAGATTGTGATCATCACTTCGACCAAAGGACATAGAAATTTCAATAACCAAGTTTTGTCACTGGGTCCACAGGTGGTGGTATCTTTCCTCTCCATTATCTACTCTTATTCTTTCTCTTTATTTTTTTGCCTTATATATTGTGTTGCTTTTGGACAAACCAATGGGAGAAAGAGAACACTAAATAAGTCACTCCCCTTTTGTTTTAACCTCTCCCTGCCCCCTCAATTAATGAAGGGACAATACAAAGAGATATAAGTAAAAATAACAATTTACTAAAGAAAATGTCAGCAACTACAAAGGAACAAAAGGAGAATAGTTTAAACCAGGAAGGACAAAAAGGTGCTGCTTAGTTCCCTGTTCCCTGACATGGAGTGTAGCCTCCATTTTTCCTCTCTCTCTTTCTCAGGCTTTCTCCAGCAGCCATGGTGGCTGCAGTCAAAGAGGAAGTAACAACTATAGTACCCATAATGATTTCAGCAAGAGGTATCCTGGCAACAGAGGATTTCTCCCCCAGGATGGGCAGTGAAGAGGAAGTGTCTACTCCTTTGGCCAGCTAGGAAGTTTAAGAAGCAACCTCCACCTGGGTGAGGCAGCTGTGACCTGCAGCCTGGCTTGTGAAGGCAGTAGTATGCTGTTTTTCAGATTTGGTAGTGGTACCCCTTTTGTTTGGGCCTCATGAAGCAGCCCCCACCTTGCAGCAAATGCTATCTCTCCCTTCAGTGCCAGGGGAAAATTATGGCCGCTTCCTTTTCAGGTCCTCAGAATTTTTTTCCTGTCAAGACCATACCACCCATGATGACGTGATGGTATGAATATTCATCCTAAAGCTCAATCCCCTGGCTTTTGTAATCATAACATATATTTTCCTAAGTTATATCTTTATGCTTTTACATTGTTGTATTTCTATAGATAATAACCTAAATGGCTGCATGCCATCCTTCCATTGTAATCAAATTGCTCTAAAATAAACCTGCCATACATATATATATATATATATATACACACACATATATATATATACACACAGACATATATACACACACACACAAACACACACGCACACACACACAATGATCATTCAGTGTTGTTTCACTGTAATCTACCCCAGAGGATCTATTAACAAGAACCTCAGTTACCCTCACCTTTAGGGACAGGTCATAATACCTTTACTGTTCAATGGCTCTGATTTAGCTCCATTCACCGCCACTTTTTGGGCCTGGCCTTTCAGGCAGGCTTTTTGCTCAGAGAAAAGTTCTGCCTGCTCTCCTCAGAAAAACAGAATTTCTGAACATTTGCTACTTCCATAACTGCCCACTAAAGTATAGAGAGTTCAGTTCAGTGCTCCACTGCTGAAGGCTGACAGAAGTAAGCAGGATTTGGCTTCTGATTTCTGATATGTCTGCATTTACTAAAAGGAATTCCTTTTTTCCCCCTGAACCTTATGGGTTTAGCTGGTAATTAAGATTTCAAAGTAATTCCTTGAGTTTGGGAGCTGGGAGGAAACACAGAATCTGCTTTCTCAGCTGCCTGGCTGAAGGAATTATAGAAGTTACAGTAACCAAATGCTGGTATCAGTGTGCATGAAGGGAAAAGCGAGGTTGACACATCTTCCCAGATCTGAAAAGGAATGAAGAAGGTTAGACCTGCTTTCAAGATACTTCCAGACTCACTGAGACTACATCACCTTATGATTGAACTGAATTTTGAATCAACAGCCTCTAAAACTCTTTAGAATATCTCAGACTTTCTTACCAAGTCATATCCAAAGGAGATTTTCTGCCCAAACAGACTTCACCAGTCTTTCTCATCAGTTCCACACAGTGAAATTACAGGAAATTCCTGATGTTCTCCTTTAAATGAGGAGTTTATTAGTTGAGTATGGCTGTGCAGGCTCTCTGAATTGCTCCAGTGGATCTAACTACAGTTATGTGACTAATTGTTCATCTCCTAACATTCCTGGGAGGGAAATGTTTATTTACTTGGTTTATATTTCAAATGATTGTAAAATGCCATATCTTGGCAATGTTCCAGCTATACTGCTGGACTCTGATGAAATATATAATAATGTCTATATTAACCCTTTCTTTCTTCCTCTCTTTCCTGAACATCTTGGATTAATATTAATGTGTTGCCAGCAAACTTTCATTGGTCCAAAACTTCATTCATAGAATATTTTAAAATAAGAAAATATTTTGTGTTGTAGAATTGCTTAGCAAAATTATTCTGTAGGGAGAAAAATCATGCAGCCAAAGCCCAGTTGGAGATGAAGATGTCCAGAAATGTTGGGGACAATAAAAATTGTTTTTCAAATATATTAATGGCAAAGGGCAATGTAAAAATAACTTTGGCATGTTACAGGATGAGGATGGTCATCTCCCAAACAGGGACAGAGAAGGCAGAGGTATTTAATGCTTTCTTTTCCTCTGTCTTCAACATGGATGAGGGACCAAGGAGGTCTCAGTGCCCTGAGCTGGAGGACCATGACTGCGAGAATTATCAACTCCCAGTCAACCTTGAAATTGTGCAGGATCTCCTGCTCCAGCTGGATCCCTACAAATATATGGGACCTGAAGAGACTCATCCTAGAATCCTCAAAGAGCTGGCTGATGTCATTGCAAAACCTCTCTCAATGATTTTTGAGCATTCTTGTTAATCTGGAGAGGTCCCAGCTGACTAAAAATTTGTGAAGGTCTGGATTTTCAAGAAGAGCAAGAAGGAGGACCCCAGAAACTACAGGCTTGTCTGTCAGTCTCACTTCAATATCTAGTAAAACTACAAAATAAATTATTCTGAGAAGTACTGAAAAACACCCAGAGGACAAAACAATCATCAGTCACAGCCAACACAGCTTCATGAGGAGGAAGCCTTGCTTGCTGAATGTGATTTCCTTCTATGACAGAGTAATGCACTTAGTTGATCTAAGAAAGCCAGTAGATGGAATCTTTTTGGACTTCAGCAAAGGTTTTGTTATTATCTCTCACAGTGTCCTTCTGGACAAAATGTCCAGCACACAGATGGATAACCATGAGCAACTAGCTCACTATAACAAAGAGTTACAGTGAATGAGGTAACATCAGCCTGGTGTCCTGCCACTATTAGGGTTCTGCAGGGCTCCATCCTTGACCCAGTTGTCTTTAAGATCTTCATTAACCACCTGGGTACAGGAGGTGAAGAAATACTAAGCAATTTTGCCAACAACATTAAATTGGAAGAAGTTGTTAACTCCCTTGAAAGAGAAGTTTTACAGAGAGACCTCGACAAATTAGAGAAATAGGCAATTAGCAATCACATGAAGTTTAATAAGAGGAAGTGGCAGATTCTGCACCTGGGATGGGGCAACTCTGGATATTTGTACACACTGGGGAAGGAGATCCTGGAAAGCAGTGTCATGGAAAGGGACCTGGGGGTCCTGGTGGGTGGCAATTTGAATATGAGTCAGCAGTTCCCTGGCATCCAGGAGGGCCAACCGTGTCCTGAGGGGCATCGGGCACAGCATCACCAGCTGGTCGAGAGAGGGGATTGTCCTGTTCTGCTCTGCACTGGTATAGCCTCACCTTGAATATTGTGTGCAGTTTTGGGCACCACAATATAAGAAAGATATTCAGCTACTAGAGAATGTCCAAAGGTGAGCAATGAAGATGGTGGAGGGCCTTGAGGGGAAGCCATATGAGGAGTGGCTGAGGTCACTCAGTCTGTTCAGCCTGGAGAAGAGGAGACTGAGGGGAGGCCTCATTGCCATCTGCAACATCCTCGTGAAAGGAAGAGGAGTGGCAAGTAATGATCTCTTTACTCTTGGGACCAGTGACAGATTCAAGGAAATGGCATGAAGCTGAGCCATAGGTTGGATATTAGAAAAGAGTTCTTCACCCAGGGGGTGGCTGAGCACTGTAACAGGCTCCCCAGGGAAGTGGTCACAGCACCAAGTCTGTCCAAGTCCGAGAACTATTTGGACAATGCTCTCAGGCACATGCTGTGATTCTTGGGGTATCCTGCACAGCGCCACAAGTTGGACTCAATGAACCTGATGAATCCTTTCCAAGTCGGTGAATTCTATGATTCTATGTTTCTATGATTTTTTCTGATTGTTTAGTTTTACTAACTGCTTTATCTATTACAGAGATAACCAAAATGGATTTCTGCATAAAACTTAATCTGAATTTAAATCTTGAAATTCATAATCTTCATTGAAAATGACATTAAAAGCTCACCAGTGCTTTATGTCTGCTCTCTGCATGTTTCTGCCTGTAATTGATAAAGGCAAAACATCTTTCAATGTTTTATGACAAAAGCCTTTCTCTCATGTTCCCATCAAGTCAACACACAGAAGTAAAATGTCACTTCACTAGTTTATCTGTAAGTATTATTTGACTAGACTAGCCAAAACAAATGCATAATTTGGATGAACTATACCTTACCATTGTTAAAAGGAAGTGTATGCTTTTGCAATTTTAAAATGGAATTTTCAAAACCTTAACTGTGAATCCGAAAATTGGTACTATTGTCATCTCTGGATTTGAAGCTGAAACTATCAAAAATATAGAAATATAGCTTATAAAGTCTTTCCTCTGAAGACTGGTTACTCAACACTCACAAGAGCAGAAGGTATATTTTCTTTTAACATTTTATCCATTCAACAGCTGACATTTGTAAGTTTCATTTTAAATTTGTAAGTCCTTTCATGAGAACAAGGATTTTTTTTTTTTTTTGTGCATGGAGAAAGGAGGAAATCTGAAACGAAAGGAAATTTTAAGAAAGATCAAATTAATTGTTTGAAGTAAATGCAGTAAGAGTAATTGGTTCAATTCCTTTCCTTTTAATGACTTTTCATCATGTTTTCCACATAAAGAATTTTCAGCACAGTCATATGGTATCAAAAAATAGGGCTTTTTATTTAATTTTTAACAACAGAATGTGAACTTATTCTGTTAGTAATGAAACCAAATGAAAAGCTGATCCTTTGTTTCCAAATAAAAAGGAGTAGTAAAAAAAAGAATGCATTAACTTTTCTAAAATCAGATTAAGAACTATTTATTTTTCCTTTGCTAAACAAAATAAGCACAAGCATTTTGCAGCAACAACAATTGGTTGCCTTTAGACATGCTGAGGAAGGAAGTGGAAAGTGTGGGATTGAATCTTTTTGCTACAGATGGGGGGACACTACTTAAGCACCCTGATGTGGAGGAGATGAAGGAAAAGGGAAGGAGGAGCATCAAACACCAGAGCTAGCTGTGCTTCTGTCAGCAGCAGCCTCTCAACACTCCTCTCCTCTGGCCCATCTACTGTGACCTTCCTCACTGCTGCTGAGTGAAGACATGTCTGGAAACAAAGGATACACAATAGTGATTCCACCACTCCAAAAGCTTCCAGGCCTTTGGAGGGTGTATAAAAGACTAGCAGACACAGGGATCACCAACTCACATTGAGATCCTGAGTACTCACAGAGCACAGTGCAGGCTCAGTGCACTTGGTGAGAGGAGTAGTTATTGTTGGGACAAGGTAGATGCCACACTGTTACTAGTAAAAAGACAATAGAAACTTTGCTGACACTGCTAGGTAAAGAAATTCTGGAGTGGATGCAAAAAGCTGGTTTCTCTTCCCCCTCATCTTTGACTAAAGCCCAGCTCCAGTGTACTGGAGCCTGGATTCATTTCACCTAACTTCAGCATGCATTGTAAACTGCACAAACTGAGTTTAATTTTTCTAGATCTCTTTTTTTCATAGCTTCTAATGAGAAAGATACCCCCAAAGAATGAATCAGTCCACATAAGAAATACATTATTTACTTTTAGGAGGGAGGAATTTTCCTGGGCCATAAAAACAGAGTAGGATGACTGTGCTCTGAAGGCAGGCATCTTTAATCAGGAAGATAAAACTAAGGCTCAAATTGCAATATCAGTTCAGTTGCACTTACATGTTTGGATGGGCTTTAATCAGACCTTTAAAAACTCTGATAATATTCATCTCAGGCTAATCTATATATCTAAAATTAACCATCTGATGCTAAACCAGTCAGCTTGGGGTTTCTTTCCAATCAACAGAATTTGCATTCAGAAGGCAATTATCCTCATCCTAAAATAGCAGTCTAAAACATGAAAGATTCACTTTTCCTAAAAGTCTGGTTTGCTCCACTCTTTATATAGGTGGACTAGCATGACTGACCTATCATTAACCAGGCATCTAAACTTAGGTTTAATATATGTCACATCCAGTTTGAACTCATAGAATCACTCAAGAATATTTTTCTGACACAATAAATAAATAGATAAATAGCTGTATTCATGTACAGTCAGAGATTTTGGGAGCTATGGCTGCTTTATGGAAATTGATTATATTTTTCCCCTTATATAATTAAGAATAGGCTGAGGTTTGTAGTGGGCCACCATGAGAACAGAAAGAAGGCTGCCTGGGAAATGTCAAGATAACCTTGCACTGTTTTATCTAAAGCCTTGATTTACTGTCCAGGGACAGAGCTGGGCTCTCAGATATGTGTAGGGGGTGCGAATGAATAGCTTGAAACTCCAGAGTCTGTGAGTCTGTGTGTATGCTGGCTGGCTTGTGAGTGTGGTATCTCTGTGACTGCAGTTGTTTTCTGCCTTGATTTGTTTTAACCACTCCCTGTGAAAGAAAGTGATGTATAAACCCTAGATCATTCTTAATAAGGTGATTTCTGTCCGTCAAGTCAGAGGTCTGTCATTCCATCACAGAGGTTTCATTCTGCTTTCTGATAAACAAAACAGAGTCAATCCCAGAGCTCGATGGGGACAATCATGGAAATCTCACTAATAGATGAAAATATCAGAAAAGTAATTTTCAAGGGTTGCCTTATTATATTATGTTTGCATAATGCTATGACAGTGACAACTTTTCAAGATCCTGCCACTGAGTAAATTCTCACTGTTTGCTTCATTTTATTTGCTTGTATTCTTTATTCCCATTAAAAAAGTCACACTGTTTACATTTATAGAACACACACCCAATGCTACTTTCAGTCACAATAAAAATCAAGCTTCTTCAACAAGCCATCAAATAATAATAATGAAATACCATTTAGAATTTTATCACAAAGGGAAAACAAACCATATGTTTCCTTTAAAACTGAAGAAATGTCTGGGGAATGCTGAGTCATCTCTGTGAAACCTGTCACTCACTTCTGCACTTGTAGAAGTCTACCAGAATTGTCACAGGACAGAAATGGGCAAAAGTTTGCATCCAATGCGGGCTGAAGGAGAGCTCAGATTAAGGAGATGTTTGGTCTAAGTTATTGTCCTCTTTGCCAGCATATATACCAAGTATCAGAAAACTTCTGTCTTGATCTTCAAACCAGGATAGACAAATCACAATAAAATTTTAATGTTTGTGTGTGTACAGGCACAAACACACAAATTGCTTCTAATATTTCTCCTGATGCAATCTCTCATTATAAGTAAGTCATAACAAAGAAAAACAGTAACAAGAAATATTTGAATAGTTAGGACATTTTAAGATTATGAAAAAAAATTAAGTAACATTTCTTCTGTCAAAAGTATTTAACTTGATCCACAGACAGAAGACAGCAGTGAATTTCTAACCAGTCTGTTGTGTACTAAGAAAAAGCCTAAAAATCTTTTCGTATTCAAGTGTTAAAGGTGTGTGGATTTTAAAGAAGATGCAAGAAATTTTGTAACTGTGGAAAAAAAATTATTTTGTCTACGAAAAATACAACTGAACTATCCAAAAGTATTATTTTAACTTTTTTTTTTCACATCTAATTACATGGCTTTATATTAGTAATGCATTTTAATTGGACTGTAGATCACACCTGTTATTTTTGATCACAGAATCACAGAGTCACAGAATATGATAGTCACAGGGACCATTGAGTCTAACTTGTGGCCCTGCACAGGACCATCCCCAAGAGTCACAGCATGTGCCTGAGAGTATCATACAAACACTTCTTGAACTCTGTCAGGCTTGGTGCTGTGACCACTTCCCTCGGGAGCCTGTTCCAGTGTCCAACCACCCTCTGGGTGAAGAACGTTTTTCTAATATCCAACCTAAACTTTCCCTGACACAACTTCAGATCATTCCCTTGAGTCCTGCCACTGGTCACCACAGAGAAGAGATCAGTGCCTGCCCTTCCTCTTCCCCTCCCAAAGAAGTTGTAGACTGCAATGAGGTCTCCAATCCAGGCTGAACAGCCCAAGTGCCCTCAACTGTTCCTCATACAGCTTCCCCTAAAGGCCCTCCACCATCTTCATTACCCTCCTTCGGACATTCTCTAGTAGCTGAATATCTTTCTTATATTGTGGTGCCCAAAACTGCACACAATATTCAAGGTCAGGCCACACCAGAGCAGAGCAGGGTGGGACAATCCTCTCCCCTGACCAGCTGGTGATGCTGTGCCTGATGTCCCCCAGGACATGATTTGCCCTCTTGGCTGCCAGGGTACTGCTGACCCATACTCAACTTGCCATTGACCAGGACACCCAAGCCCCTTTCCCAGCAGTACTTTCCAGGATCTCTCCCCAGTCTGTATGAATATCCAGAGTTGTCCCATCCCAGGTGCAGAATATGGCACTTCCCCTTGTTATGCTTCATGTGGCTGGGGGTTTCCCAGTCCTCCAATTTGTCCAGGTCTCCCTGCAGGGCCCCCTGCCTTTGAGGGAGTCAGCAGCTTCTCCTAGTTTTGTGTCATCTGCAAACTTGCAGTCCTGCATCCAAGCCATTTATAAAGATGTTGAAGAGCACAGGGACCAAGATGGAGCCCTGTGGAACCCCACTAGTGACAGGTCACTAGTCTGATGTTACCTCATTCACTATTACCTTCTGTGCTCAACCTGTGAGACAATTGCTCACCCACCACATGATGTGTTTATCCAGCTGTGTGCTGGACATTTTGTCCAGAAGGATCCTGTGAGAGACAGTGTTAAAATCCTTCCTGAAATCCAAAGAATTACATCAACAGGCTTCCCTTGACCAAGTAGGCAGGTTATCTTGTCATAGACAGAAATCAGGTTTGATAAGCAGGAATTTCGTATCAGCAAGCCATGATGACTGTGACCAATGACTATGTTGTCTTTCAGGAGTTTTTCAATACTTTCCAGAATAATCTTCTGCCTAACATTACCTGCACTGAAGGGAGACTGACAGGTCTGTAGTTTCTGGATTCCTCCCTCTTGTCCTTCTTGAAAATTGAGATATTTGCCAGCTTCTAGTCAGCTGAGACCTTTCCAGATTCCCAAGAATGTTTGAAAATCATTGAGAAAGGTTTTGCATACTGAGTCCATGCTGAAATGTATTAAAATAAGTACAGTAACCTGAGCATATTAAAATGAGTACAGTAACGTATATGCAGTAGTATTTGATAGATAGAAAGGAGCTGCAAACTAAATGCATAAGCCTGTAAACTTAAGATTAGACATTTTTAGATAAAAAAATTAAATAGAGAACTATGCCTTGACTTATCATAGAATTTTAATTACATGCTAGATACCTAGTTTCTCATTGTTTTGTTGTGAAAAAGAACATTCAAGGAAAGAAAAAAGAAAAAAAAAGGAAAAAGTCCAAGTTTTGGTAGATACAACATGGAAGAGTATCTTCTATGTAAAAGTGAGAAAAATCTGTGATTAATAAACAAAAGTTTGATCAGGGATTATGAAATATAGATTAAAAAATTATATTTTCCTAGTTCAGGCAAATTTACTTCACCCATCAAGGTAAAATCTACTTAAATGACTTTGTGTTAAGCATGTGGTTCTCTGTGTCTCTAACATACCTCAGAAAAGTATCTAGCATTATTCTAAACCAGTATAGTAGAGAAGGATTGATTCCCTTATGACAGGGTCTAAAAAGCATTCCCAGAGTGTACTGCATGATAGCATTATTTGTTATTCTTTTTTATATATGTGCATCTGGGTATATACAATGAAATTGGTGATACAGTCCCTACAACTGATTTCTGTCACACTTACCCTAAACCTAAATAACCTAAGTTCAAGTAATGAAAACTAAACACCACAAGAAAGACATGTACAGCTCCTGAAGACAAAACATAGGGTTTGCATAAGTTGCTAACTAAAAACCTCTATTCAGTCAGCAATGCCAGTATCTTCGTGTTTCTACTGTTTGACACAATGATGGATTATTTATTTACTGAACAGCACTGGTGGCCAGAAAATCTGATTTTCATGCATGAAATCCATGAAACCTCAGCCACTAAACAGCTTCTTTTACACGTGGCAAAGGTCACTTATCGAGGGATTTTCTCACGTTTTGTGTGATTGGTCATGCCTCATTTCCTTCAAGAAAATATGATTTCCCTAAAGTATGTGCATTTTAAGAGACTCTCAAAGACTGAGAAAGTTATTTCCTCTTTGTTTGTGATAAGCACAAAATATAGAGACTAACCTACAGGGAATGACAACTGTTTGTAGCTGGAAATCATATTTAATCCTATCATTAAGGAAAACCTCAGAGCACACTGGGAACAAAAAGAGTGCAAAACTAGACACTTAACCTTGTCATTTAACCTTTCAGACTTGCAGGTATTTAAAGAAAATATTCAGTATATTTGATAAGTGATTTCCTTGTATCATGAAAGTACTACCTGTTCATATTAATAGCTTATTTTCTTTTAAGCAAAGTGAAGTCAAACCAAATGAGGGGATGCTGGGATTTTACAGAATTTTATTACTCATAATTTCTAGAGTAAACAATTTTATTTCTATATTCTAAACCCTTGGATGAACTGAAAGAGCAATACAGTTCATATTATCCACAGCTGGTGCAACACTTTTAGATGGTGGCATTGCAACATATCTTCATTTTGAGTTTTATTCAGAACTAGGACTGGCTCTCAGCGTTATGTGCAGGTATGAAGTTGACAGTTTGGGTTCTAAGATACCATGGTGACAAATAACTTTATGAAAAATGTAGAAGAATACACTGAAGTGTTGCCCCCCTCTTCCTTTTTTCTTTTTGTACTCATACAGGCCATAGGTCTGCCTTTTGAGAGCCTGAGTTTTAGGATGTTGATGGATGTAGACTAATGGAGAACCTTCTCAAGGCCTTTCAGATTTTCTGTGGTTTCTGGGGAAGTCTACACATCTGCCTGTGCCAATCTACACCTTTTATGTAAGGAATGAGTCCTCATTTTCTGATTTCTTTCTTCCTTTTTATTTTAAATCCATTGAAATCAATAACCTCCTGCACTGTTGGTACATTTTATTATATCATATAAGTCACTATGAAAAAAATTTCTTACTACCCTTTCTTCAGGGCAAATATCTGACTACAGTACTGTCCTAGTTTAGCAGTTGGCACTGTGTGGGGGTGATCAAGGCTGTGTATTCTACCCCCTCTATTCATTTCCCACGAACAATGGACCATC
>JAWWLZ010000118.1:77257926-77295125 GCA_035041345.1 Poliocrania exsul
GAAAGCAACTTCCCTTTGTGTCAGTGTATTTACTGTATTATTATTATTAAATTGTAGTTCTGACTTATAATATCTCTTGTGTTGAGTTCATTCCTCCTGCTGGTTTACCTTAAAACCAGTACAAGCACAATAATGGCAACAATGAAGAATGTACAGCAAGAAGACATCATGTCAAACACAAGACATTCGCATCTCAACTGAAAAAGTGTGATCTGTTCAAAGAGAAATGCCATGACATCTAACTTGGGCTATCAAAATATAATTCCCTACACATCAGAGATGATAAAAGAGAAGAAAAATAATAAAAAAAAAGTTTATTGTTGATGAAGGTTTCATGATCTTTTAATAATATAGTAATATTTAAATACTGGCATAATGTTATGTTTTAATACACCAGTGACAATATACACTGTTTATTTAACTGCATTATTTACAAATATTTATAATCCCTCTCATATCTTTGGTTTGCAGTGTTCACTGAGTCCTTTGGCATACTTTTGCCAGTAGGGTAGGGAAGAATTATTGCAACCATTTAAAAAAAAAAGTATCAAAGATAATCTGTGAATAGAAAATCTTAAAATACAGTGGTAGGACAAGAAATAACAGCAATGAGCATTAAAGTGATAAGGTGATAAGGTAACAATGTCTAAAGTAGATGGGATCAAAAATGTGTTAAAAAATACAAATTGATTCACAAAACTAGATGAGAAAGATCCTCATAGAAATTCTTCTCTGCTATCTGAAACAGGGAAAGACCTGCTAGTAGCATAAGTCTGCAATCAGTACAAAAGGGAAAAGATGAATAATTACTCTTGAAATAAAAAACAAAATAAAACAAAACAAACAAAAAAAGAAAATATTTAAGCCTCATATCTGAAGTGAAAATGAAAGTTCATAAAAACTTAATAATGTTTGGTATTGGAATATGGAATATTTTTGCATGGCAAACCTTAAAAATTACAAAGCTTGAGATACTTAAGCATGAACAATAGATAATTTAAACATACTGAAGAGTATTTTCACAGCTGATTAGAGAGATGGAGTAAAACACCTCATATCTGTTTTCTGCAGCTAACTGCTATCCTTCTTCAATAATAAAAAAATAGTCTGCAGTACTTCATTCCAAACATCATAACAAGCAAAATATAGTGCTTGCCAAGGAATTACCTATCTGGCCCTTTTTCTTTTGGGGCAGAACTTCATATCAATATTAATGACATATCATCTTTCAGTTTGTCTACAGCAATGACGTTTCATGATAAATGTGATTGGGTACTGTGCACGCTGCTACCAATACTGATGATATGGAAGGAGTGTGCGTCTCTCTGTTATGTTAATTTTGCCAGCTCGAACTTGGCTGCTGCTCCAGCTGCCACTGCTATTTATGGAAAGCAAGACTGTGTTAATAAACCTCTCGCATCGTTACAAATTGCCTAGAATAAGTACGACTGTTACCGCTCTGATTTGTCTTTGGGAACTGGAAGGAATTTTACATGTAGTTTGTCAGAATAAATCAAAACAGTGTAAAATTGTTTTATTTGTTCATTACTCTCTAGATAATAGTCTTCCTCTAAGCATATGGTATAATGGGATAAGGCTTGTATAAAATAACCAGGAAAGTTTATTAAGGAGTCTTAGATTTTGTACAGAAATGCTTCACTTGTTTTTTCTTTTTCTTTTTTATTTTTTTTTCCTCCTCTGACCTACTGAAAACTGAAGTTAATCTCTAAAACAGAATGGTATATCTTCAGTTTGAAATAACCTGCTGCTAATTTGCATCCTGTTTGATATTTAACTTTTCTACTTCTAGACTAAATGCAAATAGGTTATTTACAGGACGGTCCTGCCTCCTGCTTTCCTTTTTTCCTCCTTAAATTTATTAAATAACAACAACAACAAAAAAAATCCAGAATTCCTACTTCAGCTTCTATTAAAGGTTTGCAGCATTTCAGAATTCCCACAGAAAAAATTAATAAAAAACACCTCTCCCCCACCCCCATATTCTACTACAAGACATGTAGTAGATATTCTCTGTTTTCTTGCAAGACAAAAAATGTTCAGTTAAAATAGATGAGCTTTTAGCTTTGCTCTTTTTTTTCCCTTTTTTTTTTTTCTTTTCTATATGTTTTTGGTGGGGGTTTTTTGTGGTTATTGTTTTATTTTTGTTTTAAGAATAAGTAATTTTCCATTTAATGGAAGCATAATATTTAATGATTAATGCAACATTTAGTTCATCTATAGACGACAGTTACAGCAGTATTTACCAATCAAAATAATGAAAATATGGTTACTTTATTTTCACTGACAAACGGAAATTCACTGCAGTTGTAAAGCAGTTCCATTTAAGGCCTAGTGAATATTTATTTTTCAATTTTGTCATCACTGCCAGAAAGATTAGCAATTGTTTCAGTGACAAAACTAATTCAGTGCCAGTGAAAGACAGGGAAGGGGAAAAAAACCCCAACCCACAATTGCCATAGAATCAATTCTTTTAGGAATTTGGAAAATAACAAGTAATCATTGCTTATTATAGTTTTTGACAGCTTAAGTATAAAAAAAATCAATTACTATGAAACTGCTATCCAGATTAATGTTGAAAATAAACCTACTTCTTAGGTACCTGATAACATAGCATTGATTTTTATTGTTTGAGGGAGGCTGGCGATATTTAATTTCTTTTATTGATTTTTTTTCCTTAAGTCCTATATTCAATGCATGTGAGATACAATGCAGTTTCTTATAGCAAAGTAATGCCAAGTACCAAGCCTGTGAATTAATTTTACACGAGGGAAAGCAGTGCTTAGTAATTTACTGAGTATTTGAGAGCAAAACTAGTAATTTTCCTCTTTAATATTTATAAATATCAAAAGGTCTAGAAGCATGCATGGTGGTGTGGGCTTAAATGAGAAGACCTTGCAGCAATTTCTAATATCTCTACACTGCAGCACCTCGTGTCCTATGTCTCATGTACTGTGAATGCTGGTATTGATTGAAATGTTTTGGAAACTGGAGAAAAAATATAATCAGCAAGATTTCTGATTGGATTTTGAGACTGTGAGCTCCAAATCTGAATGCAATTTTAAACAGGATTGGATGCATGATTTAAAGCCACACACAAGCATGGCTATTAAAAAAAAAAAAAAAAAATCATGTTATTTGGAGTGTAAAGGGGCTCTAGTCTTTCTTTCAACTAAAAGTAAATAGCACCCATGAGGTTTTATTAGTATAGTTTTAATGACTTTTGCATCAAAAAAGTGAAAGCAATGTCATTTTGATAAAAGAAATACAAAAGTTACCTTCAAATAAATGTAAAGTGTTCAAACACAATGATTCAGAAAAGTAGAATGAAAAGTTTGGAGCAGTAAGTATTTCAGTTTCACTGAAATGTTGCTCCTTGTGTCATGCATTACACCTTTACAGCAGCAGCTTTCCTTGTCTAAATATGCTAGATAAGGTGCGTGCCTGTCAGAGAGATTGTCTGTTATTTGGAGATAACTCAGGGGAAGAGTTTCTCTGCAGCAAATCTCTACTGTATTTAGCTGTAGAGGAAGATGGTGACATCTGAAAGTGGATAGGCAAAACCCGACACACAAAGATACTGTAATGCTCCAAGCTAGTTTACTGCAGAAGGTGAAGATTATACTCCATCTGATTCAAAACAAAGTAAGCAAAGCCTGCTCAACTTACCCTGAGGAGCTTTCAAAGCTTAATAAAGACATCATGGCTGTACCTGGAAAGAGGATTACTGCTGAACATTTAGCTACCCTCTTGACTTTACCTGTGTGAACTGGGGCAGCGGGTGGCAGTGTTACGCTGCTGCTTCCTAAGCAGAGAAGCTATTTGAAAAATGAGAATGAGAAGGAATGCATCTAAATTGTTTGAGAAGTCCCTCCTTTAGTGATCATTTTATCAGAGATGCCATAATAAAACCATTCATTTGATTTCTCTTGGTATCTCTTCTTTTGTTACTATAATTTGAGTAGCACACTGCAGTCAGTTCCAAGAGTTTTATTGGACAAAAAAAAGAAAAAAAAGAAAAAAAAAAAAAGAGAATATTGAATTGAAAGGACTGGGAGGAGTCAGGGGTTTTTTAGGGTTCATTTGTTTGTGTGTGGAGGGGTGTGTTGTTTGACTTTTGTTGTTATTTATTTAGTTTTAATTGGTGCATACATTTAACAGTCATCTTTAATTATGATTGCTTTCTATGGTGACAATACCCACCAAGTTTCCATCCAGAAGTAAGAACAGTTATGCTGATCTTGTTCAAATGTAACTGCTCATTATCTGTTATTTATGGACTACCTTGAAATTTCTGTTGAACAATTGGTTCTAGAACAGACTTTTTGGTAGATTGGTCAGACAACATTAACAGAAAACAGCATAACAAGAAATTATGCCTGTATGGGAAGAGGTTGAGGTGAAAGATGGTATCTGAGCTGTGTAGGCATCTAGGTGGCTACATTATGATGCTTTTCTTGCCTTTGCCTAAAACTGAGTTAATTCCTGCAGAGGAAAGCTAGAGATGGGACCAAAACTCCACCTCTGGAGAAGCCTGTTTCTTTCACTTGATATCTCAAGGTATATAGACAGGTCAGCTTCCTAACATCAACACCAAAAGCTGGAGAGCTAAACAAGAGAAAGGAAAAAGATCTATTATGGTACATTTTGTGCAGCAAACCTGTAGTGGAAACATAATTTTTATATGTGGATAAAGCTGCTGAAAATAAATGGCTGACTTCATTAAGCCTGACCTGCATTGCCAGAGTTCATTCACTGTCCAGCATCCACAGTAAGCCTGAAAGTCCAACAGTTTAACTTCATATGTTGAAAAGTTGATCTGGATACCACTAAGACACCACAAATCTTTTCCAAAAATATGTCACTTTACAGCCTTTTTTTTCCACATTCTGTTCTGCTCTGGATACTAAAATAATCTAGTTTCTTCTTTAACTAGGTGGGAGTATGTAAAATATATAAAACGTACTTTACAGAGTGAAAACCCACTCCACCATCATTTTATTCAACACCTCTCAAGATTTTGAAAAGATGAAATATTTTTGACTTTAAAGTATAATATTATTACGCTTATGGAGTGTCAAGAAAGACTGAATGAGTCCATAAAAAAACCATACTTTCAAATCTCCTCAAGGAGCATTAGTAAGTTTTTTATTCCTCTGTGTTTGGTGTCCAAGTGCAAATGTACTTCATAGGGAAGAGGAGTTTTAGAAAAGCAGAACTGAGTTAGTCAATTTGAGTTTTTTTCTCTTCCCATCTGAAGAGCTGTTTCTCAAGAGGAAATGTAAAACAAACTGGTGAATTCAGACAAAAAGTTTCATTGTACTGGTATCTCACAATAAGTATTTGTTCATGATAAAGATATTACTTTTCCTGCTTAGACAATACCTGTACTACATCCAAATTGCAATTTAAGTGTGTGTTTCTGCTCTCTGGCAGAGTCCTGTGCTCCATAGGGACAGACATGAGCATATCCTTTGCTCCACTTTCTGCTATTTATGCAGGGTAAAAATGCACATGAACACATATGCTATAAAGGCAGTCACAGGACTAGATCCTGACATCTGAGTACTCATGACCTGCAGTGTACATTAGCATACCACTGCTTCAGGTGTAGGAATAAGAATACACTTAGTGTTTCTGTTCCATTCTGGAAGTACAGTACAAGTTTGCAGTGCTCTTACATTGTTGGGGTTTTTTTCACATAGAATCATAGAATGACTGAACAACCCCATCTCTCTCAGACTGTCTTAATAGGAGTAGTGCTCCAGCTCTGACTGGAGACAATTTTGACTTGGTCAAATAAAAGCATCCATAAACTTCTTAAATTATAATGTAAAAAATAGAGCTTGTCAATTTTAAATGCAAATTTCTGACTAATATGATTTCTTGGTCCAGTTGTCTTATTTTGTAACAAGATTTTGTGTATCAGTTAATTATTATTATTACTTTTTAGGCAGTGCTCAAGACATCCTGCCAAAATCTGGAGCCTCATTATTTTATACAGTCTTTATCCATATAATGAAAAAAAAAATAACTTCCATGCTAAAGCTCTGACCAGCCTTATCCATGATAAGACAGAACCAAGTAATACTACCAACAGAGAAAAAAAGGAAAAAAAAATTATTATATTTATGGCAAGTATTTATTAAAGAAATATTATTGCTAACATCAACATTCTAAATTATATTCTAGATGAAAGCAAATGGGCAATTATATGAGAAATATCCTTAAATCTGTCACTGTTACAAATAACTTGCTTATAGATTGCTTCACAAAAAAGCAGCCTGTCAGTAATTTTCATATAGCCTTAGAAAGCAATAAAAGTACCTAGGGAAATGTTCATGGAAAATCCACCTACTTTAAGCTGCAGTCTGTGATTTCTGTGTGCAGTTGCAAAATTTGACATTGGTGAAACTTGTGTTTCTGACAAATTATTTGAATTATTAATTGGAATTATTTTGTATTAACACTTTCTGCTTTTGTTCAAGAGAAAGGCAGAGTGGTAGGTGTGGTGTGGAAGGTTCTTCATCTTAGCTGCAGCTTAACACAGAATTGTGGTGAGAATTCCTGCCCCACTGTAGTTATCCACTAAACTCTCATTTGAGTTAATTAAATCACTGTTTCACCCACAATGATAAAAATAATATAACAGTAAATGCTACTCACTGAAGCATAACAAAGGCTATCTACAAGAAAATGTGCAAGGCTATGTAGAGGCAAGTGCATCCTTTTTCACATTAAAGAGGCAAAATTGACCTCAGTTAAAATTCAGATGGTTATAAAACAGAGCTCATTTACCCAGTTACTTACCAGCTAGAATTTCCACAGTCCCTGAAGGTCCACCCCATTTTTCACATCTTTGTCATAATGCCTCATTACGCAAACCATTCCCTGTACCAATTACTCCCCCACATTCAGGAAGCTGGAGCAGCCAGTGCCCCAAGAAGAGCAAATGTTGGACTTTAAACTCACCCAGGGAAAGCTTCACTATTCAGTTATCAGGACTACACACCTGAGGAGCATTCCTGGTAACCACCAAGAAAGGTACAAGTGTTATGTGTTCCCCGAGTACACCAAGAGCCATTAGTCACCCTCACCACCCTCACCTGGGACATCTGCCCATGTCCATTTTGCTCCTGATTAATTTTCCCTTGTAGAGTAGTTGAGTTTTGGTTTTGGTCTTTTGGTTTGGTGATTATTTTGGTGGTTTTGCTTTTTGTTTGGGGGAGGTTTGTGGGGGTGGGGTTTGTTTATTGGGGGGGGGAGGGGGGATGTTTTGTTTTTCTCCCTGTGCCTTGACAGTGCTTTTTTCAATATTTTTCAATAATGAGCCAAATTCTTATAACTATTTGTCAAGTATTTGGGAGAGAATGCTTAGAGGATAACAGCTCTAATACTTTCTGGTGGACAGCAGTAGCTGTTAATGTTGTAATTTTGGTTTTGTCTTTTTTTTAATTATTATTCCTATTTTGTTTTTAATAAAAAGGCATGTAAAACATAAGTTTTCAGCATATTCATCAGAAATTAGATGCAAAGGTAATAGAAAATATAGTTGTCACTCATAAGACTTATTCACAGGTTTATTAAGAAAGAAAGAAATCATCCCCACACCTTTTTTTGATGAGTTGGACATTTTTGGCTAAGAAAGAAACTTTATTGGAAAGCTCCGTATATTGTGAACATATTGACATAATTTCTCTGTAAAACATTTCTTTAGACTTATTTACATCTATCTGTTGGGGGATGGTTTGTGTATTTTGTTTTCATTTTCTTGGGGGTTTTTTAATTAATTAGAAATAGAGTTTATAGAAAATGCCAGCCCCTACTTTTTTCTTGAATGGCCCATCCTCACAAATTTCTTGTCTTATTTTGACTTCAGCAAGGAACTTGGGCTTTTTCAGCCTTGAAAACTGAGCTGAAAAGGCCAGCTGGCATAGCTCTGTAGACAAACGGTCGAAACCTGATTTCCTGTCACAGGAAGCATCAGGCCAGATTCTACTTTGAATAAATTAGCATGGTTGCATGGAATTGAACGAGTATCAATAGTTTTCAATTGAGAACATCATTAAAACACAGAATTAAAGGATTCATTGTTACCAGGGCTAATACTTGAATGAGGGAAAAGATGAGATCCTTACCTAGAAACATTAATCAGATTTGCTTTATGCTTTATTCAGACCTCAGCAACTCTGATTTTAAGCAGCTGAAGTTTTCATCCAAACTAACGGAGTTATCCCAAATTCAGTGAGTATGAATTGTTTATATTTTTATTTATAGATTCTTTTTCTGGATTACTTATGTATTTGCATAGCCATTTCAAAAATATTTGGCCAGCATCTACTTAGAAAAAAGATGAGATAATTTAGTGACTGCTGCTTTAATCACAATGGAAGGTCAGTGAATTTCTCTGTTTCAGCTTTCTTGTGTGGTCTCAGGTAAATCACACCATTTATGCCACAGTGCAGGCAAAGGTAATTTCATATCACAGAAAAAAGTGATTTTTATAGAATGAGGGGAAAGAAAGCTCATTAACATCAGAATAGAAACATGAGTTTCTCTGTGAAAGGGAATGGAGCCCAGTCTGAAGGAAAATTTTCAGTGTATTTTGAGAAATATTGCAAGGTTCCTGTAGAGTTAATACAGTTTTGACCACCATACTCCAACCTTTCTGCTTCCCACCCCAAACCAGCTCATATTATTATTCTAGGACTTAATTTCAGTTGTGTACATTTTGCAGCTAAAAGGTTTATGTAAAAATAAGTAAATAAAGGATAAATCATCTGTTCCACACTAATTATTGGGGTGGGTGGAAAGGGTGGGTGTGGGAGGGTGGGTATATGGAGTAGAATGTATGGCCAAACTTCACAAACGAAGATTTGAGAAGGGCTCTCCCCACGTGGGTGTGCCTTTCCAGCCTGTGCAGTGGATTTTTCAGGTGAGGCACAGCATGCGCAGAACTGGCCCCACCTTTTAAGTCCTAAGGTCCATCTGCCACAGCTGAGCGAGCTTGGACAGTGACAGGGAAGTCCTTGGGACTGTCACAGCACCCGGTACTAACCGGGGCTGATCCTGCTTACCATCCAAGATCTGACTGGATTGGATGGCAGGGAGGCATTTAACTGACAGAGATAGTCCCTACTGAGACTCGAACTCAGGACCTTGGGATTCAGAGTCCAGAGTGCTCTCCATTACACCACGGGACTGCCCTGGAGTAGAATAGAATGAATGAAAAAGGAAAAGGTAAAATGGAAATGAATACTTGCACTTCCTTCATCCTAATGATAATGGATAACTTTCATACACAGCAGTAATCTGGTGTGATTGTTACCAAAACTCTTTACACTACAATGCAAAAGAGGAAAGTTCACACTCCAGCCTATTTTGGTGTAGTTGCAGATAACATAAAAATTTTACTTGATGTAATTTTTCCTTTCTCTTGGATTTCATCATTCACAAATATAACCCAGCAAACAACTACACCTCCCCTCAAATCCCTCACAACCTTAAGAGGTCTACAAGTCATTATTCTGTTACAAAGAAACAATTTTTTGCTAAATTATTAAGAAAAACTGGTTGGTTTTTTGGGGTTAGGATTTCTTCTGCTCTGGAATTTTATTTTTTTTCCCTATCAGGAAATGTCAGTAACTCATGTCAGGAATAAATTTATTAAGACAGTCTAATATGAACACTCTTTTCAAAGTGCTGAAATTCTTAGATATAAAATACATATAATATCTTCTCTAACTACATTTTAGTGTAGTATGTAAAAAAAAAACAAAAAACCACAACACCAAAAAAACCCAAACACCCAAACAAAACAAAACCAAAAGAAACTACAAGACCCCTAAACCTAAAACCAGAAAGAATAGAGCTATGTCTGTATTGTTATTTTTTTATTTGTATTTAACATCCCTAGGAATGCATTTCTTATGATACAGTTTTTATTTTGATTGCTTTTGGCAGTTAAGTATATTTGGGCAGGATGGGTCAAAATTGAACTTCATTTAGGCTCAAGGCATTTTTTTTCCTTAATATTGTGATTTTCATTGCATTTTCTTTGTAGTGAAAATAGAGCCATGTCTCTAATTGTTTTGCTTAAGAATTTCATGGAAGACAGACAGGAACTATGTTCCAGATATTTGTGTTAATTTTAGGCAACTCTCTTTGAGATTATAATGTGCCTGAAAGAATGTACACTAGATTTCCATCACATCAGTAAAGGTAAGAAACAGAATTGTACTTCTTCTGTCCTTGGATATAGAATTTTTAATGTCAGTGGAATTCTGAGATTTGTGAACCTTCATAATATTAGATATATGTCAGTTAACTAGACCTTCCATTGTTATTATGACATATTTAGATATGAAGGGCTATTGTCTCTAAAACTCTTTATTTTTCCTTCACAATCTTTATCTCCCCAAGATTTGCCAAGGCAAAGGGCATTCACAGGAGGCAGAGAGCATACTCTAGGATCGCTCATCTTCTGAAGGCTTTGATCAGCATAGAAATAGTTCTTGACACTAAAAATTGGATTGCATTAGTATTAATATTCAACAGTGTGATAAATGAAAATAAATTTGCATTCATTTCATGCTGCAGACCAAATGAGACATTGCTGATAAAACTAAATATATTCACTTCACTGTTTGAAGGTTATCTTTGCAACTATAAAGGTTATAGGTTGTGTTTGTTTAATGGAAGATCATGTAGTACAATGTGAGATGACAGACATGCTGGGAAAATCTCATGACTCAAAATTGGGGCAAAACTCAATGAACATAGTCTGTCATGAAAAAAACCCAAACAAACAGGAAAACATATATTTTTCTGATTTATTGAACCATATTTATAATTTCACAACATTTCCTAAGTGGCACTATAATAAGACCTTTCAAAACTGAATTAATTGGTGGAATAACTAACAGTAAGACCAGGACATTCAAACTTTAGATAATGATGTTTGCAGGTCTCCGTATTATGGGACATTATAGATATGAATTCAGGGTTTTTTAATCTCAAGTGAGTTTCCTGGCCATGAGGTAAATAAGTAGTAATTGAAGAGATCCTTTCTCTCTTTCCCATTTTTGACCAAAGCTTTTAATGAAATATAAAGAAAACTTTCCGAGAAAAAAGTGGCCACTGAAATCTATGTATTTCTATGAAAGGTTTAACAAATCATTTTCTGTCTTCTGTCCGAAATCTCCTGAATAGCACTAAGTCTGAGGTTCCTTGCCCCTCATCACATAGCGGATTGGAGAATGTTTAGTCATGCATCCTTCCCTTTTCACCTGAAAATCAATGTTACTACTGCCTGTTATGCCTTGCATTTGATAGGAATAGGGAATTGCCTCTTTTGCATTCTGACAGACAAAAACTTGCAATTCAAGAAATGATGCTATCTCTTAATGATGAAAGCATCAGAAAAGAAAAAAAAATGCTTCTGTCTAAATAGGCAGAAGGACCAGTCTTTTATGGGGGGAAAAAATCTTGTTCTAACTGTGACTACTGAAAGCTTTGTAGTGTGATGTTATCAACAGCTGACATCTGTGCAAAACTGTCCTGTATAACTCTGGTGTTCCACATCTCACATACAAGTAGCTTTTAAGCAGGGATGAAATGAGATCTGGATCAGAAATCCCCTAAGGACAGTCTATAGTAAAAAAAAAAAAAAAGCTCTGTAACCAGATTTCCAAATCATTGCTGTAGGCAACCCATTTCCAAACAGAAAGATAAGAACCAAAACAAACCAGCAGAAACAAAAGGCACAGTTTTCTGACTTTAGAAGTATTTCCAACCTGATCTCCCTTCATGTCTGTACGTCACCAGTTGGAAATCCACAGTTGCCAGATAAGCCTTCAAAATAATAATACATGTAGAAATTTTTCATGTCAGGACAATTATGCACATTGAATCATGGTGATTAAACATAAGTTACCTCTGCACAATTTGCTGTTTTCTTTCTGAGCAAATAGCCGTAGCTAAAATGTAAAAATGAAATTAGGAGACAATATTGATGGACACTCAGGCCATCAGTCACAGGAAATCATTCTTGATGTCAGTGAACTGAAATGCTTATTATTTTGTGGAACATAAGAACCACCTAAACCCAACACTTTATTCAGGTGTTCCACTTTTCTTTTTTTTTTTTTTTTTGTCTCACCTGCCTTGCCTAAGATTGAACATTAAACTCAGTCACAGAAAATGTCATTTTGTTCTTCTAAATACTGGACTAATTTTGTAATTGAGGTTTCTGAGCCCTAAACTCACCTCATGAGCCTTAGCAGAAGTTAGAGCAGAGTAGAAGAGGGGAAGAGGTGTAGCTACTGGTCTGTGTGCCACTGAAGGAAGAGCAACTTGGCAGAGAGCAGAGTTGTCTCACTGGGATAAGTGTTAACAAAGCTATAATGGGGCAATTATTAAAGTCCTGTGGAAAAGGGGACCTGTAATCCTAGAATTTGGCCCTTAGCATTGCAGTTTATGTGAAAACACAAAGAAAATTAGCTATATTTAAGATAATGCAGAAAAGCAGCTATGTCTTTTGAACTGTACATTTCTCTTTATTAAGACATCACATTTTCAATCTCCTAATCAAAACATTGTAAAGAGGCTTGAAATCATTTTATCCTACTAAGCCTAGTGCTCTACTCAATTATCATCATAAAAAGGAATAGCTTTTGTTCTGCAGTTCACTGCAATTGGTTTCCAATAATTACCTCTATGTCTTTTTACCTATCCAGTTTACAGTAAAGATCATAGTGTATGTAAAGTTTACATTAAAAAAAGTTCAATAACTTATTATCTGAAGATAACAATTTAGTCTTATGTTTGCCGCATATATTGTGGCTTTTGTGGCTTCTTTTCTCTTTGAATGACACGGTCAATGGTTCATCACATTTGCACCTCAGAGGCAATTGTTACCCACTCATGTGTGAAAATAGCAGAGTCTATTTAGATTAAATTGCTCAAGATCCTCACGGATTGGTAGGAGACAAATCACAACATTTTGCTTGAAAGAAGATTGCTGTTGCCTTCCACCTCATGCATTCAGGGAAAAAATTTAAGTACTATGCAAAAACACTCACAAGAACACAGTGAGAATTCAAAATTCATTCTGTTCCTTCCTCTCAAGGAAGATAATGTACTTTAGAAAAAAAGGAAGAAAGAAATGACAACAAAATATGTTAGTTACTTTTGTCATCATTTAAGACCCCCTGCACAATAGGAAAAATGTAAGAATACAGGAAAGCCTCTAGGGGAATATTACATGTCAAGAAAAAATGTGGAATTTTTCTTACAAATATATGTGCAATAAACATAGAAACATACCTTAAACATTTAAAAATCACCATATCACTTGAAAACCACAAGTAAAAAGTAGGACTTTATATTTTAAAATATCCTTTTTTTTTTTTAAAGTTTTGCATAAGTAAAGGAATAAACTTAAACAGTTTAGGCCATTGTCTGTGCAAGTCGATTGCAGTTTTCGAATTGCAGTACATGATACCTGTGTTTACTTTGATTAATTACTTTAATCAGCTTGTAATTATCTGAGATGATAGGGAAAGTGAAGGTGGTCCATAATAAATAGGAATATAACTATATATGTAAATAGTATAAATATAAATACTATGAACAATATAAATATTATAAACATTTTTATAAACATATAATTACATTTTTAATATATTCTCATATTGGACATAAAAAACCATATTTCTTTGGACAAATCTGTCACTGCAGATGGTCTGTTCTTGTCATTATTGCTGTTTGGAATTGCACTAAATTTATTAAAGTAAGATTAAAATGAGGTGCTACTAAAATACTGCATGATTAATTTTATGTAACAGAATTTTAGCCTATGGTAAAATTATATATTTAACAAAACATAAATGAGGAGAGAGATAAGCAAACCTTGTGAACTAACATGAAAACAAGAAGCTCTCAATTCCAAGATTATTGAGGAAATCATGAAAGGCAAGTTGTGAATATTTGAAGCAATTAGTTAAAGTGTATTCACATAAAATAGGGTCAACATTTATGTTCAATAGAGAGTGAAATAAATTGCAGTAAATGGATAATAACAAAAGAATAAAACCTGCTCAGTTGTACTGTGCATTTTGAAAATTAGAGGCAAAATCTGGGAACAATGAAATTGATGACCTTTTTCTTCCTCTTGGAGTATGATCTGAACTTATTTCTAACCACACAGAAGTAGGAAGAGTACTAATACCATCAAATCTCCTTGATGGCAAGCTTTGCTTGAGTAATTGTTTCAAAAGATAAATAAAATATTACACTTACTTCATTATTATCTTCTGTCATAGGATAGTTGGATAGAAAAAGGTTCACTTTAATGATAATTCACTATTTTGGCATGTCTTGTTACTATATGTGTACACATAGACAGACACACAACAGACAGACAAGCATAAAGGGAAGGTACAGTTCTGCATGTGCACAAGTGGGAACACACAAACTTGCAAAATGACAAGATGCAGCTGATGCTTTTGCGGAGCTCGAGGTGGGCTGGAAGTGCTGTGTTTGAGGTTACACCAACTCAGGGGCAAGCTGGACCTGAATTTTCTACAGGACTTTGAGGGCACACCAGCTCAGCACTCTTAATAAAGCTTCAAAGGGTACTGCATGATACATATTGGGTAATGTTGATGACTTTGTCCATGCAATACACACAGTGAAGCTTTCTAAGTTACAGCTCCACAATTGTGAGGTGGTTCCTGGGGATGCTGCACCCTGGTTAGGGGCATGCCCATTTCCAAGCCTGTCTTGCTACCAGCAGCATCTTTCGTCCTCTGCCTTTGACCTCTGGGAGCACAGCAATCCAGTCCTATTTTCCGTGGGGAGAAACTTCAGAACAGAAGGGGATTCCCTGCAGTTCTGTATCTCTAAAGTATTTCCAGAGAAAGCAGACACGAATTTGCTATTCTTTTCCATGACCAAAAAAAATATAAACATGTAGAGGTTTCTTTATCTCATGGAGTGTAACTTTATCCCATCTGAGGAACAGAAAAAGCTTTCAAAAGAGATGGAATGAGGAAAATTACTAAGCAGTTTGTGGACAGTCAGGCATTCTTTGGTGTTCAGATTAATTTTTGCGGAATAACTCATTTATAATTTTGGGGGTTCATGCAAAGGAAATTTTCACTTGAATTCACTAAGAATTTGTGTCACTTAAAAATCACAAGATTTCCTTTTAAAGATGGGAGTAACTTTGACTTTCATGTATAGGTAGAAAAGAATAAAAAATAATTTACAAAAATAAGTATTATGTAAATATTTACATAACTGTGGCAATTATTGTTTAAAAATGTGTTGCTGATCAAGATATTTTCATCCTAAGAACCTTGAAAAACAAACATACAAAAGAGCATCATTGTTTATTTTGCATTAGGATTTTGTACTTACAGCTTAACAAACAAACAAGTAAAAGCAACCAACAAACTTTTCTCTTTTCCTTCAGATTGTTACAGAAGTGTGGCAGTGATGCATTTCAGACATTTGATTCCAGCTCTACAGGCATGATTTTGAGGCCTTATTTGTGCCAAAGTCCACACCCTTAGATGACCAAACTGTAGACAGGTAGTTGCTCTCCAGCTTGAAATGACAAAAGTGTTTGAATACAATGCTGTTTTCATATTGCTTACTGATTTTTACTTCATCAGAAGTGATGAAGTTTTATGCATCACAGTATGCCTCATAGTCCAGTGGACCATGTAGTCTAGAGACTTGCCTTTGGTTACCATGTTAACTGACAGCTGTGCTAACATAAGGTCGTATTAGAAAACAAAGCTAAACACAGCAATATGGTGAAGATTCCAAACAACCGAAGTTTGACTTTTGCAACAGATTGACTGTAGCTTACTTGATATGATGTCTAATTTCTAATTATATTGAAAATCCTAATCTATACTTATTCCTCAGTAGTATGGGGTTTTTAAAATTTTTTTTTTTCATAAAAAAGTGAATACAGAAGAAAAAAATGCAAATAGTGGGATCCTATTTATTTTCTACAGTTTACAATTAAAACAATCAATGTAGTCAGAAAAAAAATGTTTTCATCATTAGCATTCATTGGTAAATCTTTTTGGTTGAATGAGTGTTTGAATATCGACTTAGTGTTGGTTTTGAGACTGATGGGATTTTTCAAATGAAAAATTATTAAGACTGAAAATCAAAGGAAATACGGAGAAATACTTCTAAAATTTCTTATGAAAAGATGTATATGTTTCCAATTGAACCCAAATCAAAAGTTTCCTCTGTTAGTGAGATTATAAGAGATTTTTAAAAATGCTGAATAAGTATTATTACTGTTTGCACAAATAGAAAACTTTTAATTTAAACAAAAACTGTATTTCAAATACTTTCCAGAGGAAGAATTATGAGTTCTATTTGACTATAGTCTGTGCTGTCAAATAAATACTCATCTTTCATTAAAACAAATGAAGAAAAATGTAACAATAAATAACTATATCACAGAGTCCAGTTATCTTCTGAAACTGTTACTCATTGTTTTATGGATTGTTTATTTACTATGTGCTCCATTTTTCATTTTAATCTCAGCTCTATCTGAAAGTCTGCAGAGTTGGAGTCTTCTGATGGAACTTATTAGACACTGTTAAGTTACACAGACAAATTTGATAAACTAGGCTCAGTTTTAAAACTATGTCACAGTTATGGCTTTAAAATTTGCCTGCTCTTAGATTAAAAAAAAAAACAACAACCAAAAAGTGAGTAACGTAAGAAAAAAATAGGTAAAAAATTACTCAGATTATTGGACTTGACTCATGCTGTTAATAAAGCACAACTTTCTTATGTCAATATGGATATATTGGTCACTACAAAGACACGTAGGGCAATTATCTGCCTTTTGAATTTCCCTCTTCTACTGAAAATTCTCACTGACTTGATATCTATATATGGGTTACTGGTGTATTCTATATCTTCCTCGGTGATATGCAGAGGGACAAATCAAATTCTTGCTTATCTATAATTACACTGATTTGTCTTCTCAGGTAGAGAATGGAGAACATTTTATATACATACACACAAAAGTTGAAATTTTGAACTAAATACTGCAAATAGTGCACATTTTCTTTTTTTTTTTTTTAGTTTTTATTCTACATATGCATTGGATAATCATTAATAATTTGGCATAGATCCAAACTAATTGTATACTCCTATTCCAGTAGTGAATCTAGAAAACATACATGTGTAACTTAATTCATTTCAAGCAAGCCCATGGGATCACTGACATACTGGTAGGATTCAGGCCAACGCCCTATTATTTTGTCTAGTATATTTATATTGCAGTGTATGGAACCATACTTTTAATATATTATCCTAACTCAAGATAAGTGTATAATTTTAGAGTTAAAATTTGGTAATTAATTTACAAAGGGTACTACTACAAGTATAATAACTACCAAAAATATAAATTCATAAATCTACTATCTGCACATTACAGTAATCCATGACCTCTCCTTCCTGCTAAACCAAATACTTCATTAGCTTTAGAGGTTTTCAAAATTTGCATTATTCTCCATTGAAAAAAGTTCATCTCTCTACCTTCAGCAGTTTCTCCCCCACCCCAGACAGAAAATCCCTGTGTAAAAGCAAAACTGTCACCCAATCAACATTGCCTATGACAGCAGAAGATTAGCAAATTGTTCTTGTTTTTATCTTCAGCTATAACACTGGCACTTAAGCCTGTGCTCTTGTGGGCAATAGTATTGGACACTATTTGAAAAGAAAAAAGCAGTTCCCATAGCTTCCAGGAAATGTACAGCAATGGTTTTAAACAGAGACTGGAAAAGAACTTTTGCGTTTGCAAGTGCTATCACAGATTAGTCTAACACTGTGGAAATAAATTATTTTAGTTGTCTTTGTTTAGTTGTACCCTGGTTGTCATCTCATTTCTGGAGAACATTAGCTACCGAATCCCAGGCTAAACTAAATCAATCTTAATCTTATCTGACACAGAGTTTAAGTGCATCCGAATGTATTTTTTCCTGTTTCTTCTTGAGAGCTATGGAACTACAATGATCAGTACAGTATTGCCAAAAAAAATATTTACAATTCAACTTTCCTTATATGATACTTGTTTATGCTGTCTTTGAGATACAGGCCTAGAAGACAGCCAAGTTCTGATTTCATGTGTGGGCATCGCTGTCACAGCTAGTGACACTTTCTTCAGTATGACAGAGGAGCTTTTCCTGTAAGGTAAATGAGTACGAGATTCTATCAGCTTTTGACCAACCTCTTTTTTTTTTTTTTTTAATCAAAGATGAGGATGAGGAAATAAAAGACTCTGAAGCCATGTATGCATGTCTGTACCTACTTAAGGCAATTAGGAATCTATTTATATTATTATTTGGGCAAAACGAATAACCCATTTCTGAAGTCTTTACCTATTTTGCTGAAAACACAGATAGGGAAATGTTACCACCCTCTGATTAAATCTGGCTTAGTGTTCAGACAGTCTTTCCAGGAGCAAAGAAATGGAGAAATCTTGTATGAAAGCTCTGTGCTTTTAAGTCTACCCTAAAAAGATATTTAATATCAGTGGAAAGGATGTACAGTTGCAAAGAGGCAATGGTAAAGTCGATAACAATGGTATTTGTCAGTTTGTGGCATTGAGGGAACTCTTTTGCATGCCATGTATCATTTAAAAAAAGTATTGCTAGAAAAGTACAAATGATGTGGATGCCTCCTGCGAGTCAGATAAGAAAGATTGTTTCCTGAGGGAGTTCCAGGACAGATGGCATTTGCAAATGAAATGGCAGTGATGACAGAATTTGCCCAAGCAGATGTAAGCTTCTTCCAGGGAAACAAGAAGTTGTTGAATGAAGCAGGATCAACATCAACACCTGTTAGAATGGCCTATTTGAGGAGATGTTCAGAAAGCCATTATGTTACACACTGACAGTGTTGGTGGTTTCTGGATTGGAAATCAGTTTGGGTTTGGGGTTTTTGGGGGGGAGTTTGGGTTTGTTTTGTTTTGTTCTGTTTTGTTTTCCCAGGAGAGTGGTCAGTGAAGAACAAGGAACGGAAGAAACATATGTGGCAGGAAGTGAACTGGTAGATACAAAACTTCAACTGCTGCATGCAACAGGGTCATGTAGCTCCTATGAACATCAGGGGTTTCATTACTGCTGCTTTGTTTCTGAGAGGCTTTAGCCACTTTTGCTCTGGGTGCACTGGAGAAACTGAGGAATCTGATAGTGTATTTAGACACAGTAGTGACACCTCTGCTATGCCTATGAATGACAGAGATGAACAACTTCGAACCACCGAAATTCAAAGTTTTGGGATTAAAAGCTGTTCTAAATCAATATTGCACAACTGAGTTGCTATTAAATTATTTCCATATGGATAAAATATTGTAGTAGGTATTTTAAATAAAATAGCAACTACAATTTAACAGATTCTAAAGGGGAATTAGACAGTTTTCACAGTCTTTAAGTTTGCTTTATCTCCCAAAAAAAGACTGAGAAGAAAGGATGCAAATAATAGATTTCACCTGTTTGCTTATTTCCAGACATCAGAATGAGATGGGGGTCCAGAAATATGCAGAAATACAGTAGGATAGTGACAATTTAGTAACAATTTCAGAAACTACTTCAAAAGTGTTCATTATAAGGAAGTGGATGACAGTTATTCACATCTTGCTTAACACTGACTCCAACTTATGGAACTTGTCAAACCTTTTAATTATAAGAGTTAAAGACAATATTATATGACAATTCTGAAAGTCAAATTAATTTATGACTGAAATATTAAGAAATAATTACAATGTTAGTCTGATCTCCAATGTGTTATTGATTATGGTAGTTTGGTCCACTCTGATATGTTCATGGAGTAAGACAAAGTATTGGGGCATAAGCCATTGTCATTTCTAGATGCAATGCTGTTAGTAAAACCTTCAGGTTATTCAGTTGTCACACTGGGATTCTGCTTTTCTTTAAGATGAAATAACAATAGAAGCAAAGATGTAGATTTTCTCACCTTGGCTGAGCTAAAAGCAAAACAGATATTGCTCTCTAAAGTAAAACATTACAGAAACAATAAGAAGGGATGTACTAACAATCTGTGCCATTCTGAGAGCAGTCTCAGATTTCCAGTATATCCAGTATACCTGAGGAGATTCAGTCAACTACTAAGATGCAGGCTGAATATTAAGACTCAGATTATTTTGCAGAGCAAACTGGAATATTAGGAAAGGATTTTGCATCTTGAGGAATCAGACTATCACACACTGTTCACATTATTAAGACTGAAATAGAAACTGTGAATTTGTTAAACTATTAAAAGCTACGAAAGTGCAGATATACACAAGTAGCATGTAACTGAGTTTACATACAACAGAAACAACTTAGGTGAACCTGAACAAAGAACATCACCAGTTTTATTGTTCAATATTTTTTTTCAAAATACAGTATTTACAGTGGTTTGTATTTGGCTTGTGGGTTTGGGGGTTTTTTTTGTTTTATTTTTTTGCTTTCTTTTTTGTTTTGGTTTTGGCTTTTTATTTGTTATACTAGGAAAAGCCCCAGCCAGATGAAAAAATGTATGTCTGCAAAGCTGATTAGGAATTGGTAAATTTTTTTCCCAGAGTTTCTTTTGTAAGAATCTCGCAAATTTCCCTTGTACAAGTGTTACTACCTTCCCCAGAAGGGAAGGGTAACCCAGGTTCTTGTTAATAAATCCCTTAGGGTGGATTAGAGTGAAATGATACTAAATAAGAAGTGTTTGCAAATATATAGATGTAGAGTTTATTTTAGAACAATTTTGTTTCAAAAGTAAACAGGTATGTTGCCATTTTGGTTGTTATCATCTATAGTAATATAGCAACATTAGAGCATAAAAATAACACTTAAGGAAATGCATAAAGAAAGGAAGAGAAACAAAATATAGAAGTGGAAAGATATATAATCAGCACCTGCTGGATCTAGGAATGAAACTTGGCAGTTGCAGCTTTGATGTCTGTTGATTGAAGTGGTGGTCTTGATCCATTGAGGGTGAGGGGAAGTCCACCAAACTCAAAGATTTCATGAGTTATTATACACTCCAAGCTCAGGTGGGAAAGCCTTGTACCTCCTCTGAGGCGGGTAATTTACAATGGATGGTGTTATGGGACATGTCACGAGCCTCTGACATCTCCTAAGATGTTACATCTGCCTATTATGTCAGCATCAATCGTGGTCCATCATGGTCCAACACTGGAGATGAATAGCCCAGGCTGGAGGAAAAATGTCTTTGAAGTTCCTTGAGGGATTTTTACAGCAGAGTCATCAGGTAAGGGAGGACATTGGCATTATAAAAAAGATTACCCCACCTCACAGGATTTGCCTCTTATTAGCCTCTTCCTTTATCTGAAATCCAGTTTGTACCTTCAGTCTCTGACAACAAGTTGTTGAATATTTTTGAAGTGGCTTTACAGCAGTAAAGAGTTAAAACAAAATAAAGGAAGAAGTGTGTAATAATTCTATTCAGTATTATCCTGGCATATAATTATTTTTGTCATTTAATGTTATTGGTGTTAACATTAATAAGACTGAAGCTTTCTGTGCTTTGGACAGTTATGCCTTCTCTCAATACTAATGACTTCATCTTTTGGACTTTTTTTCCTTTTTCTGTATTACATATATATTATACATTAAACCTTATTATGTAAATACTCTGAAGTAAAAAAAAAAATAGAGTTATATGTATTTTGCACATATATGTCCTTTTGACAATTGTAGTAAAGAAGGTTTTTCCCCTCTTTAAATATGCCCTCTGTCCAGCATATGTGCATGCATCTATGTGCTTCATGCACAACAGAGTGAGAGTATTTTTCTGTTCTGTAGAAGGGCTGTAGTACTTATATTGTATGTCACAATTAGGTTTAGCTGTCAGCTGTGCGATAATAACCTGAAGTGCCATCCATTGTGTAACATTGTATATAATGCTCAATGACCTCAAAGCTTGTTGGAGGCTGATCATATTGAAGAGGTTTCAGACACAATTATATTTCATATATACCTGTTTTGTGTACCTTTTTCTTTTTCTTTTTTTTTTTTTTTTTTTTTGCCAACAGTGAAGCAAACACATTGTTTCAATGTATCAAAACTTTTTTTTATTCATCCACATACAGGATAAATGTAAAGAGGTGCTACACAGCATTGAATAGCAAGCATATTAAAAGTAATTTTACATACATGAGGAATAACTTTGGGCTATTTAATACGAAGGTTAATGAAGGAGTGTTTCAAATTTTGCACAGCTCCTGTTTCACCATAAGCCAATTCCATTCACTACTTCCTAATATCAGTATAATCATGTTTTCTGTTTTCAGTGTTCCTGACACAGACATATAACACCACTGGTAGTTACCAAACAACATAGAATGTATATGTTTTGGCAAACCAAATAGGATCAATGCACAGACTTGCACACTGACATGTGGTCATTCATACTGTTAAATTCGTAGCATAGCCTCTGAAATAATTTTGGACCCAATAAGCACTCTCAGAGACTATGCCCAGACACAGTTTGATGCTATCACTGGCCAGGGTCTCCTCCTCACAAGCAATCTGGATGCAGTTACTACAGTCTGGGACTAAAGAAAATTTATCTATACAGAAATAAGCTGTGCCAAGGCAGATGGCAGCATGGACAAAGACTAGTTTGCAGTGCATTTTTTTTATTAGCACCTAGACAATAAATAACATGCACTCCCCATGTAACTACATCTATTTGGATTCTGCATCCATGCTCTTAGCTTTGCAGTGTGGCCAGTGATGTTTAAGAATTCAGAAACCAGCATGATTTACACACTGCTGCAAAGGCTTTGTGTATTTATTTTTAACTAAGGAAAGTGGATGATTAAAATCCACTCAATTCTTTATTAAGATATTGTGATAACATTTCTTTTATAAAAGCATTCTGTGAAAGTCATAAATGATTCTGAACAAATTATGTCAAACTCTGCCTAATTCCCAGAAGCGTTAAAAGATGAACTGATGCAGGAGGCATGCTCCAGCCAGAGTGTTGCATGTCGTTTGTTTCATGACATTCAAGGCTGAAGTTAAACCCCTGAATGTCAGAGAGACACTCAGGATTCTGTGCAGTGCTGTCTGCAGAGAGTGTTTGACCTTCACTACGGTGCTTGCTGGGGGCATTCTAGTCTCCTGAATGCTCACAGGAGGCCACAGATACCCATGGCCTCTTTTGGTAGAACATAAAAACTACTGCTGAGAAATTTTCACTTCAGACAGAGCTTACAATGCAATTGAGCCACCACAAAATGTCATGCAGCATTTAAGATTCTAGATCTACCAGTTTCCGTAGTGTCAAAAGTGTGAGGCTCTGCCTTGGCTGACTTTGGGGTTTTGATTAAAATCTATATAAGAAGTCCAAAGTTGGTGAAAACATCCTGAAAATCCCATACCTTATCTGATAATGTCCTTTTAAATAAACCTGTGCTCATTACATCTGTCAGTGCTACCTCACCTGGAATGACACAGGCAGAAAAAAATTCCTCATGCTCTTCAGCTACAGACTGTTTATTATGTATTCTTCTCTGATTAATTATTTTATTTTCTTTTTTTTTTTTATGTTTCATGGAACATTGTCAATTTTAAAGTTAAAAATTTTCTGATAAGAACACTGATACCATCTCAGTTTTTGATGGTTCATAATCTACAGGTAACTTACTAGCTCAAATCCTAAGTCATGTAAGAGCTCATAGGATCATTTAGATTACCATCAAAATATTTTCCCAGACAACTAATGTTTAATGTCTTTTGGATATAGGTGCAGATTCAATTATGGCAGAGTTTCATAAAATTAGAAAGAAAAAAATCCCATTTAACTTTTTAAAAAGGGTAAAGGCAAATTGGTTTGTTGTTTTTTGGGTGTTTTTTTTTTTTTAATTAAGTATATGACTAAATATTCTAACAGAAGAAGGTTGGGAGGGGGATAAAATGCTCATCCTAGTCCTTTGACTCAAATGTAGAGACCGAAGCAATCTGTTTTCAATTAATCATAATTTTTTGTATCACTCTGCTGAAGAATGACTGTTTATTGTTCAAGAAAATGGTAACTGAACTCAAAGTGATGCCATTTAGGAATCCATATCATGTTCTGAAAGGCCAATCTGCCTTAGAAAATCATCTATTGCTTATCTTTATCTGGCCACTTCAGGAACAGAACAAATAAAGAAATGAACCTATGCCTATTCTTAATATATTATAAGCCTATTTCCCACTTGGAATATACCCCTATCTGAAAAAAGCAAAACAAAAACCTTTTTTTGAATGGCTTGTCCTAAAGCCTTTCATTTATCCTGACCAGTAAGAGTGATTAAAAAAAAAAACTCTTCAATTTAACTTTTTATAAAACATACAAGAAATTTGTAATTTGGTCTGCTGTGGTAGCTCAAGAGAAAAGATGTGAATGGTCTCAGTCACAACACACAGTATTTGCTTGAATTACACTTCATATTCTCCACTTCCATTTTCTCCAGGAAAAAGCATTAAACATTGTGGTGTTAACTCACTTCTAAACACAACTTTGTCCTTGGAACAGTTGCAGAGCATCATGATTAAATAGAGGCCTTTCCTAACTAACATTTCTGCAGCCTGTCTTTGCATTTGTAAGAACTGATATGCATTCAGGTAAACTGAGATGACCAAACCACAACTAAGGTATTAAGGAAAAGTTTATTCCAAAGTTGGAAACCCTACATACACTGCTAAATCCTGCAGCGAGCAAGAGACACCCGGAGAGACCCATTTAGGTGTTTTTATAACAACACTTTTTGCATGCATGTGACTTTGAAGCGATAATCTCTTCCATGCTTTATGGTTTTTTTCTTTTCCCAAGAGATCTCACAGAAGTATGAAACTTTTATCTCTTCTTGCAACAGAGGAGTTAACTTCTCAAAAGAGACAGGAAAAATATAAATAGTACCATTCATGGTAAAGAATTTTCTCCCCAACTGGGTTTTTCCTAGCAGCAAAAACTACCTTGAGAAAAGTCTTTTTTCCTCCTTGAATAAATCTTCCATGTTTGCCCTTCTTTCCCTACAGCACTGTTTTCTGTAAACCCAGTCTGAGACACCTTGATTCCTGCTTTACACAGGCAGTAATGGGATACTGCTCTTCTGGAGAGATCACACCTGTCTCCAGGAATTTCAAGCTATATGTGGATAGAACTGGAATTACTAGTAGTCCTCAGAATATGCCTAAATGTCTTGTTTACAAATATTTTTTATAATAACAGAAAGATATCTAGGTGTTGCTTTTCTACATGCTACTGTAATATTTTTACAGGAATCAAGGAAGGAATAAACAGAATTTTCAGTGCCACCTTTCTTGGAAAAGTGAAATTTGGCTTTTCAGTGACCTATTTGGATAAACAGATGAAAAGAGTGAGAAATGCAGGTTTAGAAAAGAGCCGTAAAAGCCATTTGTATGGTTTGATATTTTAGTATACATAAAGCTGAAGCACTGTCATCTTTACAATGGCAGATATCTTCTAGTAATTTCTCTCCAAGGAGAACATCCCCACCACACTCATTCTTACTTTCAAAAGAAGTCTGATTTCTACTTATAAATTTTCTTATTAATGACATATTTTAAAGTTGTCTGAACCAATTAATGCATATGGTATGTTTTTACAGTGGAAAAATCACCAGAGAATGTCAGATTACCCTTTTTTAGTGTTCTGCGGCAGCCCCTTAAAATACCCCATGAATGGGAAGGAAAATGTTTGTTTAATTGTTTATTTTCCTTCTCCACTGTACAGAGGAAGCACTTTTTAGCTAGAGCATATAACTCTCAAATACATCATGAGCTGCTGGCAGGAAATTTATATCTCATGTTTCCTTATCTGCAAATAGCATGCTCCCATTATAGAATAGGTCAAGCAATCCTTTTGCCTAAACTACATAAGACTGTTGTTGAGAGTTATTCAAGAGTTTAAGAGGATCTTGCTGAAGGACTAATATAAGATAATAGAATGTTCAAAATATTTAAAAACATGAAGGAGGAGGAGCTTTATGAAAACATCTTTCTTCATTTTATCCATCAGTATGCATTTTGAGAAATTACACTGAAGCCAGAAAATTACTCTGGAATGGCACCAGAAGAATTGTAAACATGAGACAAAAATCTTAGCAGAAAAAATAAAACCAAAACCAAACCAAAACCAAAACAAACAAATAAACAAAAAAAACACCACAAAAAAACACACACACACACAAAAAAAAAAACAAACAGGAGAGAAAATAAAATACACTTAAGCATAATTGAAAGGAAAATTTTACAAGATGAAATGCCTCAAAAGAAAGCAAAAGAAAGCAGTACAATTGGGCTTTAGTTTAGACGAAATAACAATGATCTAAATGATAAACCTATTTACCTAAAACTTGCAAAAGACTTGTCATTAATGCCATTTTAGTAGTTATAGCAGTCTTCAAATGTTGAGACACATGACTTAAAATCTGCTGCAGTTATTTGCTCATGCTGATTTCATCTGGCTTCCCTGTTGCTGTGGAAGCCCCTGTTCAGTGTAAACTGATTCTCTCAGGGCACTCCGTGGGAAGATTTTGCACATCCTTCTTCATGGCAAATACCTAGAAAATTTGTGCTGTAAAGCATTTAATGTATTCATTAAGGACATGGACTTAAAGGCGTTTGGCTGCCTAACCATCAAAAATTTGTAAAAGTGAGCATACTTAAAATCAGTGAGAAGCTAGGCTCCAAATTCCTGAATCAGCAGCGTGGTTGCAGTGCTTCCTAAGCATTATGTACTTTAGTTTTATAAGTTGAAGCATTGATAACAAAATTAACATCTTCAGCTTGTGTCTCAAATTACTTGTTTACCTTACTAATGAATGACTGAGTAGTCATGACAGTATAAAAATTATTATTCTCCGTGAGGGTGTCAGAAGATATCTATCATGTATGCTAGGGATCAGAAGTTGTATCATAGTCAATGAAGAATTAAGCTATATAAGTAATAAAGCTTGGGGAGTTATTCAGTTAAATACAAAAAATATTTCAGGTACTTTAAGGTATCTTATTTTGCATCTGCATCCAGCCCAGTCACCAGCTGCTGCTCCAGAGAGGTAGAGATCATCTGTAACATCATGTCAGCCTTATATGCATACCCTGGATAGTCATCTGAAATGGCACAAGACAGCAGTAGTTAAGTATAAGTAAACAAATCTCACCTTAGTTGCTTATCCTCAGATGAAATTGGTTGTGCTCTGATCTGTATTAATTGTATTGATTGAATCTCCTCTGAACACAACAAAAGACCTGAAAATTTGCTTGCTTATAGGTGTCTAAATCCAGACACTCAGTCGCACTGTATTAATTTTGTGATGGATTCTATTCTAGCTGGCCATAGTGACATCTAGTTGAAAATACCATAACTTAACATCAGCAACTTCTTGATCTGTGGAATATTTATTAATATTTGAGGAGCTCTGGCTTTCTTTAGGAGGAAAGAATCTATGTATGCAAAGTATATTTGTAATCAGAATTACTTTAGGGCTATAAACAGGGAAACTTTTAAGTTTTGCTAGCCCAGAGAGTTGGAAAGAATTCTACCATAACTAAACAGTAGAAATCACACAAAGATATGGAGCAACAGAAAAGAAATAGGATAAAAATGCATGAAAACCAAAAATGGTAGTTGAGTAAAACAAAGATAAGAATAACAATTAAGATCTCTTTGTAGGACCCCGGACAAAGTTTGGTTTCATCAGTTCCTTACATCCATTCATATCTTCCCCACTTTTTCTTCGGGAAGTACTAACTTCCTGAAGACAATAAATTAGTCCTCTTTGCATTCCCAATAAAGCAAGTAGTAAGACTCCAAGCAACTTTAGTACATCAAGGGACAACCTCAAGTTTATGTTATTGAACATAACAGGTTCTGAACATAACAAGGTCTGTGGATATATTACAAAAAAAAAGGGAAATTTGAAATCACACTAAACTAGTTTCTGCTATACTTCTACTTTTTTTCCCCTTAGAAATTTAGTTGTTCCAAATCCTGTTTTATTTTGTTTTCCCTCCTGCAGAATTAATGAAATTGTTGAATTGTTAGTTTCAAAGTAGAGCAGGCAAATAATTAAGGAAAGTACTCCAAGATGTCTTTTACTGATATGAGCAACTATTTATATATTTTCCTCAATAGGTATTTCAAAGGCAATGCACAAAATGGAAGATTTTTTTAACTATTGAATTATATTTTAATTATAAATATAATGCATGATTGTGGTCTATTTGTTATGGAACAAAAAAAAACAAACAACAAACCAAACAAAAAACAAACAAACAAACAAAAGCAACAATAAAAAAGAAAAAGAGGATAAACAGTTTACTGGTTCCTTCACTGGCATAAAATTCTTAGTCAGGTTTGCGTAGTGATTTTTTTACTGTCTGCTAATAAATGTCCCAAAGTGCAAAAATTATTCAAAGCATGTTGATACAGAGTTCCTTCTTTCAGAAAGAGTCCCATGTATCTCGTACTGTCATGGTAGTTTGAAAAGTACACAGTACAACATTTTCACCATGTTTATGCTGCATACTTGTATTGTGTAAAAACTAATTATTTTGTAGCTTGTGCTTGGCACCTTTCAGAGGTAGGATGGATTCATTTCACTCCATTGTCTTCTGGAAAACTTGGGAAGGAGCCTAGGGGAGAGGAAGATCTTCAGAATTGGTGAAGAATGGCAAAGGTAGAAACAGGATACAACACAATTTGAGGCGATTTGTTTTGTTCACATTTAGGTCACCAGATTTGGAGTAAGGATCTGTCTTTTGGCAATTTGGAAATATGAACACTGGATTTGAGCTAAGGGAAAAAATTAATGACCTGCCCCCTAAGAAGAAGTGACTCACCTATTTCCTCAAAAATCAGTTTAACTAATCCTTTTCCACAGTGGAAAGATACTGCTGATGAATTTATCTTCCTCATGGGAAGTTTTTACTGTTCTATTGCAGAATTCACACTTACTAAACATCTTGTGGACATTTTTTATCTGGGGATGGGAGCATGTGAAATGGTGAAGTGTTCTGTGCACCCTTGTGAACCAGTCTGACTTAATGACTCATGTGGCCTATTACTAATAACCAGGCTTTATCATGCTATAGATATAACCTTTGATCACATATACAAAAGTTTAAGTGAAGATATGGGGAAATAGCTTGGAATTCACACAGTAATTGTTTTGTTTATTTTGTCACATAATCTACAAGTCTGCTTAAACTACACATAGCAAAGTTGTGGTTTGAGCTCTGTTTTTCCTTTGTGTAGCTGAGCAACAAAAAAAAAATTACAAAACAGAAGTGCAGAAGTGATGAGTGGGGACCCCAACAACTCCCAAGTATACTGTAATATGTAAGCTTAGTATTTAAACTTTTTTTATCTTTTTTTTTAATCTTAAAACTATTTTGCAGTGACTGGAAAACCTACTACAATATCCTCTCTGCCTGAATTTCTTCAGGCATATGACTGCAATCACTCTATATTCTTTATATACATTTGAGCATTATTCTCCCTGGAGATTCCTGTGAGAAATATTCTTTTCTCTTTTTACTTCAATCAAAATCATCAGCCATGACATATCGATTACAGACATAAGAAAATAAGTCCTCTCAAACCTATCCAGATAGCTAAAAAAAGGTAAGAACCACAGGAATATTTTGCTGGTGTGCAGTATTTGCTGCTTCATAGAAAGTTCTCAGGAGAAACAGACTAAAACCTTATAATGAAAGTCCTAAAATTTACTTTAGACTGTTCAGCAGGAAAGATTCCCCACATAAAAAAAAGGAAATTATAAAGTAAATTAAATATTAAACAGTTATTAAAGAACTATTAAAGCACTGTAAATAATTTCAAATTCAAAACAATTCTAAAAAGGTATTATTTACAGGTGGACTTCTTAGCACATTTAAAAATATGGCTGTGCTTTTATGCTTAACAAGAGTGAATTTTTTTAACTTTATGTCTTCATAGCTAGCCTTGGGAAATAATGTGATTGACACAGAAACACTGTTCATCAAATGGTGCAGGACATCTCTAGCTAATATGTAATCATCTTTACTGGTCAAAACCATACTGTCACAGCACCATCTGGCTAATAATTAGAAAGGTATCAAAGAAAGAAATTCCACTTCCTCAGAATAGGCTTTAATTGGCTTTAAATATTCATATGTGAATATAGCTTTCTTCACCTTTATTCCTTGGGTTTAACAGTTAAACTATACCAAATCCAGTTTAAAATTTCCAAGTCATTATTTCCACAACCATTAACTACCTTCTTCATGAACTTTTTGACCTGAATTTTAGGTGGCTAGGTTTTAGTACTTTTTTCTTTCTTTTTTTTTTATTGTTTTTTTGTTGAGTTTTTTTCCTACTTTTTAATTTTTAGTGAATCAAAAATCTTGAGACTCTATTATGGGACATAGTGGAAGTTATCATTACAGTGGCAAGAGGCAAGTCAGTAAAGGGAAAAATGCATCTCCTGTGAGTTAAGAGCTTCTGATCCTTCCCTGAGCTACTCAGCTTTGGAGGTCTTCATCTTCCTTCTCTTTGAGCTTTGGTAGCTGTGAGTTCAAAAGATGAAAAGGATGTATAATTCCTATGGGATTTAAAGATTCTCTTTACGTAACACTCCTATGGGGAAAAAAAATAAAAAATCAGGAAACCTGGAGCATGGTAGCAAAAAATAGTTTTCTTTGTGGAAGTTTGGTTGTTTTGTATAATTTCTCTAATTCTTCTGGTACTGGATTGTGTAGACTCTTACCATCAGGTATTTTTTGACAGTGAAGCACTTTTTATGGTTTTGTCTTGAACAGTTCATACGCTCCTTAGTTCAGCTTTTCACTTCATTCTGAGGGGTGACACATTTTGACAGTGAGTCCTTGTGTACCCCAAATTTCAGCAACAGGAAACAACAGATTGTTACAATCCACAACACTTTTCAGTATCTGTCTTTACCTCTCTGTGTAGATACATAGATATTCCAGTCTGACGCAAACAAATTGTTGCCAAATATATGTTCTATTAATTTATGCATTTAGACATTAACATATATTGCTCAGGCATATTGCACAAGGCAAATAAAAAGCAATAGAATTACAGCCTATGCTCTCAATAGAAAGTTTTTTCCTCTTCTGGTCCTGACTCAGTGGACCATAAGTATTTAAATTGTCTATCATGAATTCACAACTATTTCATAAAACAGCTACAAAATCTAAATCTAAGACAAAACCCTTATATTTATGCCAACACAGAAAAGGAAAATTAATAACCTGCACTTCTAGCAGTCCCTTGCAAACTATCTTGCTTACTAAAGTGATTTACCAATTCCACAAGGAAAAGGCAAAGATGCAATGTAGGAGAGACAAAGAAAGTGAACTGTGTGATCGTCCACTTTTGTGGATTACCAATATCATAGAATATGTGTAAACATGCTGTACCACAAGATATTAATATATTTCTTAACACTTATGGATGTGACTGCTTTGTTTTCTTTGTTGAATATATATAAACACTGAAAACTTTCATTAATTCAAATCTCATGATTCCTTGAAAATTTTACTCTAACCTGGTAATCCTCAATTAAAATAGTTTTCTGCTTTACCTTTTCCCATAAGCACAAAACAGTATGTTTTTTTGTTTTAATACCTCTGCTTCAGACTGAAAGCAGGACAGATTGTGGATGGTAGCAAATATTGGGAAAAAAATCTATTATTTTATAATGCAAAATTCAAAACACTTGTAAAAAACAGTGTTCATTCATAAGAAAATGAACTGAGGATAATAAATTATATATGCTTTCTACTTGTACAGAAGGCATCAAGGTTGTAAAGTTAGTTTTGTAACACTCATGCAATATCAAGATAATAATTTGTTTTGTACAGTCATTTGAGAAGATGGTATTTTGATGCTCTAAGTGAAGTCATTCAGCAAAGACCTTTGTCATTAATACATTATATCCTTCTAATGAATTAAAATGTCTTCAGAAATACCAAGAAAGGAATCTGGGTTCTGAACCTGCACAAGGAATGGTTTCTGGGAAGCACTTGATGCAACACAGTGGACCATTCAGGGGACTGTCCTGATGCCAATACATATAAAACCATTCTGCTAAGGAGGTGGAGTAAATTTTACACAGTAAGTAGGAGGATTGGCAAGAAATTTCTCAGTGAAAGGTAAAGAAATATTCCTTCATGCTTTATATGACTATGCCTTTATGAATAACCACAAAACAAACTCATCTGGCCCACAGTTGTGATTCCCAAGCGAAATATTTAAATACCACAAGAAAGACTCAGGGAAAAAAAATTAAGAATCTATACAAGAATCTCAAATTGCTGATTAAAGAACTTACACTAACTATTCTGTGTAGCTACCTTATACTCTGTAGGGTGGCACAAAGATACCTCAGTATAAAGGAAGTAGTCCTTAAGATAATAAAATCTACATTTTTATGAATCTGAAATTGCTAAAATTCAAAGCACATCAAAACAAGAAAGGTGCTAAGTCTTGTAACTAATCACTGATTTATAAGGTTATATCTTATAAAGGCCACTTGGATTTTTGTCCAAAGAAACAAAATTGATTAAGAAGAACAGTTCAAGAACATTTTGTTGGATTGCATGCCTTTTTAAGTTATATGTTTACTTCACATTTTCTTTCCCCATCTCTTCAGTTCACAAGTGTCGTTATGAGTTATAACCTCTCCACTTATAGCCATGCAAATTATTTTACATGATTGAGTGGTGTAATTAGGCTGTCTAGTGGAGCAGTGGCAGTTCCTTGTGCTGCCAAGCAGCAGGGACCTTACTACTGAATTCTCACAGCCTGGGATGGCCATCAATGGACCTTCCATGGAGAAGTTGGGTCTGACCTCTGAGGAAGGGAGTTGGACATGTCACTGAAAGTGCAGACCTGATGACTCTGAGAAGAAAGCAGATGATCATGGGATTCTAATAGATGGATGTAAACTGGTAGCTACATAAATTTCTAAGTAAAGGAAACAGTGATGAGGTGACATGATTTGTGATGTGAAAATAGGCTATTTGGAGCACACCAAAGGGAAAGATAATTCTGCATTTAGTTAAAACCTCATGGCTTCCCTATTACCTCATTGCATATGATGCAATATGCAATGATACGAAAACATACTTTAAAATACTATAGCCTTGTTATAATCCTCTAGCCCAAAAGTGTTACCTTGTCTCATATTTAAAAGTTCAAACAGATTCTCAACAATAAGATGTGTTCTTATTAGGATCCCTCATGCAATGACGAGTAGCAAAAAGGTTTTCCAAAATTATTACCTAATGAATCCCCTAATTCATCCCCCTGAATAAAGCACTTGACTTTGTGCATCTGCACATATATGCACATTTGTACACAGACACATAAAAGCTAGCACTAAAAAAAAAAATCTAGATTGGAATGTAACTCTTCATGTGATGTCTACATATTCATTCAGGTTTGGTATCAGTCTTCATCCTTTTATGTTGATTTTTCCTCTCTTTGCTATACTTTACAATATTCATGCATATAAAGTGATGACATACATTCTTATATGTCCTGAGAAACTGAAATAATTCTAAATCTATGTATAAACCAAATATAAATATTGTTACCTTAAAAAAATCCCTTTATAACCTGTAGTAATTTTCTTTTGTATACCATTTAGATGGATTGTTTCAGTGGTTCTTAAATTCACTGGTCTCAATTTTTGTGATTAAAAGCCATTACACAGACAAGTCAAAAAAGGTTTAGTGGTTCTAAACAGCAGACAGACACTAGCTGCAGTCCTTGATGCACCAACCCAATTAAAAATGTAATCAACTTGAAGAACTGGAGGTTAAAGTAGAAGCAGCAGAATGAGTGGACAAGAGGCTCAGAAACTAAACTGTCTGTCTGGAAAAGAGTCACTGGAAATATCTGGAGAATCCTCCTAATCCTGATGAAATTCCTTTTAAAAGTGCACATATTGAAAACAGATTAGGGTTATTAAGGAACCAGACATTAAATATTTTTGGCTGATAAAATCTCAGAGAAAAATAATTATTCCTTTTTTGTGCACATAACAGTAAACTCCCTCTCTAAAAACTGTGCTAAAAATTTCCATATCACAGCTGCCCAGAGTGCATAACAAGAAGAATATTAGTAATGTCCAGATGCACATAAATCTACAGGGATGCCTCTTGCCAACAGCAAAATGAAAGGGATGACAGTGTCAATCACATCCAATAGACTATGTTAATGCTTTTCAAACAGTTCTTTCACATTCGAAAATAGTGCTCATTAATAATGTATGGCCGGTATGAAGGAGAAGGAATGTTGCCTCCTAAACTGATAGAATTCATTGTTCGTTTCTATACTCATCTGAACAATAAAGCCCCATTTCTGAAGGACAATTTTTCTTTTGTCTTTAGGAGTGTGCTGAAATTATTTCAAACCTATTATACTAATTGGCCCCTTTAGTTTTAGTGCGTGTGCTGCAAATGTTGCACTTTTAAGAGGCTTCTCTCCCCCGCTGCCTCTGTCTCCCCTCCACTCTGACTGGCATTTCTGGATTGTATGAGTAACTTACCAAGCTTTTCAGAATTGCTGGGCGGATGATGGTGCAAAGTTTTTTCTCTGCTCCCCCGCTCTGTTGTTTGAGCAGCTGTCAGGAAGGTGGGCCTGTGGGTTTGCAGATATATTCTGAGACTAACAGATTGTAAACTCATACATGAGAACAGAAGAAATACTTAGAATCTGAAAAGGTTATCCACCCCTTGGAGACTAATCTCCTAATATACTATTTTTGTCAGAAAGTACCTCAATTGCTTCTCAAACAAGCCCATTATTTTTGCCTCACAAACACTCAGAGTGATGTTTAGAACTGCCTGCTTATAGAAAAGGGTCCTTTTATACCTGTGTGAATTCAAGTTTTATTTACTTTCAGTCACTTCCCTTTGTTCTAGCATCTAAAGTGACAGCCTGTATTTGAAACAGTGACTTTTATTGTTCCTGTCCCAGAGGACAACCAGACCAGTAAGAGGTAAATCTGCACACTTTCCTTCCTTGCTCTTAAAAAAACAGCCAGAATAGGGCAGATCACCAAAATCCTTATCTTTTTTGTCTGCTCACCACAAACTGTCCCCTCAGTGTTGCACCAACTGTGTAAAATCTGCTTTTCTCACTTTCTAGGCTTATGTTTTAGTTCGAAATTTTTCTACACCCCAGTATCCACAGATATATGACACCAAGGGTATCAAACAACTTGATGATCTCCCTGCACACCGAGAAAAACAGCAGGAGTTCAGTTTTCAATGCCTCTTGATCTTTCCAGTCAATGTAAACTTTGGACTTTAAACTTCTTTTTAGATCCATTATGCAGCACTACAATACGAAGAGTGGAGAAGAAATGTTGATAAATGTTGCAGCTTGGTAGCCCCCAACTTTGCAGTTTGTTTTCATTTTATAAAGTACAGAACTTACATTCTGATCCCCTTCTGATATCCCTCATGTCTCATCCTAATCCGTGAGTACTCATAGATCCTACTCTTCCTTTGGCAGAGTTAAAATCAGATGCTATTGCTAAGCCATGTATTACTCATTTTGAAATATGCTGTACTAATCTGTCTACTTGTTTGTTTGACATATGTTCTTATTTTTTTCTAAAGACAAATGTCTTTTCAAATTTTGAAAATCTTTCAAGCAGACCTTTTTATGAGGTCCACTGAATGAAGTTTCAGGTCAGAGACTGCTTCAGGGTATATATAAAGAAAGTTAATTTCTTAATTAAGATTCTTAAATCTTTGTACATGTCCTTTTTATAACTTTTTAATCTTTGTTTCTTTGTCTGATTTATGCTAATTTCTTTGCAAATACCTCAAGTAATACATTAGAATATTTTGAGATTATAAGCCTAGAAAAAAGACTAGTTAAGGTTAAATAAAAATTAATTTCGAAGATCTCAATTAGAAAGCAAATATAGAGCTCTTCAGAAAGTAATTACTGAAAAGGGGCTTTTAAACACAAGAAACTAGTATAATATCAGGTATACTTGGAAACTGTCCAAAATTATGGTCTTGGCTTCAGAGGCTCATCCTCAGTGCAATTTCAAAGGACACCAATTGCTAGACACTCATTCATAAGTTCCATTTTTGAATATTTATGAATATTTGAATTAAAAATCACAATAATACTCCAAAATTTTAATTTCAAATATGATTGCAGACAGGATAGTCAGAATTATTGATATATTCCTTATGAATAGGAATGCCATCAAAAACTAAGGGCTAGAACCAATAAAGCATTTATACACCACCTAAGACAACATGTGTGATCACTTGGGGAAAACGGAAAAATATTTGATACCTTATAGCTATACTGGACTAAATAAAGCTATTCAAGAGGGATTGGAAAGAGGTAATGCAGAGCAAGAAGATGCTTGAATCCAATCCAAGGCTACCTTTAATGGAATCCTGAGAACCAGCGTATGTTTAAAATTCTTTTGCATCCTAGAATTCTCACTCCAAGACCCTGCTTCAAGATATTCCTCCATCATGTCTTCTCTGTGTGGCTGGAAGGATGAAGAGCAAGCTAGTGGGGTTGGTCAACAGGTGAGAGCAACCAACAGAACCAATCAAGGATCACAGAAGCTTGTAACTGGTCTGGCTACTAACCCTAAATAGTAGTTGCGTTTTCCCTTCCCTGTCCAGCTGAGGTGGGGAGTGATAGAGTGTGTTTGGTAGGCACCTGACATCCAGCCAGGGTCAGCCCACCACAATAACCTTGCTTCCATGTTTAGGTCCTTCCCCTTAATCCCTGTTCATAGTAGGGCAGAACCTCAGGGCCCATTTATGTTCTATCTCATTCATCACAAATATTCTAGGAAAATGACACTTACTGTCTTCCCAACTTAAGTAAATGTCTCATCTGGAGTTTATATTTTGTCCATTTGTCTGCAATGAACTCAAGGGTGCAAAGCTCCAAAATATGGTGAATTTTGTAGGGAGTTGCCAATGACAGGTGTCCTAGTTTAGCAGGTGGGACCAGCTGGCACTTTGTGGGGGTGATCAAGGCTGTGTATTCTACCCCCTCTATTCATTTCCCACGAACAATGGACCATCTGCAGTAGCTGC
>JAWWLZ010000118.1:77304483-77329159 GCA_035041345.1 Poliocrania exsul
TTCCTTTTTAATTCAGTTCGGTTTCTGAGTTCGTTTCTTTTCAGTTTTTTTTTCCTCTGCCGGGAAGGCTCTGGGGGGAGGGAAGAGGCAGTCGAAGGTTGGTAAAAAAAAAAAAAAGCCAACCTGAGACAGTAGTGGGAACAGAAAATGCAAAGAAAATTTAAATTTGAACCTCAATATAGCTTTGAGCGATATCAAAAATCTTATCTAGGAAAAAAAAAACAACACCCAAAACCATTGTAAAGATAAGAAAACAAAAAGTCAGCTGGTGTAAATCATGACTTTCTACTGACTTCACTGATTTCTTCTGATCAGGAATCAGTTTCTGACAGTCATTAGCTGTACTCTGGTAAATCTTGAAAAGAAACTTCACAGAGCACTTATACTAAGAAAGTCCTTTTAGTATAAATGATTAACAATTTCAAACTCTACAGTTTGAATTGTCATAACTGTAGCCATGCTACCTTATTTGCCTATAGACAACAGAAAAGAGTCATATTCCCAACTGCAGTGCTACCCTCTGATTCATTTAGTCCTAGGATGAAATCCTGAAGGCCATTACAACTTTCAGTGCTGTCAGGCAGGAATAAATTTTCATCTGGGTTAATTGCAGCGTTGAAGGGAAGGGAAAAGGTTCTCTTCTTTCCCCTTTGTCCGAGGGGGGAAGAGATGGGAAACAGAGACAAGGAGCTCCAAGCAGTTGCAGGCAGGAGAATAAACTCTTTATTCAAAAAACCATGAGGTAATGTCCAGAACTGGGGGCGGTCCCCAGGTCTGGCAGGATTGGGTGAAAACTGAGGAGGGGGCAGGGTCTAAGGTCCATTAACCAATGGGTTTGGGACAGGGGCAGGGGCAGCTGGGGCCCTGGCCCTGCCCCCTCCCAGCCACAAGGCATAGGAGACTCGCACAAGGTTTCTCACCTTGAAGTCACAGGGGTAGAGAGGGGATGGCGACCCGGGGGTCTCCGATCACTGGGGCTTCTGGGTGGGGTCGAGTCCTGCCAGGCCCAAGACAAGGCAATCTAGCTTAATGAGGGAGCAAAAGGAGCAAAAGGGCTCCAGGGAACACAAAGAAGGCTGGCAGGGTGTGGTATAGCAGAACTAGGCACAGCTCTGGGGATACAATGGACAGGGTGTGGTGGTCATCAAACAGTACAAACAGGGTAACAAAACTAGGCAGAGAATTGCTACAAAAAAAACCTATTACAAGTAAAACTGCACTTTAAAACTGCATTTTTAAAACTTCAAGTCTCTGAGTTGTTAATCCATTTCAGCATCTTCCTACAGGTTAATATAATATTTACCTGAAATCAAATGCCTTTCCTCATACCAGTCACCTATAGCTGTGAGAAATACTACGGTGGTGGTTTTTTTCCTGTCAATTGTGTTCTGCATTTTAATGCTTTTGCTGATATTAGCCTCTATAAAGTTCCAAGACTTTTACGTCTATAGTATGTCCATGGAATTTAAAGAGATCTCTGGAAATACATTTTCTGAAAAATCTCTATCATTTGAAACATATACACTTCTGAGATTACTAACATAGCTTACTAAAAAAATTAATTAAATGCTCATTAAAAAAGTAAAGGGATAGTTAAATTCAAGCTTCCTTTGTGCTGTTAGTTGAAGAATGTTATGTTCTTGATAAATAAAGCCTTTGGGCATCTATGAGCTTAGCCACAAAACAAAATATGTAGCAGGTATGAACTAAGGTAGAAGATACCTTTTACAGAAAATAAGGGTATTAAATCTGTTTTTAAACAGGATATATTTAAAAATAATTAAAAGATAATTACAACATCTAGTCCCTCAGTTGACTAATATACTCTACATGTAGAGAAAAGTGTTTATTAAAGATTTTAACCAATTATAAGAGGTTATAGTTAGTGTAATCCTATTCCTACAAGATTAAAATTAAAGTGATCTTAATCACAATATAATTAATAATTTTGTCACTGAAAGTGTTTAGGAGGAGAAGAAAACATTACTTAAAGGAATTATGAGGAGGAATCCCATAGTCTTCTTCAGTATCAGAGCTTAAAATTAGTAAAGAGGCCAAGCTTGGAATAATATGTGTTGGTTTTGGCTGTAGTAGACTTAAATTTCTTCACAGTGGCTAGTGTAGAGCTATGTTTTGGATTTATGCTGAACATGCTGTGATTCACGCAGGGATTGGTTTGTTATTGCTAAGCAGTGCTTACACAGAGCCAAGGCCACCTGTGCTTTTTGTACTGCCACACTGGGAAAGAAGTTGGGGATGCATGGAAGGTTGGGAGGAGGTGGGACAGGTGACTCAGGCTGACCAAAGAGATATTCCATATCATGCAACATCATGCTCAGTATATAAAGTGAAGGGAAGGAAAAAGCAGAGGGAGTGTTTGGGGTGATGGTGTTTGTCTTCCCAAGTCACTGTTATGCATGATGAGGTCCTGCTCTCCTGGAGATGGCTGAGCCCATGGGAAGCACTGAATTAATTCCTTGTTTTGCTTTTGCTTTCCGTAATAAACTTTGTTTATCCCAACCCATGAGTTTTCTAGTTTTTTCTCTTCTGATTCTCTCCCCAGTCTGACTGGGTGGCAGGGGTGAGCAAGTGGCTGGGTGGGGCTTGGCTGCTGGGTGGGGGTTAAAAACACAAAATAATGCAAACACTGGAATATACTTATGGGTTTATTTCAAAATAAGAAAAAAGTTTAGCTCAGAATCCATCTCAAATCTGACTCACAGTTACAGGATCTACAAGTTTATAACTGAAATCCTGATCACATTTTTTAAAGATTTTTGTTCCAGCTTGGCAACTTGGTAAGTTGCCAGGAAACTGGATTAAAGGAAATCTTTTTAAATAGGAAAAGAACAGGTCTTTCACTAAAAACTAGAATTAGGATCAATTGAAGTTATCATAATTGATGGGATAATTTAAAGGCTCCATGGATTTCCTTCTGATGAGACACTGGGTGAGATTCAGTTCACCTAAGTGAGGATAGCACACTGAAACCTCTCTTTAGTTCCACTTATAGCAGCTCTCTGTCTGGTTTTCAGTAGCAGTTGAAGTCACCCAGTTATATGAGAAATTTTTCTGTGCACCCTGAGGATTTCCAAGGGCTCAACTCAGTCTCCATGGGCAGATGAGGTCCATGCTTTCAGGAATGTGAGTGCCTTGAGTGAAAAGTGAAAGAAAACAGGAAGGATCCCAGGAGGGGAGACATGTATCTTTCCTCAGTGTAAATGAGTGTCATAAACTCTAAAACTAGGACCAGGCTCCCTTTTACCCAGGCGTGTTACTGCTGCAGCATGGCTGACCAGAGCATGGGTAGCATTGCAACAGCCAAGGAAGGACAGGACCAGTTCACACCTTCTCTCTTCCCACATCCAGATGTTCTAACCAGAGACTTGACCTCTCCACTATATCATTGCAGGCAAGGAACTACATGGTAGGTGAAAAGCAACACATAATATTTCTGTTTAATTTGCTACTGTCTGATAAAGAGAGATAGGTATCTATTTTGAGCAAGCTAGATCATCCGCTGAGGGCCTCTGCATTTGCTAGGCAGAGAAAATTCAGAGAGTACCCAGTTTGTAGGAGATGGATCTTGCTCTATGAGTCCTCAAAGATGAGGACCTCTCTTTATGGAACAGTTTGATGAACTGGATGTTGTCCCATTACCTTTCTGGAAGTGAGGTATCACACTTTGAAGTTGAAGATGGCTACGAATGTCAGACTTGGTCCAATTAATTTTCTGTAAACATAACCCAGTTGTTCAAAAACAAGTGTGGTAAATACTTCCTCCTAAAATTATACCTAATTTTTGTTTTCTAACATTGTACTCCCTGATACAATCTTTGGCATGACAATATTTAAAAATACCTTTTTTTATTATTATTTTTGAGCCAGCCTGTTATTATCTGAAGTTTGTAAAATCATTGATCACTTTTAAATAGTAAAGGTAGTATCCTAGGTTTCTTCTACTTCTCATTAGAACGCATGTTTATTACATTAAAACTAGATTGTCTGGAAAAGAATCTTCCCTTTTATACTGATCTGCAGTGCTTATAAAACAATACTCCTGAGCTGCAAAGGAACTAACTGTAATGGGAGATTAAACCTAATAAAACTTTACACAGTGCGATAGCTCTCTGTTACTTTCAGTATAACTGTTTACACTGCTACTATCTAAAGCAAACATTTCCTGACCCATTTTGGCTCTTTTTCAGTATTGTGTTACATTTAATGTAACACTTATAGGCCGAGTCAATTTGGCGAAGCTGAATTTCCTCTGAACGTGTTGGTTGTCAGGGAGCTACTTTTCAGGTTAGTTTTGTAAATACAGCTCTGAAAGGGTAGGTATGGTTGGTTGTGGAGGTACTCATTCCTAAAACTGCTTCTTGTGCAAATAGTACATGTGCACTACCATAACAACAGTAGCATACAAGGAACGCATTGTGGTGAATTCCAGAAAAAAAAAATGCTTATTCTGCTCCTACTAAAAGATCCATGCAGACCAGGAAGACTCATTTTTCTGCTGATTAACCTCAGGCCAGAGTTTAGCCAATGATACAGTCTCAAGGCAGCAGTCCCAAAGCACAATTCAATGCCAATAATGTCAAGAATAATTCCTCTACCTTTGACATCCTATACTTTTCCTCTGTGTACCTCTACCTACATCCTCTTAGATCTCTTTTCGCTTGTTTCTCCTTCCTCTATTTGTTGCTTTCCTGAGTGTGCAATGCCTGTTTTTTCATGCTGAAGACTTGTTCATCATATCTTTCAGTAATCTGAAGTCCTAACAGACTATCTTCCTTAAAATTCATAGCTCCCACTGTTTCTTCAAACCTCAGTGGTGCTCCTTATCCAGCAACAACCTTTTATCCTTACTGCTACTTTAGACTTTCACATAGATTTAGATGCATTTTTCTTTTCTTCTTTCAGGTTTTTCCTGTACACTGAACACCAGATACAAAAAATTTCAGTCTAAATAATCTAGATACGAGTTGTATTCCAACATGACTTTCATGTTCCTTACTTCATTTAGTCTGTCATCAAGCTTCAGTCTATATGGTCTCGTGCAACTTGGGTCATAGGTTACCCAGGTTAAGGTGTTAATTCTAATTACAGTAGAAGAAAAATTGTCAACTGAGGATATATTGTCAATCCATCAACACAAACTTGATGTAAAATGTAAAAGGTACCCTATGTGTTTGGTCATTTTTCAAAATGTTTTAAAAATCCTTGACAAGTATTGGATATGCTTTATCTCTATGGAAAATGGAAACCCACTAAATGTACTGAAACAGATAACTAAAATATCTAAAAGTTAATACATTGCAAAGTAAAAAGTAGATTGAAAAGTAACTTTTAATGTTTTTACCCAGTACTTTTTTCCCAGTATTCTAGATTCACAGATGTGAACTTCCAAGTTACTTTTCAATTGTCATATAATTGAGAAAGTGAATCTTTTCGGGAGGGAACAAAAGTGACACAGAGGGGAAAAGTGTTTGAATCCTATTGGAGGACTTTACAGAGAAAAATATACATTTTAAATTAATGACACATAAGTATTATCTGGTCTCAAAGTTATATATACTTACAGTACCTCTTTTATAGCAATTCTTTCATGTCAGTGCTAGAAGCATAATTTACATAATAACAAGTGCATTAATCTCCCTTTGAACTTGAAGAAAGGTGCCCCTATGGGTATGACGTATTTTTGCATATGGAACAGTTTATCCTTTTGTAATTGTCATGGTAATTTTGAAAAATAAAAAATAGTACTCAATTTAAGTCTCTCCACCCATAAGCAAAGCAATAAATAATATAAAATTAAATATGTGCTAGCAAGTAAGTAAATTGTATTGATGGAAGATTCCAGAAACTGTTTTAAGTATTTCAATAAGTTCTTTTAAAATTCAGAAATATTATATGAACTGCATTCATTATAATCAAATTAAAATAATAGATTTAAACAAACTTGTATAAAACTTACACAAATTTGCACTTTTTCCCATTACCTGTAATATTTTTACTGTACTAGGTCTAATGTAGTTCTGCTTCTTGGCTAGTCTGTGTTGGGTCAGAGGTTGGATTTGATGATCTCAGAGGTCTTTTCAAACCTAGCTAATTCTGTGGTTTTGTGCTTGGCTTTGGATTAAGCACTAGACCTGCAAATCTGGATTTCATTTGAAATCAAAACTGAAAGTCAGTTTTTCCTAAAACTTATGGAAACAAAACTTATATTGAAGATTTTTTTTTGACAGAGCAAAAAATGAGTTAAAATAAAATTCTATGTTTCTGCAAAATATCCCTTTAAAATATCTATTTAATATCTAATACCTATTTAAGTTTTTCTTACTATGACCTGGTGCAAATGAGTACAGAGAGGTTGTTTCATGCAAATCCCTATTACAACATCTTAGAAAACTTCAGAGATTCAGGTAGTTCAGGTGAATTTGGATATGATGTGGAATCATGAGTTAAAATCCTGTGAGCTTTGAAATTTTTATTTTAAACAAGCTGAAGGTCCAGTCATCCCTGCAGTTTAAAATAGAATGTGGTTTTTTCTCCTTTACTTTTCAACTTTGCCTCTAGACCAAGTCTCTTTATCTTTTTTTTTATTATATTGCAGTCAAGTATACATCTTTCATTAGATGTATTCAAAACACATTTTTTATAATGTATGCCATAGAAAACTCAGCTTGAAATTCATAGAAACCATGCGTGTTCCTCATTCATTCAGAGACTTTTCAAATTCCAAAATGTACACATTAGCAAGTAATATACAGAAGCAAATTACAGAACATTTGTAATTTCCCACCTGCATGTACCTGTCACTGCATATGCATAATAGCCTATTCCACAGGAGATGTTGAAGGATGCATGTAAACAGCCAGAATTAAGTCATCAGGAAAGACACAGCAATACATTTACATAAATAATAACTCTGTGAGAACTGCTTTATAAAGCTATCATCAATTGTTTGAAATCTTTCATGATAAACACCTTGGTTTTTAGCATGTTGAAGAACACAAGATACAATTATCTAAGCTGATAAAGTTCAGAGGCACAAAGAGTTACGAGGTTAGTATTTAAAAACACATGCAGCACTAGATGGAATAAGGATAAATAATGAATCATTCCTAAAAGTTGTAGGGTTTAGAGAAGACACTGGCCTGGGGTGCCACATAAAGGTGCTTCCATGGTATCTGATACACTCTTCTCTGTCTCAGACAACTTCTGCTTCTCAGTTAGAGTCACAGAATTCTGCTGAATTTTAATTTCTAACCATGAGGCCCATATTATCTCTAAATGTGTCTGTGGGACATCAGTTAAGACTGTCTTTCCACAGGGAGTTTTAGTATCTGCTGTCACTCATAATGATACTGTCATTCCCACTTTGAGCATTTGAGGCATAATTAGCACTTCTTAGTACTCTGCATCCTCTGGTCTGTCACCATTCTGTTTTCCTTTTACAGCTGACTGCAAAAACAAACAGGTATTATCTTTTTGCTTGGGTATAGGCTTTCCTAGTAGTGTGACACGCATGCAATGACTCTATGTCCTGCCTCTCCTTCCTTTGTCAATTTTCTAAGATCATTGAAAAGAGTAATAATTTCTTGTTGACTGACCGGCTAATTACTTCTAAAAATTACTTCTAAAAATAATATGCAAAGGAAATTATCAATCAGTGCTAGCCACATGTCTACATAAAGTGTCAGAGATGCTCAAGGCAGAGGTTAAGCTTGCATGCCTTTAAAAGCTTGATCATACTTCATACATTTAAGTCAAATCATGACTGGTTTATCACAATGGAATAACTGTCTTCTGATGACACTTTAAAAAAAAAAAACTCAAAAATTACTAGTAATTTAAAAGTATTCAATTTTTGCACTTAATATTGACTATTTCAAGTTTTCATTTAGAACTGCTTCTTTAAAAATAAATTATATTTCAATATGTAGTTCAAAAAATACAATATGCCCAAATAGCATTCATATTATTTCTACATAAACAACACTTTTTGATCAAATCAAAATTGATTCTTTCCTAATAAAAAATATTAACCTTTTAAATTTCTTTTTTCCCAATCTGGAATAAAAATTAAAAATAAAAAAAAAGATATTAGGGAAATGGCAGCACTCAGAAAGATTTACTTTTTCTATTCATATGTAAAATTGATGCCTTGCTAGAGGCAAATTAATTGATTTTATGAGTTATTTTCATCATTTACCTTTATAAAGTTTCAGCTGCATATCTAGGAGGCTTTTAATATGCATTGATGAGGAAATACAGAATAACATGTACAAAAATGCCAAAAATGTGAAAGTAGGAGAGTTCAATTTCAGAGTAGTCAAGTGCTATTTACTGTGACTCCCAGCTAAATTTATACAGAGGAAATCACAGAGACCTTGTCTGCCACATTTTTCAGCTAGATATCTCTATGTACCTGACTATCTCAGAGAAGTCAGAGGGGTGCTACTTTTGTTAGGGAAACCACTTCTTCGCCTATTTCTGTTGGGAAGTGAGCATTTCTGTGGGCATGACCACATGCGTAATTTGAAGGTGAGAATTTCAGTATTTTAATGAACATTGTCTGGTAGAAATAATATTAGTATCACTGAAGCCAGCAGAGTTATATCAATTGGTACCAGAACAGAATCTTCCAATAGAACCATATTTTAAAATATAGATGATGCTGATATTTTTACAAAACATTGCTCAAACTTCTCAAGTTTGCGATTTGTTCTGTACTTTCAGTGGCATCTTCCATTAATTTACTGGAAATGAAGGATAATGCAATCATCCTAAGACCCAGTACTGTGATGAAGAACTGCAAAGAACTGCAGTAAAAAAGTAAAACATATTAGTACATACATGTACATGTATATGCACTTAGGTTCAACCTTTTACATATAAATACATATATATTATTGTTTAGGCAAAATAAGTAGTTCTTCCCTGGTTTAAGAGGATTAATTTTGAATATGTAGTTATTTGGACAAAATACTCTATTTTCACTCATTTCCAAAATATTTATGATGCTGAGCAACATGTTCTCCCTTTGATTTCTATAAAAGGGGTTATTTTAATGTAACATTTTTTTTGGAAAAAAAAAAAAGAAGGTTGGGTACTTGCTTACTCTATAAACAGGTCACATTTGTGATGAGAAATAAAATTCAGCCTTCGCTTCCTGATTTTCTCTTTCTCTTCAAAGTTTTCTTTTACTCCACTTCTTTATTAGATATGACACACACACCTTCTTATCCCCACCCTCTCCCACCCTGCCACCTGCCACTTTTCTTTAGCAGTTCAGGCATTTAACACTCGCTCTGAAACTAATCAGAGTTTACATCCCTCACAATACACAATGAACTCTCTGTGGAGCTCAGAAAGTGTGTTCTATTGTTTCTATGTGGCTTTTTTAGACTGCTTCCTGGAGATATTCTTTAGTCCAATAAATTTCTTAATCACTTTGAAAAACATGTTTCATTTTGTTTCATTTGGGATGTGTGGGGTTGTTCTATTTTTTTCCCCTTGTAAAGGTGTTTTAAGTCCTTGAATTTGCCCCCAGTTCCAATAGCCATCTTTAATTTTCATGTCTAATCCCTGAAAACTCTTAATCAAGTCTTCAGCAGTTTTAATTATTATTCAACATCTAATTTAGGATTAAAATTTTTCTATGATTGTACAGTGAATACAGATTATGAAATATCCATTGTATAACCACAATTAACAGAATAATCCCTCCAACAAAATTTAGAACAATTTAAACTACACAGGATTTAAGAAAGCTAAATTATTGGAAAGGAGATTCATAGCTCAGCCAAACTTTATGAAAGTTAAAACAGATTTGTAAGTATTCTTAGGAAAAAATAATTGTTGGGATAAACTAAACTTGAAATCTATCAGGTTTGATAGAATATCTCCTATTGTGACCAGTTCAAAGAGCAACAGAAAAAAAAAGATCTAAGAGCAAAGAGCAAGAGAGTGTAGAAAAATCTGCATTAATAGTTTGGTCTCTTTCTCATCTTTGATATCACAGAACCCATAAACCCTGAAGCCTGAAGATAAAGATCTCTACAATAAAAATGTTATTAACTAGAAAAATCCCTGATACTCTTGTTATCAACCTGTAAATCTTTTTTTTTTTCTTTTTTAAGATTGTGTCTTCAGAAACTACAGACTCCAGGAAAAGCTGGACAACTGGACACAAATTAAAAATTTAAATGCATAGTAAAATCCGCAGTCATGAAAAATGTGCACAAAAATTCAGTGTCTCTAAATCTTTTCTGCTATGACCTGGATTTTACTTTCTGAGGGTCATAAGGTAAATTATCATTAGGCTTACAAAAAGCAAATATCTCACCTGTTCAATAAAATACCTCCATGTTTTTTAACCCTATAAAAAGTTCATTAATCTGTGAGTGATTGTAAAGATGCTTGCAAATAAGCTCCTTGGTGAAACAGCTGAGGAGGGAAAAAAGATGAATTCAAAAGCATCATTTGGTGAGTCCATGTTCCTCTCGGGAAGGAAATATTTTTTATTTAAAATTAACAAGGCTTAAGAGACACAGGCAACACTGTACAAAGAGCCTTTGGTGAGCTTAGTGCAAAAATTCCTGCTTCAGACTGCTCAGTAAGATTAATGGTGGCCACGACCCATACAGAAGGTAAAGATGGCTAAACATATTGCTAGTCCACTGATGCTGCTCTCCAGATACCTGTTTCCCCATCTAGGCAGCTTACATTCACGCTCCTGTGAGTACAGGCTTCCGTGGACCAAATGTAACATGTATTGCCTTTGCATGGGCTCTTTTCCTTTTGTTCCAAGAATTTAATTTTTTTTTTTCTTCAGAGAGAATGTTTCACACTACAGCAGTTTGGTTGCTTTCACCTACAACATACTTTTCACCTCTCATTGTCTTCCCTAGCCCTTCCTTTTTTATGCTGCATAGTAGCATGCATTTGGACCTTCTGTGTTACCCTACCCTTCCGTGGCTTTTCCATAACTCACTGAAAAGCTAAAATTGTATAACTTCCCTTTCAAAAGTCATCCTTGATGCTTTTATGACTTTGAATTCATTGGACATATTAAACTGCATTGGTGCAAGCCCAGTGACAAAATAACTTGAGAGGGAGGTATTCGTATTTTAAAAATAAAATCCTCAAATATGAGTGTCTTAACACAGTTGATTAGGAAAATATGCCCTGAAATTCTCAGAACACACTTGAAAAAGGTCTTATCTGTCAAGGGAGGAGTGGGAGGAGAGGCAAAAGAGAGGAATTAAGCCATTCAGAAGAGAGTTTCCTAGCAGGTGGCTTGATTTGTGCCGCTTCAGCAAACAAAGAAAAATAAAACAAACTAGCAAAAAATTACAATAGCACTCAAGGTGATTCATTAAGTTATGTTTTCATTAATGTTTGAGTATGTCATTAAAATGTTAAAATATTGAGAATTTTTCCACATATTAGACATTAGCTACTGTATCACACTGGGATATAGCCTTGCATTGCCCTATGTCTTACTGGGAGTCTGCTTAGAACTGTCCTGTGTTGTCTGTCATCAGTGTTCAGTGTGGGATTTCCTGCAAGTTTTCAAAGACAATAATGAAACCTGGGAACTGCATCCTTTTGAGCAAGGGACTCATCAAAACTTCACAGATGTTCATTACCATATGAATTTAGCACAATTCCTAAATTCCCAGACCACTGTTATCTCTGAATTTACCCTTTATAGTGAATAGAGAAAAATTGTTATTTTATTTCTGTGAAGAGTGCATTGTGATAAGCAAAATGTTGGAAGTAATCATGTGAAATTCAATGTGGCAGACTTTCTGGTAAAGAAAAAAAATTAAAAATAAAAATTATATTATAACTTTTAGTAGAATCAAGAATTGTAATTGTTGTTTCTGATACAATATGATTTTTTTTTCTGTCTCAAGCAAAAAATCAAATTTCATATCAGAGAATAGAGAATACGTGAGATATCTCATGTGCCTAGTTTGACACTGATCAGTGGCAAGTTGAACATGAGTTAGCAGTGCCCTGGCAGCCAGGAGAGCCAACCATGTCCTGGGGGGGCATCAGGCACAGCATCACCAGCCAGTCGAGGGAGAGTATTGTCCTGCTCTGCTTCTGCTCTGCACTGGGGCAGCCTCAACTTGAATAATATTGTGCGCAATCTTAGGCACCACAATATAAGAGAGATATTAAACCATTAGAGAGTGTCCTAAGGAGGGCAACGAAGATGGTGAAGGGCCTTGAGGGTAAGCCGTATGAGGAATGGCTTAGGGCACTTGGTCTGTCCAGCATGAAGAGGAGACTGAGACCTCATTGCAGTCTACAACTTCTTTGAGAGGAGAAGAGCAGGGGCAGACACTGATCTCTTCTCTGTGGTGACCAGTGACAGGACCCAAGGGAATGTCCTGAAGTTGTCAGGGAAAGTTTAGGCTGGGTACTTGAAAAAGAGTCTTTACCCAAAGGGTGATTGGGCACTGGAACAGGCTCCCCAGAGAAGTGGTCACAGCACCAAGCCTGACAGAGTTCAAGAAGCATTTGGATGACACTCTTAGGCACATGCTGTGACTCTTGGGCATGTTCCTGTGCCGGGCTAAGGGTTGGACTCAATGGTCCCTGTGAGTCCTTTCCAACTCAGCATATTCTGTGATTCAGTCACACCATGTTGTACATGTTCCATTTAGTATTGAAGACACCAAGAATGATGTGTTTTGAAGGCACATTTGAGAGCTCAACCAGAAAGCATCTGAGGTGATCCAAAACTGCACAGGTGAAACAGGAGCTTGACAGAGAATGTGCAATTCTGTACTAGCAGCTCCGCAGAAGAAGCTCTGTTTGCAAGTAGTGTATAGTTATCCTCTCAAAACCACTTACTCACCTATCACCTCATGTTACTAGCACAGGTTCTTGAACAGTTTTGGCTGAAGCCAACCATTATTTTTCAACAGACTTCCTGGAGACAGATCAATTGCTAGTACAGGCCACAGCAGTTCTCATTAATTAGGCAGAGATTCAGGTAGCATGAGCACAAGCTGTCCTGTGTCACCTAGCATAGTTGATGGCTGTGTATAAATTATAGGCTTGATGTTTACAAATAACCAAAAATATATTTTCCTCTTTGTCTGCTCCACTTTCTGCATTATTTTTTTATTTAATCACTTAAGGTTTTTTGCTTTGTTTTTGTTTTAACAAGTTCTCTTTGTACTGAACTTCATCATGCTTTAATTTTGTTTATACTACTACATTTTGTTTACAGATGTATTTCAAAAATATATTTTAGACAAAGAAACAGGGAAAAAAACCCCATGGAATATGGTGAGGACTTTAGACAGCGACTTGATATTTTAGGAAATTCAAATTCAGTGAAGAAAGAAACCTGTATATAAGACTAAAGGCATAAAAATACAGAATAAAAATGCAAATTATCCATTCTGGGTCCATGATTATGCATAACTCTGTGTACACATAGGCAGGGTGAGTGAAGCATTCAAGTAGCTGGAAACATGAGCACAATAGGGAGGAAGTCCTTCTACAAGTTCCAGCTATAGCAGATGGACTTTTTATTATTACTAAATTGAGCTTAATATTTCTATAAGAACTGGTGTAAAAAGAAAAGGGAAAGAAAATTCAGCTGATGAACACACCAGTGTAGAAAGGAAATAAAAGACATTCATCAGTAGTGTGAAACAATCCCTCTACATACAGTCACATGAATTTTTAATTAGAAGCAATATGATTTTTGATTTTTGTTCTAATGTTTACTTGGTCTTCAGACATATTTGCTATCCTTTAACTCTTCATGAAAGCAAGCAGAACCAATAGGTTTGAGGTTTCTTCCCTGTTTAAACTGGGTGAGATGAAACGAAATGCCAGTTGTGTAATCTCTAAGATCTAACATTATCCATGGAACCAGTTAGCCACTAGCTTTAACTACTAAATTAAAAAAAAAAAAGTAAAATAAAAAGTTCAGACAATGTTTAACAATCACTTTCTGATATGTAGAGTTTGAATGAAATTACAAAAATCACATAAACACCTTTTATGAGTGTGTGTGTAGTGAGGTGTATGCACCTATTTTAAATTAAAATATCCAGTTTCTATCCATAGAGGATTGAAAAACTTCTGGTATTATGGGGACAAATGACATCTATACAAGTGTGTGGTCAGGAATAACATGGGATAATCTGAACTTCCCAAAAAACTCTTCACTGAGTACCTAAATGAAATGGTTGGCTCTGAATCAAATAACACAGGGATTGATATCTAAAAAAGACACAAACCTTTGCAATTATTCACTTATTTAATAAGAGTGCATTAGTCCATCTGGCAGAAAGCAGCAACTTGATAACCAGACTAATAGAATAATTTGGTATCAACTTAGCAAATATGAGCATATTTGCTTCACATTTCTGCATAACTAACTAGTTTAGTTGAAGCTGAAATTTTCAGTGGCTGAACTACTTCAGCCAGACATCAAACCTTAAGAAGTAAGAAGTAAAAGTGATAACCTTTATAACTCCCCTACTGCCAAGCTGTAAGTACAAATGTTGCTTGCTTTGTTCTTTATTTATGTTTGCAACACTCGTTCCTTCAGTATTTGGTATAATTGGTAGCAGCAGGTCAGTTAAATGGTTCATCCCAGCTTGTCTTTATTGCTAATGAAACTCCAACATTATCACTTCTTTTCCATCCCCGGAGAATACAATTGCCTAGTACCCTCCCGTGTTACAACCCTACACTATCCCCACTTGCTGAAAGACACTTCGGTGACCTATTTCCATATGAAAGTATAGTTTCTTTTGTACTCTAGAAAATACAAAGTTAAATCCTAACCAGCTGAGAATCTGTCCCGGTTGCTTATTCTCTGTTAACTACTGCCTAGCACTCCTGCTGAGTCAAAATGCCTCACCAGTACCTCCTGCAGTGGGCTATGTCTTAAAGGCAAACATTAATCGTTAATTAACAGATTATAATTTTAAAAAATAAACTCCAAACAGCTCATTATAGTGACATTTAAATCACTCAATTCAGTTAAATAGGATGACAGCTTATTTAATAATGATCACAATGTTGCTTCCCCCCTCCCCCCTCCCCCCCCCCCGCCTTTTAACAACAATCTGATGCAGGGAAGAAAAAATTGTCGACAAATGCAATTCAAATGGTCCCTTTATGAAAAAAAATCATGTGAGGTGATTTGATTCAGGCTAGTATTGTTTCTTGAAGGATAGGAGGGGTGACTGTGAGAACAATCTGTTTCTTCTAGGAGCCAACTATGCATGCCTTTCTGTGTAAAATAGTAATAATTGTAAAAAATACCAGTTTGGCTGAATGAGGTTTGTAGGATTCAGCTGACTCCACAATTTTAAGGGTATTCTTTCTTTTTAAGAAAGACTGGCTGCTGTAAAGTGTGAGGAGCAAACAACATTGCAGGATCTATTTTTATATAAGGAAGCATCCTTCTCTATGATCCCCAGATGAAAAGCTGTCATCTGTCTTCTGAATAAGTTTTATCCTCCTACCCTTCAATGATAAGTTTTTTGAAACTGCAGAAGACTCCAAGCAATTCTTTATAATTCCCTAAATAAAGACATCAGACTATTGGCAGAAAACATACATGAACAGGAATGGGCAGCTGTCTCTGGGAGGGGAAAGAAAAAAACATTAAAAAAGGAGGAAAAAAGCTTGCCTGCCAGCTTATTTAAAAGCTGTGAAATGCTATTATAGAGTGTATGTTAATGTGATGTGTCTTTTCCCTTTTAAATGTTGCTTTAAAATGATGCTTTAAACAGAAGATTTCTCACTTATATTAGCCTAAGTCTATGAACTGTTCCATGGAAAGAGTCTTACCAGTCCATCAAAGGTAATTAAAGGCAGAGAGTAAACTTCAAAGACAAAGTGTAAATTGAATTGGGGGAGTGGGGGAGGGGGGGAAGAAGGAAGAAAAAAGAAAGGAAGAAAAAAATTATTTCATTTCATAACATTTAAAAAGATGTCTATTGATAACATACTAGTGAAAAGTTTTAAGTATGACCAGAAATAAAAACTAACCCCTGAATTTTATTCCATTTTATAGAACTGATGTAAAAAGATGAATGAGGTTGCAGTGCTAAATGTTACATCACACATACTTTATGGTGTCTTATTATTAGGCAGATAGCGCAGTCTACCAGTAGCTTGGGCATTTATTACTAAAATTGTAACACATTCCCCATTTTTTCCCTTGGATCAGTTCTGTTGCTCATCAAATAGTGCATTCATTTTGTATGGTGTTATTTCCTAAACAGCCGTCCTAAGTATTCACTCTGCTCTGCAGAACACAAAACTTCAACTTTGTCTCTACATATATTCATTATCACAGACTTTAATTACAGCACCAGATAATATTTCTCAAATATCAGAGGCTAATATCATATTATTGATTCTTGAATTTTTAACCCATTTTTTTCTGGGAACATTTAAAGATACTTACAATAAATATCATGCAGTGGAAAATTTAAATTTTATTATCATTATTTGAAGCATTAAAGCTGTTGAACAATCTTAAAAAATAGGAATACTTGTATAAAATAAACATAGTCTTCCTCTGCCCTGTTTTGGTTATCTTTCAGATTTTGTCAAACATTTTGCATAAATCACACAGAAAGTAATAACCAGCAATAAGGATAATAGAAGAACCAATAAACATCATATTCAGAGAGAACAAACCTACAAAATTTAAATCTGAAATAGTTTCAGAAAGCTATGAGTTGCTATAACAAACTGTAAAGGAAAACATGATTCATTTAACTGTATATGTGTGTACTTTCCTGTTATAACAAGCAGAAATCATATTTGCTGTCTTTAGTAAAACATAAAGGTAAAATGTTAAAACATATGGTGAGATAAATTAAAGAGTATTTGTTTACTTGATGAGCAGTTCTTCACAATTTTCGTACTATCAAAATCATAATAGAGCTGGTTTTGTGCCATAGGGGTTTTTTATGCATTATGCTCGAAACCCTATTTCCAACAAAATTATATTCTTTTCTTGTCAGGATAGGGTTAAACAATAAGTCATGATATTGTTCTTCATTTGTGATTCGGCAGTGGGTGAAAATCTTATTTCACCCACCATGGGAAATGACCTATTAAAGCCCAGTTTCTTTTGATCTTAATCCAAAGCTCATCAAAATCAATAGTTGTGTTTCCATTGACCTCTGGTATCATTAATACCAGCTATTTTGGGGGGTAAGTGGAGTGGATATATGTAACATGAATGCAGCTTTACAGAGAACCACTGGTACATTTTTCCTAACTGCTTGCTTGTAGTTTGTGACTGTTTAAATGGGGCAAGTAGAGTACCTGAATTATAGGAAAGAAAAGGGAAGAAAGTGGCTAACAGGAAACCATATAATGGTTTTAATTTATGTTTCTACTATTTTGATCTAATTTAAAATTAAAAGCAAATATATAGAACGTAACATATTTCAGAAGATGATTCAGATGCCTTGTAGGAAAATAAAACTCTTAAGCACAATTTTAGAAGGAGCCAAAAGTTAAAACAATCAATTCAAAGGCAGAAAAACAGATTTCATAAAATTTGAAATAGGTAGAGGTTTACTATAAAAGTAAAATTAGAAGAGAAAGAGGAAAAATGTGGATAAGCCAATATATTTTTACTTTATTTCTCTTCTCTCCATTGTTTGTCACATTTCCTAGTTTTATACTAGCTTAAAATTAGATGTGAACTCTAGCATTTCTTAGTGTTTATTTTTTACATAAAACTTTGCTGGAACTACTTGAATTTGTGAGATTAAACATATTTTTCAAAAGGATGATAGGGTTTTTTGCAAATAGTTACTTCTTTATTCTTTCTTCTGAAAATTCCAGACTAAAATTTATTCTTTTAATGTAGGAAGCAATTTTTGTATTAAAAAGAAAGCGCAAAAAATGTTTGGGGTCAGGGTCTTGCAACAGATTTTGATTCCATAACAGGATTGCTGCTTTTCCATTTAGCAAATGGATAATGTCATGGTTACAGGAGGTTTTTTGTATTTTATAAACTGTATTTTTTCTTTCTGAATGTTATTTCTACAGATCTTTCGCAACTGCCTGTGTCCTGAGCTCAGCACTGAAGTTTACCTCTGAAAGATGAAAAGAAAAATGTATTTTTCTCAGGCCTTAACAAACAGAAGCATGAAAACCATGTAGTAGGGACCACACTGAAAAGACACAAATGATTGTCACTTGGTTGTTGACTTGATAGTTTGCAATTAGTAGTTACATTCAGTAAATTTATAAAGCTACACTTCATCATCTGGACAGATCACAGATACGTAGCCTCTACAATCCTACCTAATCTGCAAAGTGTATGTCTTTTTCTCATATTTATTTGCAATTATCTGGTAGAAACAGGACAAAGATTTTTCTTTGGGATGATAAAGATTAATCCTGAATATGGATTTCAGACAATTATCATCTCTTTAACAGTGCTTTGGGAAGAAATTGGTTGCAGGCCAGAACCTAATACTCAGTGCTTATCTTCTGGGAATGCCATTTGCAATGACAAAATAACGAGACATGTCTGAACTACTGTAAGAGAAGTTTGTCCTCATTTTCACCTACTTGTTTCTATATGAATGCCAATGGCATTGGCATATTTCTCAGTGCCTGAAAATTCACCTCTAGGATCCAAATAAACCCAAAAGGTCTTTAAATCTCCTTCAAGAGGAAATAATATATTTATTTAACTGTCAAGCCATGTTTAATGATTATTAGGGCAACCAATTAATTAAAATGAGGTACATGAAAGTGAATGCAATTAAAATGAAACGAGAGATGGGATTACAGTCTCTGTATTTGTACAGGGCTATCTGGTAACTTTTCTGTCCTTAGCGATCAGTTCCAGTGAGGTCTGAGAAGAAGGAGAGGTAGCTCAAAGATGTGCATATTCTAAAACTTTTGCCAACTCTGGAGACAGAGTAAAAGCAGAAATTATTGTTCCCTCTGAGGAAAGAACAATTATAACTCAGTCAATTTGGAGAGGCTGGAATGATGCTAGGGAGACTGGGAGCTCAGATCTGTGAGTTTTGTGCATATGGGAAGTGGCATGGAATTGGTTAGGAATATAGGATACATTCTCATAGGAAAACTGGATTCATTAATTCCACTAACTTAACATAGCTTTAACTTTAACTCCTAAGCACAGTAACAATGAAATGAGAGCCCTTAAATGGGTGAATGCACATTGTAATTTGGTTATTACCAGCCTGACTTATAGATAAATTTATTTGTATACATGCATATGGAGATATGTATGTATCTATACATATCTATGCATATGTGCATATTTAAATAAGTCTACACGCATGCAAATATGTATACGTGCTTGTAATAGAGAAGGTGCCAGTAGATGGCACTCAAGAATGTACAACTGATGAGCTTGTTGGCTGTGTTTTTATGAAGAAATCAATAAGAAATCTAATCAGTTCTTGAAACAATGATGGCCTCCATCCAAGACTAAAGCATAACAAAGTCTCTACTTGATACTAACACAATGGTTCTCTCTAAAACTTTCAAAAAGTCTTTCTTAGTATTGACTAGGGGTGGTCTACATGTACTAGGGCTCAATTGTTAACACTATGGCCGCCACTGAAGTACTTAGATTCAGATGTTACTTTTATCTTTGACATGACTTGTCCTGACATGATGCTTCAGCTTGATAGCTGAATGTTTTAATTGCCTGAATTAGGACAGTGGCATCCAAACTGCTTTATGGGAGTTGGCCTAGTCATGCTAACCATTGTGCATTCCGGACATAGAATGAAGAATGACTCACCCAAGAAAAAACAGAAAGTATTTTCTAATAATCTACACAAACACTCCAGTTCTTAGGCTTGTAGAATTTCTGGATATAGATTACTTATTTAGCTTTTGTAAGTGACATTGTATATGCAACAGAAATTATAAAAATCCTGTGTATGAATGCACTGAAATGAGGAAGAACTCGGTGGAACTTTTTCCTGGTAAAAAAAGATTTGGGAAAATAATTGTAACATCAGTAGATTGAGATTTTTATTCTTTATTAATCCAGAAGTCTACTTGAAAATACAACTCAGTTGACAGTCAGCACAAGCATCCTTCACTTCACTGAAACCAGTCTTGCCACTACTACCACATGTATACATGTCAGAAAACCCAGATCTACACGACACTATTATACATCCAAATTTGTTTTGGAAAGATGCCTGAGCACAGGGATACGAATTTTACCACACTGCACAACCATACTTAGCCAGGTCTGGACAGATGGGAGAATATATATATAAACAGAACATTTAAAATTAAAGAAGAAAGAGGGGCAAGGGGTGGGGAGAAAAAGAGATAGAGAGAGAGAAAGAAGAGGTTTTGCTATTGAAAGTGAGAAACTTAAAAAATCAATAATGAAAAATGGCATGCAGACTGGAAAACCACATGCTGGATAAAAGTGGCTTGAAGACACAAGTGAAAAAACTACTCTATTTGGGTTGATTTTTTTTTTTTTTTTCATTTCCCCTGTGTTGAGTAAAATGGGCGCTTGTTCTTTAAGAGTAAGCAGCATTCATGATAACTTACTTCAATACTGAAATTCTCCCTCTATGAGATACCCTTCAGGTCTAAAAACTTAATCTGACTGCTTATATCTCAGATGATGAGAGAGGAGTAGTGTACAATTTTGTGTTTGGAATACCAAGGAATGTGTGTTACAAGTTTCTTTCTTTCTAAAGGCCTGCAGCTTTATACTCTCCCCATTCAACCTTAAAAAATTAAACCTTGAGTGGAACTTAATTTGGGAGCACAGACTTTCAAAATGCTCACAGAAGAGCAAATTTATTCCTCCATATCAGTCAAGTTGAACTTGTTCATTGTCAAGCTTATGTACACTCTACTGCCCATCCCCTGTATCTTCATTTTCCTTAGAAAGACCTTGTTTTGACATCTAAATCTTATGTGGCATCAAATGAAGTCAGATGTGCTGTTCTAATTTCCATGAATAATCTCATTCATATACACACCATGGACAAATAACACACACATGCAGAGAGAGGAATCTGTGTATTTATTCAACAACAGAAAATGTTTCCAACAGCCACAATAGTTTTCCATGAGGAATGTTTATGCCTGTCAACCATTTTAAATACCCAGAATGAGAGAAAGCCTAAACAAAACTCTGAAGGACTACAGAGAAGTCAGAAAACTAGTGTTGCTAACTCCTTGCCAAATAAGCCTTTTTTTTTTTTCCCCACAAATTAAATCATTTTGGAGATATGCTACATTCCTGATCTAGGTTTCACAAATTACTTTTCTTGCTTTTTCTCAGCTGTGATAAAAATTCCAGTATAATAAAATGAGAGAAAAGGAGAGGTGAATCTGTTGAGAGGCCCACTAATGACTGCTTACTGCAGCATTCTTTCCATGAGGTCTTAATTAACTAGTATGGTATATATCTACTATCCTTAGTGACTACTTATTGAAACTTTTATGTATACTCACACGCAGCTTTGAACACAGCTTTTAAGATACAGGGGCACTTTTTTCCTTTTTCTTTTTTCATGATGCTTTTCCTCTAATTCTCATAGCAATCTGCTAACCCTAATTATATTTAGTCTACAAAAGCCTGCTGTATGCTGTTGTAATATGCCACTTGAGAGATACCTCCTTGAAGTTTGGTAGAGTTTAATAAAAAACTGGTTAGTGAAGCCTAAAACCCAGAAAGAACTAATGCCACAAAGTCACTTTGCTTACATGGGAATTCTCGCTTTGCCATACAGTCACGTGCAGCTCTTTAAAGCTCCAACTGGTGTGATAGATTCCTGTTTATTGATACATTTCCTGCTTAGCCACAGTTACTTAAGAAATGCTATTTTGGATTTGTAGAAGTTTTACAAGTGTTACATAAATTGCTTAGACAATTTTTCTTCCTCTCTCAAATTAACAAAAATAATGTCACTGTTCTCTTATATCATAAATGACAAATTGCTTAAATTATTTAAGGAAAGAGCATGTTTTTTATAACATTGTGTAAAGTATAGTATAAAGCATAAGATTATTTGAATAAGAATCAAGTTACAGATAAATGGAAGTAAGTCATGTGCTCATGTTTTCTGTTGACTCACCTATGATTAAGTTAGCCTGCACAAATATCAATAGCAGCTTTGTGATGTAATAAAACTCTACAATAAGAATTTGGTCTGCAAAGCAGCATAACAAACATTTTACCTGTCTTCCAGAATTCTCCTACTCCATATCCCATTCCATTGGACTTGGATTTTCTGCACAAGACAGCATCATGTGTAGGCTGTGAAACAGAATAATCACACATGCAACTAACAGTAAAAGGCCTCTTCTTCCTTAAGACATGAGAACATTGTGGTACACCATCATTAATCTGACTATACTTTAGAAGGCAAATGACTGTCAGCTGATCAGTCACAAAACAATAGCCACTGCCATCAACACATTACCTTTAAAACATAATTTAAATTATTAGCAAATTATTTTGAGGCACTTTTCAAAGACTAAATAATGACCCTGATTTCGAGCTGATTCAAGCACCTGTAATTCTTTTAAAGAGACTTGAGTCCTGTCATTTTGTATGCTCAAGGACTGAGAAAAGTGACTGCTAAAGACTAGTACTACTATTCATAAATAAGAAACAGGGTACATGAGCCTGTGCAAGGTCCAGCTATATCACTTCCAATACTTGAGATGTTTTATTTATAAAATTAAATATTTCTACCTTGCCTTGTTTCAGGTTAGAGGTAGGCACCTAAATGCTACATAATTTATATATATATATATATATATATATATACACACACACACACACACGCACACACATACATATATATACATATATTCATATACATATACACATATATATATGTGTGTGTGTGTGTGTAACGCAGGTTGTATCTATATTTGTGAATATCAACCTGTGAAAAGGGCACTATGCTCTTATTAAAGGGAAAGTTGCAATCCAAAGTAGGTCAAAGGAAAGGAGCACCTGACACAAAATTTCCAGATATCATAGCTAAAACCCAAAACCATCCATCTGTAGTGCCATTGCTAATGCCAAGCTGAAGCTAGGTGAAAAGGTTGCTTTCAGGAAAGAACTAGGAGGAGGAGAAGTACAATAAATACAGTGGCACATGCCTGCTTGCCTTTCGCTCAGCCCTGATACCCCTCCATCAATCATGACTGATGACTGCATTACACTCTAATTCCTAAGACACATCTCCTGTCATCTGAAAAGATCAAAGGAGATGCTTGCTCAGGGACAAGAGAACATGTAAATTGCAATCCCACCCCTTTGTTTGTAAATCCTTTGCAAGATTCCAATTGCCGTGAATTAATTACATTTTTTTCCACACAGTAATACTGATGCTACCTGTTTCTTTCCTTGTTTTGTTTGTTTTTAATCTCTTAAAAGAAATATACATTGTAATATGCAGACAGCATTTCAAGAATGTCAATATGATCTTGAAGTGCTATGATTACAGAGCACTGGGAATCTACATACTAGAACTGCATTAACATTTCACTTACTTAACCTCCCAGTAGAATTGTGAAGGTATCATTTATAAGAATTGTATGGGTAGTATAGGAATAAGAGAGGATTGATTGATTCAGGAGGGAAAATCATATTTCTTTCAGGCATATTCCTAAATTACTTGACACACATTTGCTTATATGTGAAGGCTATACTTGAAGGAAAGCTGATATCTGGGCTTGAATAAAATATATGTCAAGGTAGAACTGGGAGAACTGGTAAGGAAACAGCTGACTACACAAAAGCTGTATATGTAAACAAGAAATTTGTGCCAAATTTAAACTACTTTTTAATCCCCTACAATTTCACACTCATTTACTGAAGTTTAATTTAAACCATTTCCTCCAGCCTCATTCCCAACCAACTTAAACTATGTCTACCTTAAATAAATTGTTGCAGTTCAAGGAGCCAAGCTATAGAACATGAACTTAACTCATATACCTGATCTAATATAAATCCCTAGTACAGATTCTGTTTTATCAGCAAAAATTGTCCTTTAGCTTGAATTGTTTCAAGACAGTGAATTTATTACATTGATACAAAGGTTCAGTTTGGTAAGGACTCTATTAAGAGCACTTTTCTGGTTTTCTGTATTGGTATTTCTATAACAGTAAAGTGTTTCTAGTATAGATATTTCTGTGTAATAAATGGAATCAAACCTGATTTAAACCCAGAATAAAAGCATCATTACAGATTTCCACATATAAACCACACCTGTGAAAGAGTGAAGTAAAGGAGCTTGTTAATCCCAATTAACACACATATTCTGGAATACATATTCTGATGTCACTTTGGAGTTAAATAGCTGTGAAGGCCATATTCAAGCGTGTCAAAATTTGCAAACTGTCCCTGCTAACTCCAAAATGTATACATAATTGTATTGGCTTCTTTCTCATTTTAAAGGTATTTACATTAAGCTTTGAATCTCTATAAAGAAAAGCACTTTCAAAAGGATTTTCAGAATGATTTAACCAGACAACAAATAAAACATTTAATGTTAAGATGTGGAAGAAAGAGACAAAAACAAGTCCTCAGGGAGCTCATTGATTATTTGAGAGTTTAAAGCTCTTTAAAATAAATAAATAAATAAATAAATAAATA
>JAWWLZ010000118.1:77329259-77390163 GCA_035041345.1 Poliocrania exsul
ATACAAATAGGAACAAGAAAAGAAAAAAGAAAATAATTAAATAAAAGATTTTAAAATTACTTCTCTTGTTACTGTGCTACTTGTGTGGTATTTCAAGAACTGATCTAACATCTCTAAGTCAAAAAAATTAGCATTGTCTTCAAACTTAAATTCTTACATGAAAGCAAAGTTTCTTTCTACATTGCAAATTTTCTAGAGTTAAAAGTCAGTGCTAGCACTCTTTAAAGTTTCCTTGTGCATTTTCTGGGGTCAATATTCCTGAAAGTTTGTTTAGGCACATCATATTAGAATGTTATAGCTTATATACATAAATATTCAAACAATTTTAGCCTGATTTTAATGAAGTTATGTGTTCATTCCTGCCTTCAAGAATTCTAAAATAAAAACATCTCTTTCAAGTTTTTCTCTTTTTTCCTTTTGGGAAATAAATGATTGTAAGTCTATCAATAAACATTCACCTATTTGACATGGGTAGAAAAATCATGCCACGTGAAAATGGCTCATGTCAACACAATGCTGAAAATTAAAAGAGTCAAGAGGGAAATGCAGTGCACTGAAGATGCTCCTTTTACTTATCTTCTTCATGCCACTGCTGCAAAAGTAGGTAGAATGTGATTTTGGCTCTTTAAAATTTTTCCTATTTTGGTAAAACTTGATGTTATGTCTTGGAGCCCTGAATAATAAGGAAAGAAGAGAATGTGTTCCTTGAGTATTTATTTAAATCCTAAGGATAGCTGAAGGTATTTTTATTGTTTTATACTAAAATACAGAAGCCCATATGGCTCTGAAGCCTGCATCAACACTCATGTTTCACAAGTAGCAGACATCTGTGTCAAAGTCTTCTCCATGTTTTAATATGTTACACTTTGAGTTGTCTACACTTCCTGAGAGGGCGAATTCCATAGTTCCTCAAACATATAACAAGACCAAATCAAGCTCTTTCATTACTTCCTTAATTTCCTTTTTCTTCAAGGAGAACCTGTGTGCTTTTTTTCTAAATTCCATCTCCTTAATTTTACCTGTCCAAAATAATTTTATAAAACCTACCATCCCCTGTCATGTCACCGTACAGGAGGAAGGACATATTGCACATCTCTAAGAGGCTTTGGTGAATGACTAAATGAATTTTACTGATGAAGTCCATTTTTCTATAGATTTGTTGAGAAGCCAATAAAAGTACTCCAGGAAATAATTATCTTAGTATATATCTTTTCACTATTTTGGGATGAAATTCACTACTCTCAGCAAGAACCTGCTTATTTCTGAGGATGAATAAATTAGCTCAAAGAAGTGTGTATCTTTGCAATTACCTCAAAGATTCATATATCATTATGTCTGATGTTTGTATTTGTTTAGCAAAATGAATCTCACTCTTTCTGATTTACTACACTGTGGTTTTAATATTACAGCTTTGGACAGTACCTAAATTATCCATCCAAAAGGTAATTTTAAAGGTGCTAAGTGTTTAGGTCCATCCTACACAAAAAAGCATAAAATGGATCCAGGCATAACTATGCACATTTATAATTTGGGTCACTATTACTTGTAACCAGCTCAGTTGAGTAAATGTGCTTTGTCAGCAAGCAATATCTACACAGTTATATTTGAAATGTGCATTTGAACTTAATCAGTGAAGCACTGGTAGGATCTTGAATGTTTAATGTTGTAGCAAATAACCTTACACGGATCTTTAAATTATATATCTAACACAGAAATTGAAGTCCAAAAACTATTTAGGTACTATTTCCTCTCAGCTATCCTATGGTTAAAGCAAAGCCGCATCTTAAACTAACCACATTCCTCCCAGTAGTGGCATCTGAAACAGAATTAAACAAAGGAGAATCTGCTTTAAAATCTTATATTCTGTATCATTCTCAAATCTTTAGGGGACTGGATGATGTATAGCCTTAAACCTGAAGGTAGACATCAGGTTTGAGAAACATTACCCTTTCCCTTCACACCCACTAAAATGTCCCCCATTTTATACTCTTATTTATTAATAATATGAACTTGAGGAACTGATATTTTCCTGTTTTCAAGACAGAGAATCTAAATAGTCAATTTAAATAGGGTGTGTTTTAAAGACCCATAGGATACAATAATCTTATTTTAGGTAATCATTTCCCTCTGTACATGTAGTTTGGTTTCTATAGGACTATAGATGGAGACTTTTTTCTGAGAGAAAACACTCCAAATCTCTGTTCAGCTTCTTTTCAGTCCTAAACCTACACAAGGAATTAAGCAACAAGGCTGTATAAAACAGGACTTCCATCCCCCTGGCAATAGTGCAAGGCAATCACAGTTTTTTCTGTGCTGCAATAAATATTCAATTAAATTTAATGAAAAAGTTTGTATTCATGTCTAGAAAGCCTCTAACAATGTTGTAACTCCTTGGCTCTCCCAAAAAAATGCTGTGTAATAGTTCTTAAAAGCTCCATTTCAAGGGATCTTGACAATTAAGAAAAGGCAGAGTGATTGTCTAAGTTGTTTTGAAATATTGGCTTGCCGCCTACACAAAACTAAACAAAGGCTTACTCTGGCTTTTAGGTCAAGCCAATACAGGCCAAGCTTGAGCTTTGATTTGCCCCATACGAGGAAATATAATGCCATAGAAGCAATAGCTACTTAATATAGGAGTTAAAATTACCCATGACTGAAGTGAGCACATCAATCAAAAGTTTTGGCATGTAATGAGCTAGAAAAACTGGTGTGGCAGGTTTGGGGGCAGGAAAAGGCTTCCCTCTGTATTCAGCAGTTTCCAAATTACCATGACATCCTTTTGCATAAACCACCCGACTTCCAGCAGGTGGATTTTACAGGCATTGTGCTGTCAGCACAAAGATGGATCAAGCAGGAGCATTCAAAATAGCTTCCTGTTTTGTGTTCTTAAAATCAGAATTCCATGAAGTCTGCCAAATTTCTCAACATTTTTAGAAGCTAAACAAAACAATAAAAGGGACAGAAAAGCAAGAATGAAAAATGTTACAGGTTTAATGCATTATACTAGCAACAGTGCTTGCCTTCTCTGTCCTGCAACCCCCATTTTTTTAATGTTAAGAACTACATTAAAATGAATCTAAGAGAAATGCTCTAATCCTTCTGAGTTGTCTTCCTAATGCATGCATGTAGTTCAGTGCTCATTGCAATAACTCATAGCATCTCCTCTTTTATCACCTGAATGTTTTTTGATTTATTATTCCTGTCCTTATCTTTTAGGAAAAGATATTGACATGTTTACAAGTCTAAAATCATTAGCTAAAAATTCTGTCCTAAATATATAATGATTGCAAAAGTGTGTTAGGGAAGAGATCAGATTCATATTGTGACACTTTTCTAAAAATGTCTTCCAGGCATCTATATATATAGGGATTGAAATTTTTCTTTCAGATTACCAGATGCCAGTGTGATTTGTGTGGGAAATCCTTGCAAACATCCCAGTTAAGATCACAGGCAGTGGAGGACTTTAGGCTGTGCTTATAAGTTGGAACATTGGAGGGTCTCTGTTCTGAGAGCTTTATTTGTTTGCTTGTTTGTTTGTTTATTTTGACAGGGTATCTTAAGGTATAAAACCACACCATGCATTTGCTGTTTCTATCCTCTTTCTTTAACAATAAAGCCATTTTAGTGTGTTTACCAGGCAATGCTGAAACATATTTTTCAAGGAATATTAGATTAGACCCTGATGATTCTGCAGGACTGCTGACCCATCCAACTGGATGTTCAGTCTGATCCACTGCAAAGTCTGCAATACAGATGTTCATACAAATGCTAGAAAAATCCAGTGGCCCGTGGTCAAAGGACCATTCCAGCTGCATAGAATGCCAGTCTAGTTTCAGGATATACTGGATTGTATAATAAAGCATTGCAGACTGGAAACAGTTCATTTGGTTTTCTTTTTTTCTTATTTGTGTCACTGCAAGATCAGACCTCAAGATTTCAGACAAGAGAGAAGATAAGGAAAGGTCAAAGCAAAGGAAGAGGAGAATAAAAATTGAAAGTCTACAAATCTACATGAACAGACATGTTTTGCAGGTTGATAAGTTAAAAACTTAATGCAGATATTTCTGGAAGCTGAACAAAAGGCTTCAGTCAACAAGGAGTTTTGAACTAAAATCAGAATATATCTTGAAGAATGATTACTTGAGCTGGACGTATCATTGCTAGCTGGCAAAAACTTAGATGAAAACTAGGCTTCACGGCAATCGATAGCTGTATGCCATTGATTTCCGTGGAGGCAGGTTTTTCTTCTGGCTTCTTGTCATCGACGTATTACTGGAAACTTCCCCTCTTTTTTTGCTTTCTAAGACAAAAATGCAAATCTCAGCACACCAGAAAAATTTGAGCAATTTCATCTGTGACTCGTATCTTATGCTTCTGTCCTCCTGTCCTCATGTCATTTGCTCCTTCTCTCCTCACAAAAAGAAATTTTATGAACCCTTTTCTCTTCCTAAAAATGCATTCAGTAGCAGGCTCAAAAGAAAAGGCCATCATCTGCTTTATTGCACTATGTGTGAAAGCAAAATCCAGGGATAATTTTTTTTTTTTTTAAAGTGCAGGATTTTACAGAAATGGCAACATTAAAAAGCGGATAATCTAGCGGTCTTAATGTTTTGCTTTTCATCCATTAAAAACATTCTTCATTAAAGATCACATGCTAGAAGTCTGGTACTTAATTGACACATACTAGTTCTAGATCAAGAGGATTCTTCTGATGTCTCTGCCCTCCACACCCTCCCCAGTGACTAAATCCACAACCCCCTCACAGCCTCCATCTTTCCCCCTTCCTACCTTTAATGGGATAAGATTTTCTGAACTAAAGCCAAAAATTGTTTTTAATTTAATCTGTGGTACGTCTGTGTCTCCTTTTAAGGGCTGACAACAATTTGGTTTTCTGCCTATTTCATGCAACTTAAGATCAATCCAAATGTTTTGTTCATATAGGCTAAACACTATAATGATGAAGTTGTAATATCTGAAGAAAAAAAAAGCAAAAAAACCAAACAACAAAACAACAAACAAACAAACCAAAACCCTGATGTAACAATAATATTTCCAGGGATTTCATAGGTAGTTGTTATCAGATCTTTTGTTTCTTGCATCAAATTTTGTACATTCTCTTTTTTTTTTCTTTTTTGAGAATTATTTACAAAAGGTAATTCCCAAAGAGAGTGAGTCTGAAATTTCAGACTTTCAGAGAAAGTCTGAAATTCTTAAATCATTGCTAAATTATTTAAATTCCTCAGCCTCTATATTCAGTATGTTCCTTTTAAAATTAATTTCATAGTCCTATGTGTTTCTGGGGTAGGAGGGGAAGGTCAGGCCTAGGCACAGTTAAGGATGAGCTCTTTGGAATGGAGAACAACAAGCTGCCTGCATTAAGCCTCCAAGTGAAGGAAAAAAGGAAATACTCACTGAAAGTATATTTAAAGAAAAAGAATAAGCTTACAATTAAGATTTTAAAAGAAAATCTTTTGGACAAGGCAAGTTGGTTGAATTCATAGCTGATTTTGGCTAAATGAAAAAGAGATGCAATACTTACTTTTCCTACTAGCCAGGAATAATATCTCCTTAAGCTAAGGAAATTAAATGTCTGTATTTATCCGTCTTTTCCCCCTGCAGTACATAATCACTGTCTGTCACACTTTGATGTCATAATCATCCACTGAAGCTTCACTATTAAAAAGTAAATCTGCTTAACACACAAAAAAGGAAAAAAAAAAGAAAAAAGAAAAAAGAAAAGAATAAAAAAAAGCCACTTGCTTTTCATTGCCTCAGTGGCAACAAATTTGAATTACAGATGTGTGGTATATGTCACTCTGGCCTTAATGAAACCCTTCTGAATTGCAAAAATACTTTTTTAAAATAATACCTTGGCCAGTTCAAGTAGTAACTGCGACTCTTTTCGACTAAGTAAGCAAAAAGAGTTTTTTCTTGTGTGTAATATATGTGAGTAACATGATCTCACTGTCAAATAGTGCTTTGCAACATCTATCTTCAATCAATTTTCCATATAAGGAAGACATCTAAAAATTGGTATAGACTTCAGTTGTGAAGGAAATACACTTTTATATATCTAGTTTTCCAAAATGGTTTGTTTACCTTTGGATCAACTGTCCCAAAATGAAGAGAATACCCAGTTCATTTCTGGAACAAAGTTGAAAGTTGCCATCCATTTGATGCTATATTTTTATTGCCAAGTCAAAGTGCTAGTTTTTGTTTAAATGTTTCTATTGTTTGTTTGCAGTAGTCTCATTTCTTATGTTGTTTTTCTTCTTTTTAATTCCTGTCCAGATTTTATCTAACCTACTGAGACATTTAATGTATGATTCACTGCACCTCTGTGTTAAAATTAATTGCAATACTCAATGAAGAGACAGGACTTTCTTGTTTCTGGTAATTGTTGACATTCTTCTGATGAACGCCATATAATTTGGTCAGCTATTGTTAAAAGATAAAAATAAGAAATGGAGGAAGGAGGGGAGAAAGAAGAATGGGACAATCTGTGTTTAGCATGAGTAGTCCACATTCTTTATTTAGCAACTTTTCCATTTTTATAAGTCAATTCCAATTTTGCTATAAATGTTGGAAGCTTCTTAGTCTAAAAGTATAAATTAATCTTAATAATCAAACCTTAGGAAGTGACCTCTATCATACAACTTGTGTTTCCTGATTTTGTCTTTGATATATTACAAAGAAACCTTTTTAAAAAATAATGATTCTAATATTATTAACAACAATAGCAACAAAATGAATTTCCAACATTATTCCAACACAATGTTTTGGCAAGCACTCCTGAACTGGTACTTATTTTATATAGTGGGTCTGTAGAGAAACTGCAGTCAGATGCCAAAAATACCTCTTTGCTCCACAGAATACTCAGTGTTCTTTTTATTACATTAAGGAGTTGATAATTTCAGTTTAATTACCTTTTGGTATGAAAATATAATATTTACAGTGCAAACTGCTTTCCTTGTTATATTTCTCTGGTGTTTTTTCCTGCCAATTGGGTTTTCAAACAGTATTTCTCTGCATAGTCCAGAGGTAGAAATAGTGGTTCAAGTATATTTATAGTCAACACAAATAGTACAATATGGAATCATTTGGTTCACTCAACAGGGTAAGCAGAAAAGATTGTTGCATTTCTTTACCCATATCATGCAGCAATTTTAATGTAGTTTAGGCTTTGACTGCCCCAGTAACAGCCACAAGAGCTAAGGAAAAAGAGGCTCATTTGTGCATAGTCCCTACATTTGATCAACTGTAGTAAAGAGCCATGAAAGGATTCCACATGAAGGATTGACCAAGGAGTGCAGATAACCTGTACTGGTGTGAAATAAAAGTGATGGTGAAAAATTCATCTCAAACTCACCAATGTGAACATGAAATAGCTCTCAATCTGTACTCTTAATGACCTAAAACCCCCAAACTAAGGGAAATATAGACACAATGAGTTTCTTGTAAATACAGACAATGAAGTGATGCTTTTCTTGAAGTGAAGAAGAAATTGGACCCATAAGGCAGCATCTTCAAGGAAAGAAACACTAGCTGTTCTCAGTACATCTGCCTGTCAGCTTGAATATGATTTAATTTCTTGCATATTATTCTGAATACACCAGTTTAATAACATTATGGACACCTTATTGCATAACAGTCTATTAAAAAAGAAAAGAAAATAAATTACACGTGGGTGTCTTTTGAGATCCAGCAATGATTGTTTGAGTTTCTATGCCTGTTTTTCCATTATCCCAAAATGAGTTTTCTTTAAGAGATGGCCAAATGGTTTGACAGAACAAAACAAATAGCTCTCCTCCCCATCCCTATTCGACTCACAAGCCACGTGCAGGTCTGCACTGCTGCACTAAGCACTGTGTCAATAAATCAGTCAATTCACGAACCTCCACAACAGTAGACCTAGCTTAATGGTGCATGCTGCTTTTAAATGTACAACTTTTAAATTATTTTTTCCCCTTGACACTCATAAGTGTGAGAAATCATCAGTCAGCAACATCAGCTCAACTGAAGCCTTCTTCAAAGAAGTGTGTCTGAGGCAAACTCCAATACTACAAAGCCAACACAGTCCTGATTCACAAGATATCTTCTGTCTTTAGGAGAAGTTGGGCCATGAAAAAGAACACTGAATTTGCTGGACAATTTGGGACTGTGTAAAGGATGCCTAATTCCTATTGGCTTTATAAACCTTTTTCAATGGCAACCACAGCATGGAAATTATGCCTCAGCATGCAGATATGAACAAACATATTTTTCATTAAGTATCAGAGAAGCGATGTCCATATTACAGGGCTGCTGTTTACTTTCTGTTCTGCAGTTTTGCATAATTCAGATGACAGTTCACTAGAATGGCTAGATGCATCTGAAATGTGAATATATAAATATCTTTACTGACTCCAACGGAATTGCTGGAATCTTGAAGTTGTAAGTTAAGCAAGCATTGCAGAGAGGAGTAATGCCTTTTGATAAAAGCAGTAATGCAGTTGGGGGAAAAAAAGACAGACTTCCAGACGCAGAATCCATTAATCTGTTCAATTACCAGTTAGTCTAATGAAAGATCACTCCCTATAGGCCTTGCTTCCTTTTTGGAACTTTGGCCATTGAAGCTTATGTTCCCCTCCATTTTTTATTTTAGGCATATATTTAAGAATTTGCTGCATCAGAGACTCACTGAAAGCTCTGAGATGCTTTACAGTTAGTTCATATGAAAACAAGAATGTACATCATGTTTTTTACGTTAGTACTGATGCATCTGTATTCTAAGTCTGAATTTTGGCTCTAACCCTTCACTGCATGTGAGTATGAGCCATGTCACTCCAGGCTGATCTGACATGTGGCAATAAGAGCAACAGAGGGACTTGGACTCTTGTTACTGTCATGAACATATGTTATGTAAAAAAGAGAGTATTGTCCATATGTGGCTTACCTATGCTCTCAAAGTCTTCATGTTTTCATATATAACTTACCTATTTAAATTAGGAATTCATGTTACCCAATTTTGCATGTGTCACTTGTTAAAAAAGGAAATGGGAATATTTTTAATAGAAGAAATCAATCATGTTATCAAATGCCTTGCTAAGAACCTTTGCTCTTTGAAATTATTCATCCACATGTGAAAGATCTAGGAAAGATGCTCACACCTATGGAAATGTTTTTACATAAAGACTACCTTGGAAAAGGGGACACAAAAAGACATAGTTCTATTAAAAAAAAAAAGATACAGTCCTATGAAATCATGAACTCTGAGGAGAAACTTAATGGGAGATCTTGTTTTTGTCACTATAAGATCTGGGTAATAGTTGATGAAATGATCAGGCAGCAAACTTAAAACATACAAAAGAAAACACAATTCTTAAACTGATTTATTGTATTTGAAATGGCACTATATGGATTTAATGTCTCTTGTCACAAAATCAAAACACTATGTTTATGTTACAATTTCTGGAAATGTGCAAAAATAAATAGAATATGTTACAGTTCTGTGAAAAAAAATGGGGCAACAGAATTAACGGTATTCTATTAAGGCTTTAGTTCTTACTTGCCAGTAATTCACTACTGTTCTTTTATTTTCATAATTATATTTTTGCGTATATTGTTATTTCTGGCTTGACATCATCTCAGCTGTAGGTCACAAAGTAGAATCTTTACATTTGAAAGTAAAGTCTAAGAAAAGGTAATGCATATCATTGTATTCTTTTGATGTTTACAGATAGTTACTGCACCCCAACAAGTACTTCTGGTTTAGAACAACAACTTCTCATTCTTAGTTTTAGATTTTTAAATGCTGTATGTATAAACCAACAGCTATGCCCTATGGCTACATCATTTACTACAGAACACAAAGCAAATATAACTAACTTATTTTTGAAAGATGTTTGGCTAAACTGTTCATAACCTTCAGTGACTTCATTTGTTTGTTTGTTTTAATAGGCAATTCTATTTTTTTCCTTGCTAGGTGGTATGCTTGTAAAGATATACTTTGGAGGCTAGCAGTGTATGCTATATACTTTTGTAAGAACGCAAAGTGTATCCCTTCCATGAAGCTTCTGTGAAATTGCTGACCACAAGAGAAAGAGAAAGAGATTTTTTTGTCATTAATGACAACATGAGTGCATATATCAACCTCCCAAATGTACAACTGTGTATCTCTGTACAAAGGGTTTTTCACAAGTGACTTCTTCGAATGGAAAATATAGAGACAGGATTCTTATAGTTAAACGTATCTTGAAGTCTTTGAACTGCTCTGCTATTTTTGCCTTTCTACACATGCCATATCACTCAGCTGCTGCATCATGATGTGTTTTGCCCACTGCAAAAGAATTATCTTCTAAGCAAATTTCAGGTATCTGAAACTGATCTTTGATCTTTTTTTATGATGCAGTTCTTTCTTCTTGTAAGTTTTGCAACTATACAGCCATGCCTGGCATTAAATGTTAGCACTGCCTTTTGTTCCCTGTGGCATTAACAGACAACTCCATGCCTGGAAGATGTCTCAGCAGCTAATCTATTTTACAGGGGTACACTTTATGTACTTGAAAATATATAAGAAATATATTCTGAAAGTTAGTGAAAACAGAACTTTCTTCATTTCTCTGTACAGGAGAACAAGAAAAAATATATCTCAGTCCATCTAATTTGCTGACCAAACATATGTCCTGACTGGCAGAAAACATTTCACATCTTGCAGACAAGTAGTGATAATCACACTTGATATTGTTCATGAGAACTTTGGTGATGCTACAAAGTTTACTCCCATCACCTTGTCACCACTACAATTAATATCTTGATGTATTTAAAAGTGTTGGATTAAAAAAACAAACACCAATTCTTCATTTTCCTTGTCATTTATTTCATAGAAATCAGAACAGCAATATGCAGCCACTGGCTTTCTTTTCTTGTATACTTCATTGGCAGTAGCATTATCTCTGTTTTAAATCCAGTTATATAACTATATATTTTGAAAAACATATTTTATATGCCAGATGATAGTGCAGTGTATTACCATGAGTTCTACTGCTAGTACTGAAAGAGGATCAAGCCAATGTATTACTGATTTTCCTCCATTGTCCTGATCTTCTATCTTTCTAGAAGAGGAACTCCACCACCAGGACTGTGAGTCTTGATGCACACTTAGTAAGTATGCTTTCCATATCAACAGATGCCCATTTGGAAAAAAAAAAAAAACAACCAACCAACCAACAAACAAACAAAAGAAAATCCCCAACAAAACAAACAAACAAAAACAAAAAAAACCCACCTTACCAAAAAAACTTCAATATAAGTCTATTTTAAAGACCCAGCATGACTCCCACTGACATTAACAGGAATACATGGAGTTTTCAAAAAAAGACTGTAGAAAATAAAGCCATATTGGTGCTGATGCTTTTCAATAGTGAGAACTTTCTGAGAATTGTGACTCCCCTTAAAGGCTTCAAATCAAAAGGAACACCTAGTGGCTTATATTGACTTCATCCTCTTGTATTTATGAAAACTATGCTTACAGATCCATTTGAAAAGGGTATTAGAATTAAAAATGCTAGTTACAATTTATTCAATAATATCTTGTAACCAGTTCTTACAGGACTCTAAAGGCTTTGGTCCTGAATAATGTATTCAGAACTTAAAAGTAGTTGGTTGTAGAGGTCCGGCAGATTATGAGTACTAATGGTATAACAGCAACAACAATAAAATTAATGAACCAGCTTTAAATGTATATTTTTAATAGTTTTGGAAGACTTTCTTACTTTAATTTTCAAAACTGAGATATACTGGTTCCCTAAATTTAGTCTGTTATATCACTGACTCTTTCAGCTGTTATGTTAGCTCCTGCGTTCCTTAGCTGAATGGCACTTGTGAAACACAATGACACCTCGTGCTTAGGGATGAAATTCAGAAAAGCGAAGAAATCATATCATTTTTAAAAAACATTTCCTATAAATGGAATCTTAGTGATGTCATATTATTCTTTGTCTTTAAATATAGATCATTAACCTTGCATAAAAAGAACTTCAAATGAAGTAGAATGTTGTTTGTGACTGGATTTTGAATGGTGTCTAATTTTTTTTCATACACTAAAATATTTTCTGTTATGAGATATACTACTCAATTCAATTAGTTATTTTGATGACTGGATGGTATTTATTGGTAGTTTTTCTTGACATTCCCGTAAAAGGTCTTCTTTAACCATCAGTTCCTGGAATATATTTTTACATCTTTTATTCATTGCTGTCTTTTCTTCTTATCTAGGTAAGAGAAAAACTTTTCCATATCTAAATACTGGAAGTCATTGCTGGTCCTTGTGTAATCATTAAAAGCACCATCCTGGCACTGACATGTAGAAATGACTGTTTATTGTATCAGTCATTAATCATTAATCTTGGTGTTTTATTTGGTTCCCCCCCCTCCCCCCCTTTTATCTGTTAAGGCTTTCATTATTTTAAGGATATGAAGACCTAGTCTGTCTTTTTCTTTTGTGTACAGGTCCTGACAGAGTCAAATCTGTTCTACAAAAGTAAACAATAAAAAATATATAATGATAGTAAAATATGGCCTTGAATTAATGGCTAAACAAAGCAGAGTTTCCTGTTAAAAAAGAAAACCACAAAGGGAATCTTCACTGTTAGCAGGGAATGAGAACTCACAATTTTGCACAGAACCCTTTTTCCCTCTCCCATAGACACATATATAGGCATGTAAGAAACACAAGGGATAATAAAAAGATTTACTCAAGATAATACAATAATGCCACTACCAACAGCAATTCACCTGCAGAAATATCTTAAATTTTCATTATATGGACACTGAATAAAAAAGCACTTGATCAATGTTCCTATGAGTCCAAAACATATGGCTTTACAGGAGAACTGAGTCAAAAAGAAAAGTAAACTATAGTAATTTGATGAATTTTAGTCTCTTCATTTGAACAAATTAAAACACCCTAAATGCAATTCAAAACCTATATAAACTTTTAAAGTAATTCTTGTTTGTTGCACTCTCAATTCCAAAATACAGGGATTACAGCACTGTAGACAGGAACCTGTTTTTTTTAAATGAACCCATAATGCTGAAAAAAAGTTATAATACAAAAGGTTTGGCCATTAGCCCTGTACTGCAGAAGAAATTCAGATTGTTTAGCAGGCAGCTTCAGCTGAGAGAGTTCATGGACGAACATGCTAATGCTGAGTTGGCAGTGAAAAAAGTGTAAGTTATGTAAAGCACTAATTAGAGAATTCTGGGTAGATGTAGTAGTTGCTTTTGCTCTTTTTAGCCCTCCATCAAGGGCTACCAGGTGGGAGCAGTATAACTCCAACTAGAATTTGTGCACCCTGTCCTGATGTGTTATGGTGTCAGGCTTGGTGATCGCAAAAGTGGGAAACAAAGCTTCCAAACGCTCAGGGTTGTAAGTTCCTGGTGAAAATGGATCCCTCATTCCCCATGGAAGAGCTTACCCTGGGACATAAATACACCTCCCCATAGGAAAAACTAAAGTATCTATCTAAAAAAGGTGCAGAGGAATCATCCACATATATTCAAGACAATGCACATTTGTGCAACTTGCCAATTCACATCTGGCAGCAGTGTGTCAAACAATAAGAAATATATAATACAAAGCCATGTTTGTGTATTTTTATGAGTGCATACAAAATAACTCATAAACTGGACTCAATACTTGTAAGTATGATACTGTTTTTACACAGGTTTTTTTTGATTTAAAGAAAGACTAGGCTTATCAGGAGCTGTAACAACTGCTCATCTGGTATTCTTACAGACGCTTAAGCACCAGTCAGCAACAAAATTACCAGTTAGTCTTCAGATAAGAACACATCTCAAGGAAGTTACTAAGATGTGTATGTGTATGTGCTTATCATTAATGTAAACATGATAAATGGTGTTGTAAACTGCCCCCTTGAAATATGTAGTTATTGATGTAAACGCAGTGAGCCAAGAAAATTAACTTATAAGATGACTGATAGGTATTTTTTTCTTTTAATTAAAAAGTCTTGGGGGGAAAAAAACATTTTGGTCAAAATAAAGGTATCTTTGCCATAATATAATGTGCATGGATTGGTTGGGATTTCAGTGACTTTCCTTGTATTTCTCTTGATGACTTATACAAATGTACATATATGGAAATAGAATTTTCTGTCAATTTTAAAAAAATGAAACATATGTTAGAAAACAATGCTTACTGGAAGCATTCTTTTATGAAGTAGAAAAATTGCAAGATAGGTCACAACCATGTAATAATGAAAGGGGTTTATATGTTCTGGCTGAAATTCAGAATAAGCATTACATTAACACTCAGAAGAAAAGAAGAAGAAATATTTTCCTTTGAACTCAGTATTTATCTGAATTCACTACACTACCATGGAAGGTACTTTGTTCTGATTTATCTCTCCTTTTTAGTGGAATATTTTGAAATCTTAAGAAAATGAGAAAAAAATTATGTATATGTTTTATTTTGCAAAAAACTTAACTGTCTCCTTGTCATTTTTGTATTTGCTTACAATGCTTTAAGAATAAAAACAATTTGTCCTCTCAGTTTTTTTTTCCTGTCTTCTGAAAGCATAGGGTCATAAGCTTTCTGGTACTCTGATTTCATGGAAATGTTTGTGTTTTGGCAAGTCTTGTATCCGAGTTGACATAACCACAACATTTTATCTCTTTTTTTTTTCTCAGTTCCATAGTCAATGGACAATGGTCTTTCCTTACATGAAGATGGCATGTCTAAGAGATATAGTTAATCTCTGCCACTGTACCTGTAGTGGCTGGTGCATTGTGTATCATTATATAGAAGAGTATTAGATAATTTTAAAAGCTGCTACTATCCTTACATATAGAATTATGGATTTCCTAATTAAAAATATGTATACAAAAATTCAGTGGGATGAACTACCCAGCACCTTGTAGTCAGTGATATTTTAGATATTCAACAAAGCCATTTCAGTTACAATGAACAAAAATTGCTTTAGATGCACTAATGTTTGCTGATAGTCATAAGGGCTCTCAGCTTACTTTATCGTTATCTTGGTGTTGTTTGTTTGTTTCTTCATAATTGTAACCTTCACTTCCTTACTAAACAAAAATATTCATAATTGTAACCTTTCCTTCTTTACTAAACAAAAATAATCTGTCTGAAACATGGAATGCTGCTGTAAATTCTAATCTTGATCAAATAGTAACTGAGAAATTTATGTTTTTATCTACAATACTGACACATTTATTTTGCCACAAACTTAGATTTAGTATAATGTTTTTTTCTGATCTATCACATTTGGAAAAAGTAAATCCACAACAGAACATTTCTAATTCAGATCACATTAATGGGCTAATTATCTACTCAAGAAAATTAACTAGGATTTCTCCTGTAACCTTTTTTCTGAAGCTGCTGGAATACACCGAGAGGCCCTGATTCACTTTAAAATTCATATATATTTGGATTGAAAATTTTCACTGGAATTGAACACATACCTTGCTTTGTATGCTAATGTTCTACCAATGGCCTTGAAGAGAAAGGTTTTACATGAAAATGCTTATTGCCCTTGTAATAAAATTACTTCTAGGATCACATTTGTTCTTTCTGGAGAGATAGATCTGAGACTAACTCAGAATAGTCTCACACTAGAGTAGTCAGAAGGACATCAGTTACTGTATGAGCTGCTTTACTCTTAATAATTTTTGTGAATCCACATCTTTCCTCTCCCACACTTACTATTTTCTACACTATTTCTTATGATTCAAGCAAGGTTTATGAACTTTAATGAACATAATGAAGGAGAATTCTTTCCAAGGTTGGCATAGCTTCTTGCAGCCACCAGGATTACATAAAAATTATTGTTCAGAGTAGAAAGTTTATCTTTTTTATTATAATTTTGGAATTGTTGTTACAAAATTAATATACTAACTATCTTTTTGCAGACAAACAGTCTTTCTTCTAAACTAAGTCATCCTTTCAATTATTGTTGTATGAACAGTATATATGTGTATCTTCTCCACTGGATAGAGGACATTGATTGGGCACTGGCTTGTGGTTTGGAGAGATGCAATACATTGAAAATTTGAACTAGATTCACAGTACGTTGCCACATTAACATGACTTATCCCATGTGCTATGTACAATCTCTTTTAGATTCTTCTTAATAAACACACTGTATTTCAAAAATAAGAAGGATTTGCAGGCAGGAGTAATATATTTAACAAGAAGATATGATAGGGACAAGATGATGAATTTAGGAACATGACTTCTTCTTCATGATCAAGTATATTCTATCTACATTCCTGGTTGCATCTCCTCAGGGTTAGTATTTCACTGAAAGAGGAAATAACAAAGGATTGAAGTAATATCACAGAAGAGCTTTCTTTTTTAGCAGCATATCTGCCTATTTCTGCTAAAATATGACCAGCTTTACTCTCTAGAGTAGTTTGGGGCAGGTATATGCTCTAGTTCAGAGCTGAAGATATTTTAATCAACATTATATGTGGGAAAAACAAGAAATTAAATAGATCAATTTCTGTGTATCTTATCCTTGATACAGATGCATGTTTTAAAACTGTTTTGTCCTCATCATGAAAGAGAAATTCCTCAGAGTTATTATTTAAGGTTATAAATGACTCAGTTAACATTAATGAAAATTTTCCACAGTTGTTTCCAGTGAAATGCGTGCAGCCATGCTTTGGAAGATACTCAGTTCAGTGGGAAAAAAAAAAAAAAAAAAAAAAAACAGAACAGAGAAATTCATTATAGTTGAAATTACTTAGTCTACTACCCCCAAGTATGTATACTAATCGGGTCATTCTTACACTGAGCTCATATTTTGAGGCTAAAATGCAAAGCACAGATATCTTAAAGAAAGATCGGTGTCTGACCTGTGGCCAGAGGTCTGGAAGGCCTACACTGATAATCTGAAAGAAGTACAGAAAAAGTCCCTACATCTAGGGCTGGCTCATTATCCATGAAACATTGCAAAACATTTGCTACCTACCCTAAAAATATGAGTCTCTGTCTGTTTGTGAGCAGGCTGCCAACATGCCTGGATGTCTCAGTATCAGTATATTCAGTATATGTGTTACAAAAGTGATTCCCAGAAGAAATGATTGATGCCTTTTGCATTACAGGAAGAAAATGCTCCAATATTGGAGTCACAGATGATTTAAAGCCAGGGTATACAGCTCAGTATTAGTTATAAATTTATTTTTCAATATTCAGACCAATGTATTAGCAAACAACAAAATGGAGCTTGCACACCTATATGAACAGCTTTAATGAAGAATTTTATTCAATCTTATTTCCTTACTGTTTTCTTGGTAGTGTGAACTGTGAATTAAGTTGAATACAAAAGGTTTTCACTGCACTGAATTACCTGTTTCACCTTGAAAAGCCACATGAAATAAAGCTCTTAAAGCCTTTTGAAAATGACCTTTTTCCTCAGCAATGATTTATCTTTCCCCTCGAAAATCCCTTTTACAAAAGGGAGTATGATTAAAGGAAGCCAAGCAGCACAAACACTCAGTGAAGATCCTGCTTATCTGGAACTCACTTGACAATGTATGTTTTTGGGGTCGGGAATGCTGCAGGTTCAAGGGATAATTCTGCCTTTCAAGCACTTCAATTTATTTCATGCCTGAGCACTGTCATTGTATGCAGACAAGATGAAACGCATCGTTGTGTAAAGAAATTGAAATGAAATCCTACTTGACCCAGCAGGATGGGGCATTATGTTTGACTCAGTAGTGATTCCTGGAATAATATCTAATTCCAGGAGGAAAATTTCTTGATATGGCCACCTGCTGTGAGTGTCTTTGTCCAGGGATCACAAGTTGTTCTGGGTGACTGGGCTCAGGACATGCCTAGAAGAAAGCAGCCAGCCTCCTGCTGGCATTTAGATCTCTTCATTTTCTGTATGCTGCCATTCAGTGGAAATGAGTGAATGAAGAGCAGGGAAAAGCTGAAGCACTTCCACAGGAAGACACATGCTCCAGCAGAAATGGGAGCCATTTGACCCAGGTTTCTCATAGAGCTTTCTTGAGGGAGATTGGGGAAATCTGTAATTAAGAATTATGGTTTTTTACCTTGACAGGCAAGTTTTTAATTTTTGTTGTTGTTGTTGTTGGTCACACAGAGCAGTCACTGGGATGTCATTCCCCATTCAACCTCTGTGAAGTGTTTACTTTGAAAAGGCTGCACACCACCAGATTAAATAAAATTGGAGCACTCCATGTCTCACAAGAGGGAATCGTGCAGACAGCTTTATTACTTCTGTCAGAGAACAAAGGTTTTCCCAGCATGCAGGGGATTATTAGGCCAGCAGCAAATAAACGGAATGCACAGCATCAAAACTTCAAATATGACTAACAGAGACAAGAGGGGGGAGAATCCATAATTGATTTCTCTGCTGCTATAGTATGAAGAATAAGATTACTCAGGTGATGCCACCTAGCCAGATTCACCATTGGGGTAGAATGAAATTTCAATGCAAAATTCATAATTACCACTAATCAAATTACTACAGAAATTGATAATTACTGCTCCCTCCAGATAGTCCATCTATATAATATGAAAATATCTTTATATGCATTAGAAATAAAGTTCATTCCAGGTAGGGAAAAATACCAGCCTTTTATTCCCTTCACTAGTGGTTTAAGACATCTTACAAGTTCATTTGAAGACTCAGTATTTATTTCTTGAATTCACTAAATTATTCCTCCTTGATAATGCATGCTAACACAGAGGGCCCTGGTCCTTTTTCTCCTTTTTGGTTTTGGTTTTTGTTTTTGTTCTCTTTTAATGATAGTTATTAAGAAGAAAACCCTACCCTTACTTTCCTTCTTTTATCATTTTCTCTACCCATAAATGTTTGTATTTTCTACATCTGACAGCTGGAGCAGGGGTCAAGGAATTTTCATACATCCCCTTAGTCTGCAGTGCCGTATTTCCTGCATTGGCAGCTTTATACAGTGCAGCTGAGAGGACTGCTTGCACAAATGCTATCTATTCCAATGGCATGAATGAGTTTCTGAATATCACAAAAATTGTAGATGTTCATTTCTCGTTAAAAACAGATGGGAATCATAACCTGTACAGTAACTTGGTAAAGAACAGCAAAGTTCTAGAGGATGCTCTGACTGGCAGCATCCTGCCTTCTTTCTTTATGGAAGTAAAAGTAGCTTATTGTAAAAAACAAACAAACAAACAAACCCCAAACAACCACAAATAAAAACAAACAAACAAAAAAAATAAACATTTCTAATTAAAAGATAGAGGGAGAAAAATACCTCTTCCAAATATTTACCTTTTTTTTTTTTTAATAATCAGTTCTGCTTTATGTTGTATCCTTACACCAAAACTGGTGGGAGTGCTCAAACCTAAACAGAGTCCTGAATTTACATTTTGATATTTCAACTGCAGATCCTGCACTTAGGAACCAGAAATAAAAAATCATGATTTCTGCATTGTATTACTCAACTTCTGTGCATCTCCCTTGCCCTATGCAATAATAGTGCTCATGTTTTCAGGTTTTGCACTGAAGCATGATGTTACAAGATCCAAAATGTAATAGGAGAAGGGATAGGCCCAAAATAATTATTTTTTAAAATGTCAATAAGAGTTTAGAGTCATGAATGCCTTAGGCCATGGAGTAATCCTAGCGCCCATAATGAAAAGAATTTGTCAGACTAAGATGTCATTTACATTAAAGAAAAGGAGTCTAAATTACAGGCACAACATCCAACAGTTAGGACGAAATTCTGTTCCCATTCAGATCAGTAGGATCTTTGTCACCAACTTGAACAACAGGAGGAACCAAATCCTTCAAGCAATATTTTCAGTGCCAGCTTTCTGAGCTTTATGGCACAGTTTGGCATGGCAATGAATTGTATATTGATTATGTGCTCCTGCAATTCATTTTCAGCACAATAAGATAAGCCAGGTTACCACGCTGATTCAAAGGCAGGCTTTAGCATGCTAATAAAATATCACCAGTCATAACAAGAGGCATTTCTTGTCACATAAGTCAAAAGTTTGTATTTGACCAATCAGAATCCAAATGACACTGTTTATGTGGCACTGTAAAGAGTTTACTTTCCAGGGGAATAATCCCTTGAAATGCTGATTTGCCAAATGAAAAAAAAAAAAATCTGCTTTATTTTTTAACCCCATTGATACTTAGTATAGCACATATTCTGCCAGTGTTTTTTTAGCTTGTAAGATTTTACAGTCACATTTTACAGTAACTTAATAAATTTGATAATGTTAAGCTGCCTGTGAAACAATGTATATATTATCATAAAATCCATGGCTATAATCAAACTACTGACCTCTCGATTTTTAATACCAGCCTATGTCTTGATAGCCTATCTGCTCTTATATATTTTGGTATCTAATATGACAATTGACATAAACTGAGAACATTTCAGGGGAAGGAGAATGTGCTACAATATTTCCTGTAATATTATTTTTATTGCAACTTTTTTGCTCTGCTTAATCTTGAATGCTGTCCTGTAGTCAACATGATTAACTATAAGTATTTTTTTAGAAAAGTAAGGAAAACATTTTAGTTCAACTACATATATTTAACTACCTTGAAGTAACTGATAATTGCAAAGCAGCCAGAAAAAATTGCAAGTCTCTTATCAGGTTTGGAATTTCTATCCATTTTCTATTGGATAGAAGATTTGAAAAGCAGAGCCTGAAATGAGAGAAGTGATACAAAAATAGGACATCAGTTCATGCCTCGCCAAGTGCATGAGAAAGAAGAAAGCTATCCATGAGCAGGAAAATTGAGGGGAGTCTGGAGACAAGTTGCAATTTCAGGAATTATTTTTTCTACATGAATATACATCTAGGGAGAGTTCATTCCTTCACTGTCAGCAATGACAGTAGGCAACACCTACACAGGAATCAGAAATGGAACCAGAGGAGAAAGGAGCTGGAGTGGGAAGTCCATTTCATACTGGAAGCAAAGAGCATGAATGGCCTGAGTTTGTAAAACTAGACCCTAGCTCCCACAAACATGGACTGAAGCTTTGTTGTGGACCTTTCAGTAAAACATTTTCCAATTTGATGTTCTAATAATTCAAGAACTGTTTGGATGATACTTTCAGACACATGGTGTGACTCTTTAGAATGGTCCTTGGGGATGTGCAGGAATAAGAACTGGACTCCATGATTCTTGTGGGCCCCTTCCAACACAACATACTATGTGCTTCTGTTATTCTGAAAGAGAGAAAGTATGTTTATCAGATACACACTGTTGGCACATAGTGATAGAGAATACTTTTGAGTTTTCAGTTGCAGAAGTAGTGTTGAGTATGCTACTTCATGAATTTAGATATCTTTGAGTAAGATGTATCCAGAAGCAAGAGGTTGATTTTTCTTAATTTAACTAAAACCCACTTTGGAGGAAGAATGTTTCATACACTTTTGCGGTAACCTCTCATTTCACAGTTATTATGCATATATAACATGTTACAGTTAAAAAATATTACTTGAATCACAAATTTCCTCTCTATCAGTAAGCTGAATTTTAGTCTCAGATATCAATACTGGCACAAGGACAACCATCAATAAACAGAATTTTTCTGCTTTTCTGAAGTGGCCAAGTTCTCCTGTGACACACTGGAAGGTACTGTTGTATATCTTTTTCCTGTGAAAAGCAGATTGAAGACCTCATAACCCTTAAGCAATAGGGAAGCCTGAATTTAAAAGATTCAGAAGTCTTATTCACCTAAGCATTCAAAATCCAGGCATGAATCTAATCTGTGAATTCAAAATTTCCTTGCAGGAAAATGTTCTACCTGTTGTTAAAACGTGGTCCAAAGAGCTTGAGAACCCAGTTGTGCTCAGATGTTCACTGGCACTTTACTGGCACTTTATATGATCAGTCACCTAGTTTCTGGAGGAGGAAAAAAGGGATTATGACTTTAATTTTCGCTGTACATCTCTATGTATATCTTTGGCACTATAAGAAGATAATTAATAAATACATCCTAGATCTTCCCAGGTGATTCAAATGCTTCAAATTACAGAGTGTGAGTCAGAAACCCCAGAGTGTTTCAGATTTGAATGATTCTAGGACTTCAGAGATGTGCCATGTGCTTTGAAGCAAGATTAAAAAAGAAATGCTTAAAGCACCAGGAAATTTGAAAGGCACTTCTTCAAAACTCAACAGAAATGCTCACAGACCTGCTTCAGTATGAGTGGTGTCAGGTACAGAGGTCCAAGTGGCAAGCAAAAAGGATCCTGTCAGTTCTCAGTACAGGTAAACAACTGCAACAATAAAAATCTCAGCTATGAAACGAAGATGAACCCCCAGGGACTTTTCCTCATAGTTTTGCTGGATGTGGCTGCTGCTATTTCCATTTCCAGCTCAGTAGTGAGGCTGAGCGCATATTCAAAAGACACAAACACATGGGCACACAACAGAAATACATCAGGACAACACAGAGATCATCAGAAATAGGAGAACAAGGCCTTTCCTAAGAGCCACATCAGACTAACAGCATTCACATGAACATGGACACAGACAGGCCTATACTCTTCCTTGAGTCTGATTGACTGGGCTTGAAGTTTGGGAGTTGACACATGCATACACCTTCACTCTCATGATTCACAGGCAAGAGTCCCTCAGACCAGACCTTAAGGCAACTTCCACAAATTCATGTCCAGACCTTCAGCCTTTTTTCGTCTGGTCTCCAGCTCTGACCTTGAGCCTTCCCAACTTCTGGTTCCTTCTTTTCCAACTCACAAGCTAGTCCATTGTAAACTATATTACAAAACTACCAAGTACCCCCAGACTGCATTACAGAGAAAACAGTGTTTAGTAAGTGCATAAGACAGAGTGTAACATTCAGATGCAGGTCTTGACCAGAGAATTTTACTGAAGCACAGTTTACACATGACCAGCACATTTTGTCCACCCTCTTCCCCATTTTCTCACATTTGTTCCTTCATAGTCTAGATTTGGCCCTCGTTTTTGTTTTTGTTTTTTTGGGGGGGTTGTTTGTTTTTGGGTTTATTTTTTATCTGTGATTCTCTTCTCAAAAATTCCCAAGTACATTTAGGAAGATTTTTATATCTCAAAAATCCCCTTACAATACTGTATTACGAGTTAATTTTGTCATGAGATATGTGATAATTTTGCTTTTCCTTCTTGTAACAACATTGTTTTGGCTGATTTTTTTCTGAGTTTGTGCTTGAGTGGTTCCCTTCCAACAACTGGCTCAACAATTTCAGTTGCCCAAGTGACCTAAAAATTGTCCTCTTTGATATTGCCTCCTTCTTAATCTGCTTTTAATGAGTTAAACATAAGTTCTTGTACAGAGAAGAAAAAGAACTCTTGCATGTTGGTGAAACCACCTCAAGGGAACTGACTAGCTGGATTAAATGTGGCCTGTTTGTCAAATTCTTGTTTGTTCATATAGAAATCTCTCCCATGGAGGCCAAACTTATCCACAGCTTTTACTTTTGCTTCTGATAAACAGGCTGTCATGCTCTCTTCCTCAATCAAATATTGCAAAACCCAAATCCCATGTTGCCTTCTTTTATATGGTCACAAAATTTAAACAACAGCATCAAAACTCAGTATAGCAATCCCACCAAAAATAATTGTTTTCTCTAAAAAAAGTTTGTTCCATTACTTTGACCTGCCATTATGTTCCAGAAATATGGATCAAAATTATTACATTTAATTTTTTAAATGACTGAGCTAAATGACCCTGCATCAATATGTAGTATCTTAGAACTGTTCAGTTTGGCGATTTTGTATACATCAACTTCAGTAAGGAAATATTTCTCATCATATACACTTCATAAAAATTTTCCTGAATTTACAGAGGACAGAGGGAGATACTGTTATCAGTTTTAGCTTTTGGGTTTTGACATACTTTTAGTATTAGAAAATTATGGCAGAAGGGCACTGGAAACTTGCTGTTGATGGTTAACACCTCTCCCATGACCATCAATAGGTACTCTCAGCTACTGCTGACATGTGCAGGTAACGTAATGTACAGCAGAAGGACATCAAATGCAGCTTGAAAATCAGTGAGGTGAGTGTTTTTTAAGATGACTGTTCAGAAAGATTACAATGAGAGGTAGTCCTTGAGAGTTTACTAATGAAAGATATACAATAATTTTTGGAATTATCCTTGAAGTCTTAAATGTCCAGTGTTTAAATTTTCTTGATGGCTCTTTGCCTAAAATTTGTTAAAAAATTAAATTCCTTATCACAATCTGCTTATTCTTAAAATCCACTGATGCAATAAAATATACAATAGTATTTTTATTTACCTGCACCAGTATTGATATGCTCCCTTGTATTTTTCATTAAGTGCTTTTATTTCTTTTTTTATTTACATGGAAGAGGTTAATGTTCCAAAGTCACACAGGAGCCAATGGACAGAATTCATGGTATATTCCAAGTGATTCAATTCCAGAGTAGGAGTTTACAGTCTCAGTGTATCTAAAACCACTATTCTTAGAGCATATTACCAATTTCTAAGCAAAAAAGAATTATCTTTACTTGGATGCATGAATCAAGCTTAAGCTAAATTATCCATGTGTATGTGACTATATCAGTATTTGGTTCCTAGATGATATTCTTGCAAAAGACAAGAACACTTCATGGGTTTGGGGTTGATATTATAGTCAGGTTTAAGAAATAAAAAATAAACAAACAATCAAACAAAAGAAACCCCAACCCTTTATTGAAGATATAGCTGATAATTAAAACATTTTTACCACTGTCTTAATCATATCCATTTAGCATTGAGTGAGGAGATGGTAGGGAAAAGGCACCCTCAGCCCATGAGAAAAGTAAAAAGATTGTGCAGATTTAATCATAGAACTGAGAATGAGATCATTCCTGTGCCTAAACCTGTTAGAAACTGTGGTATGAAAGGTGAAATATGTTCAGAATATTAAGAAGCCTTCACATTTGACAAAGGATGCGTGTTCACACAAACTTTGAGAAGATCCCTTAGGAGTTACAGTTTAAAAGTCTCACTAGGTGTTTGTTCTCAGGATGATGATAAGATTTTAATTAGCACAAGAGCATCCAAACTCCCAGAGCCTCAATTACTTACTACCTTGGACAGTGGATGCTATTCATATCAAGAAGATATAACTGGAAAACTAAATCCACATTGAAACTAAAATTAGCATTTTCAAACCCAGTAAGTAATCACCCTTATTTATAGCATTCCCAGAGTACCTAGATATCCTTTGCAAGCTTTTGTTAGACACAGAAACCTTCAAACCCCGATAATCAACACAAGTTTCTTTGCATACGCTGCTGGTTTGTGCAAACTTTTAAAGTGTTCACTGCTTTCTGTTATAAACTGCAGTTTATAAAGTACAGCTGCTGTCTACATAGCTTAGATCCTAGAATACAAAGACTAAGAATATTTTTGATTATAACATGTATGTAGCATTCTATTTCCATAGATGTCTGTCTCTTTTTTTTGCAGAATTTCTCCAACAGTTAACGGATGTTTTCTAATCATTTAGGTGGATAGACAGACCTCTTATGGTCATCTAGTTCATTCCTCATCTCAAACAGTGAACTACAATAGGTTGTTTAAGATCACATCCTCTGAAAATCTCTAAGGACAGAAATTCCATAACCTCTCTAGGCAGTCTAGTTTAGAGATTAAATACCATCATAAGTGTTGTGGTTTAAGCCCAGCCAGCAATGAAGTATCACACAGCCACCAGTTCACTTCCCCACTGCTGGAATGGAGGAGTCAGAAGAATAAAAACTAGAAATCTCATGGGCTGAGATAAAGACTGTTTAACATGTAACACAAAAGCAGTGCATGCAAGCAAAGCAGAATGAGGAATTCATTCACCACTTCCCCTGGGCAGTCAATGTTCAGCCACCTCCAGGAGAGCAGGGCTCCATCAAGCATAATGCTTACTTGGGTAGATAAACTCCCTAACTCCAAATCTCCCATCTCTCTTTTGAGGTGGTGGAAAGACACATGCACTTCTAGTGCATAACTCATGATACAGTAGAAATTGTTTAGGCTAGAAAACATAGGCAAATGTAATTTCCTGATGAAAATCAAGGTAAAATGAATTATAAAGACTATATTGCCAAGAATGCTTTTGAATACCACATGAATATCGACTTTGTTTTTTTTAAAATGGAAATTGTTAGAATATACAGACAGTGATAACATGTACTCAAGTTGCCATTTCTCCATGTCTCACGATATTTTTATAAAAAACTATTTGCATCATTTTTTCTGGGGGCCCAACTTTTACTTATCTGAAAAAAACTAGATTGGGATATGAAAGCATGAGTAACTGTTGTAAAAAGATATAAACACATTATTTTCAAAAATGGTTGTGTTCGATGTCATAAATATTTTTCAGTGCTTCATCATCAGCTAAAAGAATCTTTGGTTCTAGCAGTAATGATTTCAGGTATAACCAAGAGTTACAGGGCTAGTTCTCACTCAGAAGAGAAAAATACCTCTGATGAATAACAAGTTATGTTCTCTTTTACAGCTTATTAGAGGACCTTTGGAGATCCTAGTATCCTAGCATACTGGTTCATTTTAGCTTACCAGAATTACTGCTACAAACATATTATAGAGAGTTTATAATAATTGTCTAAAGTATATATTATATGTCTGTATCCACACACAAAACATATATATATATATATATATATATATATATAAATCAACAAATACTAACTAATAATCCAAAATAAGCTACTAGTTAATGGAGTGATAAGAATCACCTTTGTCAGACTTAAAGATAGAGGTGAGAAATTTTATTTGACACATGATGTGTTTGGGTTTTTTTCCATTTGATAGACAACAAGACCTTATACAGTATTATGTATGTGTGTGTATAAGACAGTATAATTATGCAAATACTTTGGTTAAGGAGAAGGAAGCATCTTTAATTTAAGAAAAAGGATTTAAGAAACTTTATTATCCCCAAATCAAGACAAAAAAAATGTTATACTTGTGTAATTCAGAGTTCAGAATAAAACTGTAAGACACAAAGAGATCATACAATAATGATACATTTAGAATTCAGGTGTATATGTTGTACTAAAACTGCATTTTAAAGACAAATTAGGCTTTTTTTATATTGTAATTCTGTGAAATCGATGACTGAAAAGGAGCTTGGCTGAATGTGACTGCATATGAGAAAAAAGCTCTGCATGTCAGGCAAGAAACTGAACAGGAGAATAACACCTGCAAAAGTACTAGTACCCATGCCAAAAGCCAAACAGAAGGGCTACACCAAAAGTTAAGGAACTTCACGCAGTGTAAGAGAGGAATTGAAGCCTCCCTGCAGTAAATGGTGGAATATTATTTGTAGAGCAGACTATATCTTTCCAGCAGGATATTAACTAATTGCCTTGGATAGAAAATTCACTAGGACAGACACAACGAACAAGGCTTGTGGAGTCCTAACATTTTCTGGGGACAAAAGATAGCTAAGTTTTGATAGAATAAGCTTGAAGCTTTTCTCATTACTACTTAAATGATATGGAAGGGCCTTTTTCAACTTGAAAATCCCTAAAATGTTTCCAAAGTAAACTTACACTCTTTTAGAAGTTTTACAATTGAGAGTTAGATGTATATGTGTGTAGATAGATGTGCATTGAGCATTAGCATCTGTTAGAAGTTAAATGCCAACCCAGCCGCTCACTGACTCCTTCTCCTCAGCAGGACAGAAGGATATAAGACAATGAGAAAGCTAGTGAGTTCAGAGTCAGCAAGGTCGCTTACCAGCTACTGTTGTAGACATAAGAGACTTGACTTGAGGAAAAATAATTTTTTGCAAATTAAAATAAACCTATAAAATTTTAAACAGAAAGACAAAAATTAAAACACCTGTTGTTTCCTTTCTGCATGCTTAACTTCATTCCTTCACTGAAGACACCTCTTGTGCAAGAGGATGGGAGTTTATGGCCAGTACACAGCAGTTTCCCTTTGCTATTCCTTCCTTCTTGCATTTTTCCTCCATTCCAACATGATCCTCTACAGGTTGAAGGAAATATTTGTTCTACCATGGAGTATCTCCTCTTCCTCTGTCTCCTCTGACATTTGTGTTCCCTTCCATGTTTGTTTTTTGTTGTTGTTTTGTTTTATTTTGTTTTCTTTTCTCTTTTGGGTTTGGGGGTGGAGGGGTGGTGTTTGCTGTTTTGTTGGTGTTGGGGCTTTTTTTAATCCTACTCTGCCCATGTAGCATTTTCTGCCCTTTCTAAAATATGTTTTCATGGGGTTGTCACACATTTTGTTGCAGGTTCAGCTGTGGACAACAGTGAATTTGTTGCAGAACCAGCTGTGTCCAGCACAGGCCAGCCCTCCTTTCTCCCAGAGGCCACTCTTGCAGCCCACTGCCACTGCCACAACTTACCACCCTAACCCAACACACACACTCTGTATGAACTTGCTTTTCATCTTTATCTTCCATAGAATCCTTAAAAGCGGTTCATGGATCATTAAGGGTCATTCTTTGCAGACAAGCAATGACTTCTCACATAGCTGTATTCTTGCTTTCCACTTACCTTTGCAAACTGTTATTTCAGTTTAATAAACTGTATGAATACATATTTACACTGCTCAGGCTCAATGATGCCTGATGTAGAGGCATCTGATTCACCTCCAGCAAACACCAACTCAAAGTGAAGAGTTGTAAATCATACTGACCCAAGATGATGCATCCATATAGATCCGTGCAACACTGGCCGAAGATCTAAATTGGGTTATGCACCTTAATCTTATCACCTAACCACAATAACACAACCTTATCACCATGTTCGGTGATAAAGATTTTTTTTTTTTCATTTTGCTCTCACAGGTGTAGTTGTATGCTGATACAATACAATTTTTTTTTTTACTTAGGTGAGACCTTGAATATTACTGTATGGTACATCTTTGTGCAACATAAGGCCCTGAGCAACCTGGTCTAGTGGAAGGTGTTCCTGCCGATGGTGGGGTGGTTGGAACTAGATGATCTTTAAAATCACTTACAACCCAAACCATTCTATGATTCTATGATGTTTTCAGATGATACTTGAGTTTCTGTAGGAATCCATGCAGATTTACCATTTACGCTGCCTGGTAGCTCAAGCATCTTCAACTCTTGCCTATACTATAAGAAGGATTTCAGTCAGTATTATAAATATAGCACAGTATGGTGTAGTTTTGCTTATTACAATAAAGTCTACATTAATGATAGTATGATCGCATCAGGCACATACACAACCAATCCTCTCTTATTTGCTAGATGTTTGCTTTGCATTTCTAGGTGGGAAATAACACATATAAAGTTATGTAATCTGATGATTAAGCTGAAAGTATCCAAAAAGTTCAACCCTAACTACTAAAAACCATCTCTCATTCTTTACTGTACTGATGCAGTTGAAATGAGCTTTAGTAAAAAAGAGAGAAAGCTGATGGCACTGATTCTTTCTGTGGGGGCTTTTAGACTCAATCCCCACCAGTACTGAACTAGGCCAAATCTATAGACATTGAGGACACATTGCACATGTCATTTTCCCAAATGCATTCAAAATTAGGTTAACAAGGGAGATAAGAGACTTGAATTTTCAAATTGTGTGACTCACTGTTGATGGATTGTATTAAATACTACTGTTTCATTTGTCATGTTAGGATACTTTTTTAATAGATAAAAGCACTAAAAAGACCTAGCTAACACTTGAAAGCATTTATATAAAACAGAATGAATAAATTAAATACTTCAAGGTATGTCTTCAAACTTTTAGTGACTTGATACAGAAGCATATTACTAGAAAGAAAAATGGATACTTTTAGTGAGGAAAGGAAAAAATAACAAAATCAAAGACAAAAGAACCTTCACATATGTAGTAGTTTGGGCTTTCGTTTTAGCTAGGCCTCAAATTAACAGGCACAGAGAATCTATGTAGATTATGAGAGACAAGTATCACCTGACTTAAGTAACCAAAGAAATATTTCATACCAGCTGATGCAAACTTGAGATATGAGTACAGAAGTAGGAGGTGCTCACTCAGTTCCATCATGGCTGAAGTAGAAGTAAGACATGCAGCTGCTGTCTTGCTGGGGTAGGCCCTGCTGCTGCTGCTGCCACTACTTGCCTTTTGTTTGAATTCAGGAAAGTAGAAATATTTTGCTGTTATACTTTCTCTTTCTTGCTGGGTGTCTTTTAGGGTGCTTATAGATCTGGAGTAATAGAATCTGGTTTTGGTGGGAGGTAAAAAATTGTTGTTATATCTAACTTGTATAAATGTGTGTTATATTGTAATTTTCTCTTAATTTTCTCTTCTCTGTATAAATATATATAGTTAGTTTAAGCATAAACGTAATTTGAAGAGGGGTTTTTTTCCCTTTCCTCTTGGCGGAGAGGGAGAGAAGCTCTGACGGAGTCACGGACAGGAAAAGTCTTAGAGTTTTTCAAATAATTGACAATGAAATCTCCCTGTTGTCTCTTCAGTGAAATAATGTCTCTGTTTTTGCAGAAAAGTATGTCTCATGAACAGTTATGTGGTTGATTTCAAATGTCATGACTCGTCACTTTTGGATTTTGGCAGAATATAGTCCATAAATGAGGCAGTGGAGTGAGCGTTATAAGTATTAAACAGATTAAGAGCATCTGGAGGTGGGTCTCTGGAGAAGCAATCCTGGATGAAGACAGAAATTATGTGATCCAGGTGAGAGGAACATCCCTTTCTAGAGCTGTGTAAGAAAGAAGGTTTTAATAAAAATATTTGCAGATCTGGTTAAAGAAGTGCAAGGAGGACAGTGGAGATGGGAGAGAGACAAGCAAAGAAATAGTGGGTGCTGTCCTGAGACTATGGGAGCATGAAGATGCTACTGGATGTTTTGTGTTCCTTATGTATTCTTTTGAACTTTAAAGACAAACCGGTTGCTGCATTTGACTCCTTTCTCTTCAAAAAGATAACAGATTGTCTGAGATTATTTTAGTAAACTTTTGTAGGATTTACTTTAAGCAATTAATCCCAATAATGTGGCATATAACAGTGAGGAAGTTATTTGTTTTCCTTCTAGCAGATGAGTTCTGTTTCCAGTCCATTTAGTTTCAGAACTAAACAATAGTTTTGAACTGGGATGAATTTCATACATGTTAAGAAACTCTCTGGTTTCCTTTTGGGCTCATTGTCTGTTTGTTGTTGACAGAACTGTCTCTAGCAAGAAGCAAAATATTCAGTTACTTTGTTATTTGCTTCTTTGTAATTCTTAAAGATCCTGGAATTGCATTATCTTGGAGATGCTGCATGGGTACATATGGTACATTATCAGGCTACAGCTGGTCACACAACAGTGTATGTTATAAAGTGATCCATACTTCCAGTGGGTGTTGCACTTTGTCACCACCTCAGAGATGACTTTTAAAAGAGATGTCTCATAGCTTTTTTCCACTGTAGACAACTAGAAGTTTCACATTTGAAAAAGGTAAATGATAAACACTTTGTTCAGTGAATCTTGAACTGTTTGCCTAAATTTAAAATGTAATAAAATAAAAAAAAAAACACCAACAGAGATTAAAATATATGTATTTTCACATACAGTCTACATCCTTGTGTACAGACTTGGGACAATATTGTGCAGGGAAATAGAGAAATAGGAAGGATAATTCTGATTCCGCTTTGCATAGCTGAAGTCAATAACATTTTAGATTTAGGAAGTTTGACATAGTTGTAAATGCAAATGTAAAACATGTAAAAATTAATGAACTGATGTAAAATCCAATAAAAAAGAAAAAAAAAATCAGTCTGACTTCTGAAAGGCTATAGAAATCTTTTACCACAGTCAATTTCTCAGTACTTGTATGGCCCTAAGCATCAGACAAACTGCCATTTTTTTCATTTAAAAAATAACTCTGTTTATTAATACTATGGTTCCTGATATACATCAAATCAATTCCTTATGTGTTGCAAATATATTAATGTGTGCTGAAAAAGATATAAAATCCCACCTCTTAGACACTGGTCACTGGTTTTCATATTGTACAACTGACGGGTCTCTTGCCTAAGACTACTAGTAGAGGTAGTTTACAAGCTACATTATGAAAGACAGATGAAAAGCTATGGGGAAAATACAGTCCCCACCTTTCCTATTCCCCTCACTGTGAAGCTAGCACTTCTCACTGCAGGAGTGGCCTTTATGGCACGGCTTCTAAGCACAAGGAAGCAGAAGTTGATAATCAAGACAGATCCCTGCCAAGCAAGTAAGCAGTGTATGCAACCAGCACACCAGAAAATAATATGTGACCACAGAGTTTATAAAGAGTGAAATTTAACATAAATCTGACCCAAGGCACCATAGCAAAATTTAACTAGGCATTCAGATCCAAACTGTGCAAATAACATCTCTCTCGAGTTACAGGTGTGGAAATTGCATGCCATTTCTGCACTATGGGAAGTAATTGGATTATTATAGTATAGCTCTGTGCATATCAACTGTTATTTGTTTTATTCTTTTATTCAGACTCAGGTCAGTGTTATGGAAGATCTGCAGTTTGACAGAGGGAATTCACTGAAAACTATTTTCATTATCATATGAGTTGGGTCATTGTACAATTAGTTCAAGATACACATACTTTGTGGAAATTTTCTCAACCAGATGAGCATTTTTTGACAGCAAGTTTATTTCAATTTAATTTTATTATTTATATCTATTTACTAAATATATGAATAATCACATAATTAAAGCCTTACATGCCAACCCACACCATTCTATTAAATTACAGAGTTATTGTCATTATCAGTCTGGTAGTATGCTTCAAATTTTACAAGAGAGATGGAGCATAATTATTCATAATAATTTCTCATATTAATTGGATATATACATAAGGAACTGGTTATAATCAGCAAAGAAAGCAGAAAAAAAGGTAGAAAATATTTCAGATTGCCTAAGAAATCCAGTTGTGATTGCACACTGGTTTGATGAATGAATAGAAAGTTCATTTGCTTAATTTACTAGTATGAATATTTCAATTCTTAAATGAAAAGAAAATGGCCAAAATGTTGTCTAACTAAGTGTAGCAGTGTAACACAATATGAGGAAGAAACCATAATAGAAAGTCAGGTTTCATCCATTCTATGATAAATGTACTACTCTACTGTGGATATGTTTTATTTGGAACATTCTTCTGGGAAAAGAAAAGAAAAAAAAAAAGGAAATTTGCCTTCTTATGTTCATTAGGCAGAGAACAGAATGTATCTCAACCCATCTTTTGTGTCTCCCTAGGACATATTCTAATCACTGAACTTTTCATTATATATATATATGTGCATATCCTTTAGCTGGAAAAAATGAACTAGAAAATGCCTAGCAGGGAATATGTGCCAGAAAGAACATTTAGCTCCTTATACCTTTAGAGGGTCATTCCCCTGAAAGAAAATACTTCTCGGTATAGAGAATTTTGCTGAGAGAAAACAAGCAAATAAAAATTAAATAATCTGAGCATCTACAGACAATATGGGGTACCAAAGCTGTTAGGTTGCCTAAGCAACCTAAACTGGATGATAATATACTTTAAAGATTTACACTTTTCAGTGCCTGCACTACCCATTTGACAGAATGAAGCAAATCCACACGAGGCCAAGGAATAATCAGGACTTCATACCGCTGCTCCTCTGACCAGCCTCAGAGCCAGTGCTGGCCTGCATCTGAGAAGACACATTCCTGAAATAATTTTGCAGAACCACCCTGTAGCATTAAGGCAAAGTACTGAATGAGTAGCCTTTCGGGATGATACCTGATGTTCACCCTCGGATATCTTCTTGTGAACTGTAACTGCTCTCTTCCATTTCATTATCTTGCAGGGCAGAGGGTGCAGTGCTAGGACTTCTGAGAACATATTTTCTGTAAAGACACTTTTTCTAGTGTTGCGAAGCATACAGGATGCTGTACCCTTTTGTGGCTGCTAATGAGAAATCTGAAATGAAGGGTGTAACTTAATGAGTTTTTAATTAAAAATAAAATAAACCAACCAAATCAACAAAAAAGTCAATCCAAAGCCAAAAACCTTAAACAATTTACAGTACTAGAAAATGAAGCTTTTATGGAAGAACAGGTCCTTCTGATGAGTTTATCAGCTGGCTAAGATAATTCCTTAAAACTATTAATCAAAACACACCAACAAGTGCTAGAATTCTTGAGACAATGCCTGTACAGAGAACAAGGAAGCTGCCTCAATAGTAAATATATCTTCCTAGTTTAGTAAGTTATTTTATATTCTGTCTGGAAGGTAGTCAGTGGTGAAACTGTCACTAAGTCTAGTAATGTATTACCCTAAAAATGCTACTTTATGTTGTGCATTAAAAAGGCAGGCCCAAGCTACGCTGTGCTTTCTTAATGCTATGCAGGCTTATAATTAAGTACCAAGAAATTTCTCACTCATAGGAACCAGATAAATCAGGGTAATAATGATAATCAGGGAAAATATAATGAAAATAAAAACTGACTTCAGAGGACATCTGAGCAACACAAAACTCGTAAATAATGCTTGACAATGGCAGCAAAAGTTTCTATAAAGTTCCTAATGGCTATGATGGATGCTAAAGTGAGCACAACTCCCTTTTACAATGAAAGAGGAACATCAATCTCTAAAGTAGCACATAAATAAAATTTAGATTCCTGAATGGTTGGTTACAGTCCTAAGCACACCAGTAAAGCAGCTGTCTACTCTTTACTAATCCGGGTGTACTCTAAAGTTTCATAAATGACAGTTATTTGTAGATCTCAGTTATGACAGAGTTAAGCAATGAAGCATCTCTCTGGATCCAGATACCCAGACAGTCTTCTCTCCTTGTTATCGAAGAGGCTTGATATAGTGATCATACACAAAATGTTTTGAATGCTCACCTGAGGGATTAATCTCAAAGCAGAACCTATTAATGAACAATATTTTAAAGTTAAAAAAAAACCAAATAAAACCCAAACCAAACAAAAACAAAACAAAAAAGAAAATGAATAAAAAAACCAGACCAACATTTTTCGCCTCTTTAAAATAACCTACAGAAAATATGCTCTCAGACCAAGAGATGACAAACTTTTCTAAACTGGTAAAGAAGATATTTTGAAAGGGGTTTTTTGTGTTTTTTTTTTTTGTTTGGTTTGGTTTGGGTTTTTTTTTTCTGTTAAAACTATTTCACTGTGAATGAAGGGAGGAAACATAGATGGAATGACTAACAATTGTCTTTGTCCTCTCATTGCCATTCTGTATGTTTTCCTTTTCTTTGAGTTTTGGTCTAACTAATATTGAATTCCCTTTCCTATGGCACCTAAACAAAAGTACCTACAGTAGCTTCCATTCCACTCTGCTTATATCACTTTCTGGTAAGAAAAAAGACATGGATTTAAATTTATTCAAATGGAAAAGGGATATGGATTACCTTTCTTGAAATAACTGCATTATTGACTGGCCTATTTTATAAAGAAAGGCATCTTTATTCAACATCTGTTGTTTTAAAACAACTTGGTTAAAAAAACAAAACAAAACAAAACAAACACACACACACATGGAACTATTTTCAAGCACATGATGAGTCGAGCATTGTTTGGAAAACTTGTTTGGGACAGCTATTTAGGAAAAAATAAATTTAAGACCCTCCATCTATAATTAAGTAGGTTACTGTTGGTAACTATCTAATTAGAAGCATTGTGGTGCCATTTGGAGGTGCTGAGAGACCTTTAATGTTGAACAAATCCACTAAAAGAGTCAGACACTGAGGCATTCATTGCTAAAATTTTCTTACCATTAAAGCTGAAAAAAAAAAAAATCTAGGTTAAATCTAGTTCCAAAATTAATGTAAATGGAAATTTTGGAAGACAAGTTCCCAACACGTGGCAAAGAAAGATTGCTTTGAATCTTAAATAGCTGAATACAGTTCAATGTTATCAAATACAACCAAATTTTAAATAACAAGAAAATAGCTATAAGAATGTGGCAAATCAGGGTTTCTACTAGCCATAAAGCTTTCAATTTATTGCTTAGCTAAGTAGGTCAATAAAGTAACCATAGGTGTAAATTCTACTTTGAATTTTCTACAATGCCACTGGCATTAATCAGTTGTATGGTTACAATCATTAGGGAAGACAAATTAAACAGTACTTTAAATGGAAGATAAATGTATAATTTATATATTATACATCTCTTGCTATGGCTTTTACACCTAGATGTATCTGAGCCTGCCTTTCAGTAAAAATTGATACCACTTCTATGGGTATATGGATCTGTTATCAGTTTTAAAAATATTTTTATAGCAGTGACTCAAAATCGTTAGGCTTCACTTTCTCTTGGATATCTAATATTGCTGGTGGTCTAGAGAGCTGATTTGAGTTTGAGTCTTTCTAGGTTTGAAGACATTTTTCTGTGCTTGCCTTATTATTTGCTTAGCCCACTGACACGAATATGCAGGATTTTCCAGTGCTAGAAATGTATGTGCCAACAGAGAGAGCTTGCTCTTGTTACTAAATGTCAAGAAATAAGGATGCTTATTCTCTGAAGACTAGCAAGGGTTTTAATTAACCTCTCTCTTAAAATAGCAAAAAAACTCCTTTGAAGTAAATTACTATGATGTGAATGGTAATCACAGGGTTGGGATTCTGTGCTCTCTACATATACTGCAATCGTAATCCTGTAAGATCTTCAGATGTGTATTAATCACAACAATGCAGTCTGAGGAACTAGAGGAAGTCTCCAGCAGCCAAGCAATAAGTAATGTCATGAAACGCTTACATGGGCAATCCAGAAAATATAAAAAACCTGATCTGAGAAGGACTTTTTAAAATGTCCCCCACTGATGAAGAAAGAAGATTATTGTCTGTGTTGCAGCTTACTAAGAATGGTGGTCTCACTTTTAAGACTCTGTCATCAACTTCTGCTTAGAAGCAAGAATCCATCAGTAGTTACTATAAATTAAATGCCAGCAAAATCACATGTGAAATGCTGACTCTATTTCACCCGAAATGTTTTAATTCTCTGACATGCTTCCTATCATTGATTGAATATGATGCCTGCAAATAAGTGTGGTATCCATGTAGTTTGCAAACATGGAACTGTTGAATTCCTATTCTACAGTTTGGGGGTTTTTTTCCCCTGAAGAAAAGCCTGAAATTACACAGATAATAAAATATGCTTCAACAGCATGCTTTTGTTGTCCACAGATTATGTGCCATCAGAAGAGTGTTACTGAACAAAAGTCCTCCTGATGGTTATTTGGCCTCCTCCAGCTGTACCTCTCCTAAGGACAGAATTTCTTGGCCATTCTTTACAACTGCAAGCTGCCAGACTGTTGTAAAAGCAGCTTAGACAGAACAGAAAAAATAGATTCTGGGATTGTTGAATAGATTTTGAACAAAACTGACTGCCAGTTTCTCTCTGCTGTTTGTGCCTTAAAAATGTCAAGAATTTGGAGGAAGAAAAGTGAAATGGAAAACATTACCAACCTACTTAAAACCAGCTTAGGTTCTGTTAATCCCTCTTCAAAGTGACAGTTTTTTCCAATTACTGATTTAGTGTAGATTTAAACAGCTGAAATCAGAGAAAGAATGGGATCTGTAGGCCTTACCATTAACTTCCCTAATGAAATAAGTTTTCTGTGGCAGAAGTTATATGGGTTTTTAACAGCTCAGGATTCTAGAGAGAAGCTGATGTGGCAATAGGTCAATTATACTCTGTATTTAAGGTTAGTCATAACAATTGAAATGGAATATAAATCTTAGATGGTCAGGGGTTTCTCACGTTTGTCTTTATTGTTGAATATAATTTGCTGATGTAACTGAAAAAACATCTTTATATAACAATAGAAGTATGGTGGTGTCCTAAGATGCAATCTCCAACATAGTTAAATCATAGGACACAAGAAATGTTACAAAAATGTCATGCTTCAGCAGTATGTGAAGCAGCAGCTTGGAGTCTAAACCACGCAAGTTCCTGTGTAGCTGTCTCACTATGACCTGCCTTGTGCTCAGTGTCTGACTGAGTATGAAGAAATCTTAATGCTAATAACCAATTTTTCCTTTGCTTTTCATTCACGGTTGAATTCTACTGTTTTCTCTAGGGCAGAAGAAACCTTTTTCTTTTCCCAGAACACAGGAATACATAAAATATTAATTCAGTGCCTGACTTCCCTGCTCATCTGAAGTGTATATGAGTTCACTGCAGTTGGAAAGGTATATAGTCCAGCAGCCTGAAACTGCAGTGCTTTCCCAGGGACCATCAGGAACACAGCATGTTTTTTCAATGTACATTAGAAAGGTGAATCCTCAGATCTATGCTTCATTTCACTTTCATTCCTCAAATCTGGAAACACAGTTCTGTGGTTATGCTTTTCACTTGAATAAGACCTGCAAATATTTGAATGAGCTAAATAATAAAATCTCTGTATTTTACATTACCTCTGAACACTAACTGCTGATAGCTCTAATTTTCCTGTGGCAGCATTAGCTAATTATTAATAATGATAATGATGATTATTATAATTTTAATATTAATAATTATAAAAATGTAAATGCTTACAAGTCTACCTCTAAAAGTAGGCCATAGTTTCAGTACCTCCTAATATTCCCTAAAGAGATAGACTGGACATTTATTTTCAGATCTTTACAATGATCTTTTTCTCTCCCTCCTTAAAGTTCAAGAAATAAGTAACACTGGTAAATAACTGTCTTACCACCTATCTCACTGACAGAAATAAAGGCTATTGTGATCTTGTCTTTCCTTCAAATCAGAGAGAATAATACAACTAGCTTTTTCTTTTCTTCTTTTTTTTTCTAATACTACAATCAATCCATCTTTGAGAAAATGTTCTGAATTGTAATTGTCACTTGTAACTTAATCTTTGCATAGCTAATGACCAGGGTTTGTAAATCTTTTCTGCCCTCAGGAAGAATCACATGGTCCCCAGTCTTGCTGCTAATCTCATGGTCTATGCCTCTGCATGCAAGCTCATGAGCTGTACTTAAACACGCAATATGTGTCAGCTACTCATCTTGATATATTCCATTTGGGTAGAAACTTCATTATCCACTGAAGAAACCAAATTGCAAATCACAAGCAAATGCAGTTTCAAGTTCAGTTCACAGGTGAGCTGATAGAGCTTGCAGATCATAACATGTAACACAAAAATTATCTGGGTGTTGTTAGGAAATGCTGAACAAAGAAACACTATTCTACTGTCATACCCAGTTTTTCATAGGGTAACAGAATATTAAGTTAAATTAAAGCACTTGTGTCAGACTCAGCACATCCTCCATTCTCCTTCCCCCTAGTCTCTGCCATCCCTGCCTTCCTAACCCTGCCCCCAGACTGGACACCGTCCAATCCCCTCCAAATGCCGCCCCTATCAGGACACTTATAACTAGACCCCAGCTGGAAATAAAACACTGATTTCAAAGTGTTCTCCACCAAACCTGTGTGTGAGTTATCTCGGGAGCGTGTCCCCAACTCGGTCCCGAGAGATGGCACCTGAACAGAAGCTTGGACCAAGGTTTCTTCCATGAAGGACACTTTCCAGATTCCACAGGCTCAGATGACGGAGCGAGGCTGGCTCCATGTACCCACAGGACCCCTCTGATCAAGTGGCAAGTGGCAAAAAGAATAGACCCATGGCTCAGGTGGGTCCACGGTCAGAGGCTAAACCTTATCCCCTCTCTAACCCGAAATTTTGGAAATGGGTTCTCATTTCTCTAAAAAAGAGCCAGAAGGCTACATCAGGCTTAAAAACATTATCCTGATCTGTGGTCACCCCCTCGAAAAAGCCTCATTAAAACCCCTAGCTAAGTGTATTGCAAAGACCAGCTATCCTGTCCCACGAGAAATTACTCTCTCTGACTGGAACAAACTTGGCTTTAAACTCTGGTGGTCATCTGAGGCTGGCAAAAGGCTAGCTGCTGAAGTCACCTTAGCTTGGAGAGCTATTTTAACAATCCTGCATGAAGAACAAAAGCAAGGGAAAGATACTAGACGCAGTCGCCGCTCAGAATCCCCCTTGGGGGAAAGAAAAGGGAGAGAAAACACCCCTTCTCCATCACCCCACGTGGCTCGAGCTGGCACAAGCTCCCAGGAGGGTTTGTCCCACCAAAACTCACAAAGCCAAAATGGCTACAGTTCCCACCAAAATGACTCCCCGCCACCACGCCACGTGGCACACGGGAGCCGCGGTATCGGTGGTGACCCTCAAGAAGACGCTGCGCGTCCATCCTCGCCAGAAGCCCCCGACCCCAGGAAACTAAAGCAGCGTTGCGCCCCCCGGCCCTTCCACCGCCCCCGTGGCGTCGTGGCAGAGCTGGTGACGTGACTTCTCCTCTTCTGGGAAGGACAGTCCTCACTGCCAGAGAGGCAGCAGCCTGGATTTGACCCCTCCTCAGTGGTGTGCGATGCACGGGGACTGCAGAAACATGTGGCAGCCCAGCAGCGCCCGGCTCCAGCGGGGCTGCCGGTCTGGGGCCGACCCCAACGCTGCGCGCCCCCCGGCGCTGGCCCCACCTTAGAAAACATCTTAAACCACTGGCAAGTTGAGAGCTGAGTACAAAGTTACTGCTACGATACCTTGTGAAAAAAGGCTGCATGTTACCATTGCAAAGAAGCTGTCCATTTAAAGACACAGTGCCAACATCTTAAAAAGAAAACACCTTTGACACCACCTAGCCCATGCTCGAAATGTCAAAAAGGTTTTCACTGGTCACACAGTTGCCGGTCTTTATTTGATAAAGAGGGAAAGCCTCTATTTCCCAGGGCTGCTGTCAGGCGGGCTTCAGCCACTGGATCCCTCAGTTGCAGCCCAGCACCTACATAAGCTTAAACCTTTTCTTTGTTTTTCCTGATACTATGTTTGTTGTGTTTGTGTTATTATTTATTTTGACCACTGTTTTGAGTATGTGTTTTTCAGTCTGGACTGTCAACATGAGAGCCTCGTCATCCTGCCCTGCCTTCTCCTGCACCAGTTCCTGAAACAAAATGTTTGGTTTTATGTTAAAAAGTTTTTCCCTCTTTTCAAAAAATTTTTGTGTTATTTTATTATTTATAGTCTGGTACCTCCACATAGAAAACAAGAAAAGGGGAAATGTTGGACTCAGCACATCCTCCATGCTCCTTCCCCCTAGCCTCTGCCATCCCTGCCTTCCTAACCCTGCCCCCAGATGTGCTGTCCAATCCCCTCTAAATCTCACCCCTATCAGGACCCTTATAACCAGACCCCAGCCGGAAATAAAACGCTTTTGATATAGTCTCCCAAACTTTGTGTATGTGAGTTATCTCGGGAGCATGTCCCCATCTCGGTCCCGAGACACTTGTTTCGCCCTTGACAGTTGGAGAACTTTTGCCCTGCCACCAGTTGGTCATGAGCTGATGTCTTAGTACATAAAGATAGAGTGCTTTTAATGTTGTGCAATTTTTAATCTTACAAAAAGTTAATCCTATTTTATACTTACATTGGAAACTCTGCAATATATTATGTGTGAGTTCCTTGGGTTCATTATCTCTTACAAGAATAACAATGGTGGTCTTAAAAGTGTTGGTTTTAAACATCTGACTAACATCCATTATCTATTTTCTGGAAACAGGTATCCTAGAACACCTGGCATACTTTTGTTGTTGTTGTTGATTTTTGTTTTTGTTCGCCATTTCCTGGTCTGAATTCTCCTAAATTCTTAATCTCTAATTACAGAGAATATAAAGTCCATTCACTCACCACTACCTGGTTTGTACATCTTTTATAGTCACTCAGTTTTCAGGCTTTCTGTAATGATTGGATCAAAACTGAAAACAGTATCCAGGGCACGTCTTCATTCTCCAATCTGTAATGATGCCTAAATCTTTTCCACAGCGCCTCACTATACGAAGTTTTTCTCACAGCACATTCTTCGCAGAAAGTATTGTACCAATGTAAAAGCAATGTGTTTAGACCTCGAGTTTTCCTCTTCTAATTAGAAATGTATGAAAGTATTCATTTTCTTGTTGTGATTATTGATACACAGAAATGATAGTCTTAATGAATACAGATTTACATTATTCTCTCCTATTACTACTTAAAGTTTGGAATAAAATATTTGGGGGCAAAAAATGAAAGAAACTTAAGATTATGGCTATTTCATGCATCCTGATTATGTTGATTTTAGCTTAAAAATGTTGCCTGCTGGTCTGGACAAGGGACTAAGTTTCAAAAGTGGCCAGCTGGCTGAATATCTTAAGGGACTAAATCCCATTGACATAAGTGTTTTCTTTCTGAAGTAGAGACTAGCAGACTGTTATGATAACGGATAAAAAGACTCTGAAATATTTTAAAATGGAAAAAAAATATTCCAGCTGGACTGAGAGTCAAAGGCATTTTTCCCTCCCATCTCCTTCCCTCCCTGTATGAAACTTGAGTAGTCTGACTTTTTGTGGGGACTCCAGGGGTTTGAAGTCACAGGATTTATTACCAGAAGCAGTGGGAAAGGTACCAGGTTGCAAAGCTTCTGGACTGCCTGTCACTTCGTTGACTGAAGGTTTCAGGCTAACAGAATCTGTACTAGAATAGATCCTATTATATTGGTAGTACCTGCAGGCTTTGATAAAGCATCCTGGAGTCAATTCACATTTATGGAGGAAACAAAAAAGTCATTTCCACACAGAAATTACAGGGGAAGTATAAAATGAGAAAGTTATGGAAAAAAAATAAAAATAAGAAAGCAGATTCAGTAATCTATCTTACCTGCTTCATGTGTTAATAGCACATAGCATCAATTTATCTTTTTGTTTGGGATTGGTTTATTCTCTTCCATGGTTATCAAAATGAATTAATCAGAGAGGTAACATGGCCTACTAAGATACAGAGACACTTGTGTGAACTCTCCACATACATCTGAATCATCCCAGCTCTCTGGTGGTTGTAGTGCTGTGTATATGACAAACAATTTGATGCTAACTGGGACCTACTTTGTCTGATAAATTAGATGTATTTAATATGCTTGCCTAAGGGAATAAATAAAAGAGTGTGTGCTCTCAGTATTTTCAAAACCAATTCCCAGTTCTCAAAACTCTGACAGAACAATTTTCTCCAGTTTTTCTGGCAGCTGAATATTTTTTCTCATGGCTCTAGTTGCAGAGATCTTGATGGGAACAAGAAAGCCCAAATTTATATGCCAGCAATCATGTGAAGGTGTAATCTTCTTGGAAGAAAAACAGATGAACAATAAGCATTTGAAACTAGTCTACCTGATTTTTTCCTGATAAACACCTTGTTGGCATGCACAAATGCTGGGCAAAGAAAGAAAGAAAGAACAAAAGAAAACTAAAATAACCAGAATTTACTCTCAAAGGTCTCAAAGCTCCATCAATATGCATGCCCAGCTCAGCATATATCAGAGTGGTTGCCAGCACTGGTAGCATTCCTAATGAGGTAGGCCAAGGAAGAGCCATTTTGACCAAGGCTACTTAACAGCTTCCATTACAATCTCCCTAGAAATGGAAAAATATCCTTAAGTCCACTGCAGTGTAGCAGATCACTCACTCAATCCGGGCTTGCAATTTTGCACTGAAGTTCTGTAGATTTAAGTCTATCTGTTGTTATTTTAGGCCCTTAGAATTGTTAAGGCATTCAGAGAGAGTTATCTTTTTTTCTCCATAAGTTTGATGACTTTTCATTAGAGAAAATGACTGAAATTAAAGATCTGTGGCAAGGAAACTGGAAAATATTTCCTAAATTTTCTTTAAGACAATCCCACCTCCTACCTCTTTTTAAAATGAAAGATCTCAGTTGTATTGTTTGGGGGGTTTTCCCCATGTTTTCCTTTTATTTTTATTTTTTCTTGGAAGGAAAAAATAGAAATAGAAATTAAAATGAGTATATTAATTGTTTCTAACAATGTCTAATGGCTGGGTGGAGGCTTGTTAGATAACTGAAAAGTTATTTCTTCAAGAAATGTAGCTAAAAGCAGCAGAATGTTTTTAAGTTTCAAGACTTCATACTTCAGTGGGTTAGTGAGCCTTAAATGATCTGTGGATTGTATACAACCCCTTATCAGTATTTCACTTTAATACAGCAATTCTTCTCTTTCAGAAATTACTATTATTCAATACCGGTCTACTGCTCTTCCAGTACAAGTTATGCTATAAGAACTTCTACCAGTAGTTGTAAATCACTGAAAGAATAATTATGGACTACATTTTGCTATGTTTCTTGCTGTAAAGGCTGTTTTGTAATTTTTTGTTGCTCCATATTCAATGGGTTTTTCCATAAGTATACTTATGGCCTTTTTTTTCCTTTTTTTTTTTTTTTTGTAATCCATGAGAACAAAAATAATTAAACCCCAGAATTCTTTCATTGTCCTCCAAGAGTCTGTCTGAAATCACTTGGAGAAAGTTCAGTGTCTCAAGTATTGCCAGACAAGTTCAAAACCAAAATGAAAGCAGATTTTCTAGATAAAATCTGAAATTTTATTCCTGAAAGCTTTTTTTCCAGTAGTTTCAGTCCAACCTTTACTCTCATTCCAAGATTATTAGTGATATATCTACAGATTGTAAAATGACAGTCTCCTGGTAAATGTAAAACTGTTCTGTACAATACTGACCTTTCAGAATTATCTGCAGGTAGCTTCTCTCCAAAGCAGACCTCATAAATTACCAAAATACTTAGTGGAAAACAACTTTGTTATGCTATTATAAAGAGATGGGGATGAATGTATTATCATGACATGAACATATCAAATATTTGACTTAGCATGCCCTTTATCTCAGGTAATGTGACATGTACCCTGCCAAACAGTAGGTGCCTAGAATGAAAAGCATCTTTAGATGGAAACATTTCTCAGAGCTACTTCAACATCCACAGTTTTGTGGGCTGAGCCTTGTATGTTTTCACCAGCCAGATACAACTGACACAGGAATTCAGGTAGGAGAAATCCAGTAGGCAGTAATACCAAGCTCAAAACATACAATATTGAGGCCCTGAAGTGAGAAGGAATAAAGAAAGTGAAATAGTCATGTCTAAACTGTGACATGTCTGCCTAAGATGCTAGTAGCCCAGTTCTCTTGTCTTTCACACTGGTATAAACTATGACTGATTGCACTGGAAGAGCAAAACAGTGAAAATCATGCCACAGAATCACAGAATGGTTTGGGTTGGAAGGGACCTTAAATACCACCTAGTTCCAACCTCCCACACCATGGGCAGGGACACTTTCACTTGACTGGGCTGCTCAAAGCTGCTCCAGCCTGGCCTTGAACACTCCCAGGGCTGGGGTGTAGGCATATCTTCACTGGGAGTTATAGGCAGTAGCAAGTAACCACAGCAGCAAAACATATTTGAGTTGCTTATCCTGAATAATGCTGCATGCCTTTCTAGATTATGTATATAACACAATGTTACACACTGTATGTTGCTTGCTTTTGGATGGCATTAAGCAGATTTTCACTTGGAACTTCTTCCAGTGTGTAGAGAGGAATTTAATTAACCTTCTCAATGCATGGGGATAATTGTGAAAAATCATTAAATAATTGTGAGAAGAAATGAGAGTGCAATCATTAACAGCGTGACTAGTATGGTTGGAGCATACAGCCTGTTTTCCAGAAAATATGTCTAAAAGTTTGAATTTCACTGGAAACTTTGATTTTCAAAAAGAAACATAAACCCAAAAGTCTGCAAGGGAAAAATCAGATCTAGGAATTCAAGTCTGAACACCTATTTCTATAAAGTATTTAAACTGTTTAAATAAAGTTACTGACCCTTTACTGGAAAAGTCAAACATGATCTTTAACTGCCCTATCAAGATGTCTTACACTCATGATATCAACTGAATTTTGTGACAAACTTCTTTTGTCTGAAGACTGCTTTATTCTATTTTAAAATCTGTGCTTTTAAACAATCTGCCTTATTTTTTCTAGCAGCTCCAGAAGATTTAGGAAAAGATGCAGAAAAAGATTATATTCACTTGATGCATTCATTTTTTTATGTGACAGAGAGACATTTATTTAAAGAGCATGGCCTGGCCACTTGAACTCTCACAGTTAGACCTTGAGGTTTATGAGCCAAAGAGAACAATTAACAACTCAATTGCTTATAATAAATTAGCAATAAATTGAATTGTTATAATCTGCATTTATATTCTAGTCAATATTTCCAAATGCTCTGTTCCAACTAAAGTTCAGCAATATTTACAGTAGACTCCTTTAGGCCATAAGCACTACTCAACTCTTACATGCCAAGCAGGTAACGTGAGAAAAAAAATACTATAATAAAATAGAATTAATAAAAATACAAAATTTCAGGGTACCAGTTGTAATAGGCCAGTACTGCGTATGATGAAATGTATTATCTGTGCCCTTGGAAAATATCACAGCTATGCAAGACATTAATAACCTCATGCATGCTTCCTTATGATATACAATGCATCAAATAAATCAAAATGATTTTTCTGTGATAAAGACAGCTATATTATACCTAGAGGTAGTCAATTAAGCAATAAGACATGACACTGGGTATATTGCACTAATTCATCTTGCACTCAGTCAGGAAAGGTGTTGAGTTATTTCTCTCAAGCTTTCCCCCACCCACTCCCAGGACTGTAAAAGGAAAATTAAATTATTAAGTATCTCACAGGATTAAGTCCCCTATAATTTGCATTTTGGTCTGATACATTCTTAGAGAATTTTTCCAGATATCTGGATACCAGTTTCCATTCAGTGCCTGGTTTTGAGTGCAAAATTATGAATTGTCTTCAGAGCACTAATCACTCTTCTTTTTGTTTGACTTCAGGTAAAACTATAGATTTCATAAGTATAAATAAAATTAAAAACATGAGATACATATGCTTGACTGTTTATAGCTCTTATCATTTCAAAGTAAGGGAATGAAAATACATAAAAACATGATATGTATGTGTGAGACTGCTTACCTTTTTCTAAAAAGTCTTTTTTTTCTGATTTTTATTGATACTTGAGTATATACATTGTATGACTGCTGATATGAGTGGTTTACTTTGCCTTAAAGCTAGGGTGAAAATGGATCAGATCTCAATTTACTAGAAAGGCCTGTTTCAATAGCTAAAGGTCTAGAAAAGACTATGGGAATTTGTCTGCAGGAAGAGATGTACTAGTGGACGGACCAAAGGGTAGCTGCACAGCTATCCCTTCATAATTTACTAAAACTATGCCTAAATGGATTGTGACTTTCTGTTCTCTGCCTTTCCTCACTGTAAATTGCAAGTCCACCTGTTTCTGAATGGAGATAGCTCTCAAGTCCCTTTAAGTCCTATGTTGTGTGATTCTGCACCTGCTAACCAAGCTGAATCTCACATGCCTGAGCTCCCTGGCCACAGCGTGAATGCTGGTGGAAAAACTTTGTGGATAGAATGAAGTTTTCCCCAAATCCCTAAATGCTATATACTATTCAAGCATCCTCAAAAGCTCCAATTCCTTCTCACTATTGGTAACCTTCTCTATAAATAGCGTAACAAATCAGACTGGAGAAATCTTATGGCAGTGACCAGAACACTACAGAAAATATTTCTTGGTATTTATATTAGGTATATATTAAATAAAGCATTCTCATTGTCAGACTAAGAAAAACTAACAGGTAGTTAACCACAGAGAAGACAGAAAAGTAGGAAGGAATCCATATTTAAAATTACTATTTATTTACTTTAAAGAGTGCATTTCTGTGCTATTAAATATCTAAAGGAAGATCACTATGAGTTAAAAAGTAAACATGCCACCTGTGGGTAGTATAAGAACACGTATTTTTACAACATCTTTTAAAAGGAGACAACCAAAATGTGATATACATCTCATAGTCCAAGCCCAGAGAAGACTGCCAATTCAACTTCTGGAAAAAAAAAAAAAAAAAAAGGTATTTATTACATAATGAATTAAAATAATTACATACATATGGGACCCCTTAGACAATCGTTATGAAGTACATGTGAATACAGGAATTGGGTTCCCATGTATAGGAATGTTTTGGCTATGATTATATTTTCTTAAGAGAGTTTAGCAATTTAAAGAACCTTACGTAATCATTCCAATTTTCACTTGTCTTCACTGCATAGATTAAATGTATTGTAAAGAAGTGTTAGGTTATCTCCTCCAAAGCTATCACAAAAAAAGTCTTGTCATCAATATCCCATATTTTCAGGCCCACCTGGGTTACACAAAAATTCTGGTATCCACCTCCTCTTTTCTCCTAATATGTCTTTTTGGCATTTTGCCTTCTTTAAAGATACTGAACTGCTAGTGATTAATGGCTCGAACATTCGGCCACCTGCAGAGACCGCCCAGGTGCTCTAAGAGGACTGGACTACTGGTGCTAAAAATTCAATCAGGTTTGCTGACAATGTGTAGCGTGGCCACCCAGGGCAGGTGCTGAAGGCACATCTGACACCTCAGGCTACAAGCTGATGTTAAACAAAATAAGGAAAGAGGTAAATCTGGCAAGATGGGGTAGTGGTTTTTTTCCTTACAAAGACAAGTCATCTGTGATAGCTCCCCAGAACATTCCCACCCAACCTGAAAGTATTCATCTCATGTTGATGAGCCATAATGGACTAAGCTGCATTGACTTAAGAGACAGCTGCAACATCCTAGAAGGTGTCAAAAAACTCCTGGAGTATCAAGTGGCTCACAGTATTACATCATCCAGTGTACCGCCCCAGGGGAGGTACTAGAGGCATTCCCATCTTAAATTGAGTGTGTGTTACTCTGAGTTTCAGAGCTTTCCTCAGCCACCCAGGGCTTTCACTACCACCTTAATGGTTCCACCACTTTGACAGGACTACAACCACCATTTCAACCATCAGAGTTGCAACCACCAGTCTCCTTGCTGGATCCAATGTTTTTCCTTGTGAGTCCTTCCAGTCACCTGGGGGGTCGACAGCCCTGCTCCAACTGCCTACACCAGCACCGCAGCCTCACTCCAGCAGGTATCTGCTGGTATCAAATCCCAGCTATTGGCCTTTTCCTGCCAGCACCAAGTTTTCAACCATTCCTGCCAGGTTTTCCAGATATTGGGGAGATGAACCACATGGAAGGCCATCTATCTTGTCTCTGTCTTGTGGCTGTGTGTGCTTTTACCAGGAGGAGGAAAAGGATTGGCTACCATCTTGATTTGGTCCAGTAGGCAGGGCTTTGTAAGTTTCTCCTCATAAGCTGGTTTAACCCACTTTTATCAGTATTGTTATTGGCATTCTTCTTGGCAAGGAGTTATTTTTCCACTTACATCTGTGCTTTTTTGGCCTCTGTCTCTGCATTGGAGAAACCAGGGGTATTGAATCTGAGGGAGGAGACTTCTGCTGAAGGTCTCCCCTCCAAGTTGGTCCGAACTGAGACACATGTTCTGTGTATGAAGCCAATTAAAAAACATTTAGTTGAAAAAAAGTAATTAAAGAACTCTGGAGTAAATTTTCCAAAAGTAGTAATGAATTTGCATATTGTCAAGACATGCTGCATTATACCACAGAAGATAGTGTCAATAACCAAATTATTCAATAGGCAGGGAAATTCTGTTTCAGCCACTCAAGTGTTGCCAGTTTATGCCAGCAGGAAATACAGCCCAAGGTCCCCATGCTACCTAAATTTCAGAAGTAACTAAGGATGTGTAGTATAAAAAGAGAATTGCAAGTTCATTAGGCAATATTACCTTTACATCTCAAAGATCAAATAGTTGTAAGAAAGAGCTGCAGGCCATTCCTGCATTGCTGTTTTGCTATTTTGCTTCTCTCCAGGCCTTGTAAGATCTTATTTTCTTTTGGTGCTCTACAGTGCTGATAAAAAGACAAATCTCTTGCCACCATCCTTTTTATGAAAAAAAATGATAATTAAAAAAAATTTCTAGTGATACCTTTAGGTACAATTTGAACACATCTAACTAGCAAGTTGGCTTATCACACATAGGCTAGAAAGTGGAAAATATAACCTGTTGAGTACCAGAGAAGGAAATAAATCTCTTCACCATTGTGAGAAAAGTTCTCTATTTATTAAATTTTTCGATGATAACAAAGGTCATGGAGCAAAGAAAATAGGGAATAAGAAAGGTTTACTTACAACATGTGCTGTGGTACCCTGGCTAAAATCCAATCCCCAAAGCACACCCCAAAATTCAATTTTCCCCCTCGTAAAGGCTACCAAATCTCACCCTGTCCACATCACTGAAAGGGTGTTCCCTCACCTCTGATTGGTTATGTTATGTAAAAAGGCGGTGTTTAGATAAAAATGGCTAGTTCTACAGTGGCCATGTGGTGAGGGTTTTTTGCTTCATTTGCATTAATTTTGCAATCCCTGTTTCCCCGCCGTACATATACACGAGCCACCTAGATGTTAGTAAAAAGAAAAGAACCCTTTAAAATGCATACATTTCCCCTTGTTTTTAGTAATTTTTAATTTGTTTGCTTGAAAAAAACCCCGTTGATTTATTTCTCATAACCATGATTTTTTTTTTTTTTTTGAAAACAAATATTTTAAATATTTTAAAAAAACGCAAGCAGTTCTGATTTAGTCTGCACTTAGCAGGAACATAAATCTTTTCTGCTTCATGAGGCATTTAAGGAATAGAATAGGAGTTCAAATTTAAGTTCACTCATAAGTTTAGTGGAATCAGGCTAATATAGAATAGAATAGCTGTTGATAAGAAGGGTGAGAGAAGGGAGAAGGAGGAAAAGTCCTCAGGAATTATCAAGGCAGGATAATCAATTGCAAAAGAACTAAAAGTATTAAGCTGTTACATATAGCTCAATAGCTACTTCTTTGTTTTCTTCCTGTGAGATGCTTCCTTGTTTTCAGGAAGGTTAGCCACCAAAATTCAGAACAGTAGCAGAAACTAAACAGTTGTTAATATATAGCAATAGTCTCATCATTCAAAACCACTGCTGTCTACCTTTAATATTCTAGTCATAATAGCTATTTCTTTTTCCTCTACAGTAAAAGAAAACACAGTATCTTTTGAGGGCAATTCATCTCACCAGTTGCAAATACCTTATCTTTGGGTGGAAGGAATTACCTTACTGAGATAGCCATCTTTCTCCAATGACCACAGAAGAAGAAGAGATTACTATTTTGGAGTAGACATGTAACTTTGAGATAGCTAATGGTAGATGAATCCTGTTGCTGAGATGAGGGTACAAGATTAAAAAAAACCAAACACGAAAATCAACACCAACAAAAAAGAAACTGCCCACACCACTCTCAATAAATAAGGTATTTAAGAACAGGCCTAGATTCAAGAATAGGAACAGTTCTACCAAAGTCAATTAAAATGTTCATTAAAGACATTGGAAGGGAAAATTAAATATTGATAGCAAGCTTCGAACAGTTTTCATTCAACGAATTTCAAATTGGGGTCATTTTCATTTCTCTGAAACTATGGATGACATGTTAATCAATGGTTATATAAACAGTTATTAAAGTATTTACTGAAGTCTATTCTTAGTAAAAAACAAAATATTTCATTAACCATTTATAAAAATTTCTACAAATACTGATTAAATTTTGAAGTGAAATTACTTATAAAAAACATATCTGAAACAAATCTATGCTTGCAGATTTTTATTTTTTTTCTTGGTGCAGCTGAAGCAACATTTTAATGGAGACATATGTGGTACTTGGGCCATCTCTACCATTTATAATCTTGAAACTCAGCACTAGTAAATAATTTTACTGTATTGAGATCAGAACCTAAAGTTCTGTGTAGGAACACATATCTGGAAAAAAAGCCCAGTGGTAAAGCCAATTAATAAGTGTTTCACCCACTTAAGAGTAGAAAGGACAAATGTGAATTCACATGTATGTTAGGAGTTTAAACTCTGCTTTCATTTTTTCATCCTACTTTTCATAAACTGTTTTTGTCCTTTGATCATAACTGAGATTTACCTATTCACCTGCTCTTGATATGCAATGGTTATTTTGGTTATTCAAAATATCAGTGTCAGAAAAGAAACAAATGAAAAAACTCTAGCAGAAGAAAAAAATTCATAACAGAAAAGATGCAACTGTAGAACCCTCCAGGATGAAAGGGACAACACAGGTCAGAAAATTAAAGTAGAGAACAGAAACCAGACTGGTGGAGAGAAGCAGGGCTCTTGAATAACAGTCTATTTTCTCTCTCACTAAAGTCAGTGGGGAAAGTCCTACTGACTTACAAAGGAAAAGATCTTTACAGCTTGTGTTCATTCTGCTGTCAAGTTGGTATTCATGCTTCTATACAAGTCTAAGTCCGTGACGTAGTACTGCCTTCATTTTCTCTTGCACTGACTCCTTTGCATTCCTGTGTGCTTTTTTTAACTCCTCAAGGATGCTAGCTATACTGAATTCAGTTACACTGGTACTTGTATATTTGATTAAAAGATACTTGTCTGAGTTATTTGAAGTTCTTCTAGGAGAAAGACTTCATTGTTCAAGGGTTATTATTACTCTGTCTCATGCTCTATTCCTCTCTCTCTCCTAAGGTACTGCAGAGCCTATAACGAAGTGAATCCAAATGACTGCTTTGAGACTGGCAAAGAACCTGCCATGCACACAAAATATTCTTTTAACCTTGGTCTGAACTAATCATCCAAAGGGATTTTCTATTTCATTTATGGGATTTGATTCTCCCATGTGTTTTCCCTCTAATGTGATTGTACTGATGCAAAATCAGAAGCACTCGTAAAAAGGCAGGCATGCTTTCAGTCTATAGGACTCCATAAAAATTCTGGAGAGGCTGAACTAGCCTCTGACTGATAATGAGGAAGTCTAATGGAGTAATAGCAACATGGAATGCATTAGGACCCATAGGGCAAATTCTTTCCTGTGTCCCTTTTTTTTCACTATACAAATGCAAGAAGGTGTGGGCTTCTCTCAGTGGGTGTAAAAGAGGTGCAGCTGTGTGGCTGCTCAACACTTGAGTTTCTGTTGTCTTTGTACTGTTTTGACTATCACAAGGAGCTGGAAGGTTAAAGCTTCTGCTATAAAGTACTAAATCAGATTATGACATTTTGTCAGTAAAAGAAAGCTTAGGGATAAAGTCACACAATTTAAGGTTTTAATGTAAACTGCACAACTCAAGATGACATTTAGAGTTTTCCTCTTTATTGTTTTTGTTGGGTTTTTGTTGTTGTTGTTGTTTGCTTGTTTGTTTAACAAATCCCCCATAGAGTGAAGTTGGCAGAGAAGCCTGAGCACTGCTACCAGCAGATTCTGACAATATTTCCTCTGGAATAAGCTGCATTTTTTCTGTAGTGTTGTGATCAGTATTGTCTCCAACTTCCAGTACTTGTCACGCAGTCTTTTCATCAGCTTTCTGCTACCTTAACAATTTTTTTCTTTTTTTGTTCATTACTTTGTCCTCTCCCTGTCTCTTGCCGTGTCTTTACAATTGACTACTTTTAAATAAAAAAGCATTTCCAAAAAGTGTACAAAGCAACACATTGTTGTTTCAAGTGAACTTATCTCTCTTTTTGTATATTTTGACTTTTCTTCCCCCTCTTCCCTATCCATTTACAAGGCAAGCTTCAGGCCTGGAGCAATGACTGTGCTTCTGTATGGATCATAAGCATGGGCTTGGGCATGCTTTGGAAACCAAACTGTAATTATAAATTATAGGTAGAACTACACCTGTGGCTGAGGAAAGTCTTTTCAGATGTCTTGTACCTGCAGTTTTGAGTGTGCAATCTAACATGTGTAGGCTTAATGTAAGGAAAAATAGGAGTGGTACAATCTTTAGCTTTGAGATGTTGCTAGAACACTTTCTCCACTGAAGATGCAGCACAAAATATGAGCATTAATCGTACTAGAAGGCTGAGCACAGGGCTACCCATTTCTAAGTCCTCCATAAGTTTTAAAGTGATTGAATGAAGAGATGTAGAATTTCACCTACTTTCAACATGTTCTAAAGACAAGATTTCTCAGCACATGCCCTATCTCTCTCATTGTACTTACACATAGGCAGAGTAGGCAATAGGCAGAGTAGGGTAGTCTGGATGATTAGAAGCAAACTATTGCAATAAATTTGGGTGTTGTAGGAGGTATGCACATGGCAATATGTGCCATGGTATAAGCTGTGTGGAGGAGATGGGTGAGTAGAGGCTTCACATGATTATGAATGGGTCTGTGTACCTGAACCACAAGGAGAAATTCACGTCTCAGGAAAATGGAAAAATGTTTGTACTGATGCAATAGATAAAGAGCATTCACCTAAGAAAAGAGGTCCTCAGTATGGACAATCTACTTAGGAAACATAGACTAAGAATATTTGTCTTCTAATTTAAAAACAAGGTAGAATTTTTCTTCACTTCTTTCTTTTTCTCTCACAAACATAATTCATTCTATGGGGTTTTTACCATGCAAAAACCATTCAAAATATTCTAGAAGTCCTCTAACAGCGGAGATGTTCTCTGTGAGGACCAGTAAGTCCCAGGCTATTTCAGTTTTTCAGTCAATGCCCACTCTGAGTACAGAGGCCAAGATTTGGTTCACCTTACTAAGGTTAGTATTATAGGCATTTTGTATTGCTGCAGTTCACTTCCAAATTCATAAAGCCCTATGATGATGCTAATGGCAGATGTAGTCCTTAAACTGGGTCAAGACTAGGTCTTTGTAATTTACCCAGAGTTCACATACACTAAGGGGAAAAGAAGAACTACTGAGTTTTCAAATAATACTTGTTTTGTTTTGTTTTTTTTTTCAAATTTTCTAATAGTTTTCCCGGTGAATGTGGAGTTCAATTGAATTTACCTACATCAGGGTATTGGTGACATCCTACTTTTCCCCTTAAAAGTAGACATACTCTACTAGACAAACTTTCAGCCTATCAAATTACAAACTAACCTCATTTTTTGGGGAAAATTTGTGTTTTTAAAACATCAAAAGACAAAAATCCTGTGGGAAAATTATGCCCCATTCTGTAACTGTGTCACTAAATTCCATTCCTTTTGCTGCTAAATAGAACCTTAAACCTCTTCAATGCCTTTTATAAGGAGCTTTGCTTCTCAGATGTATTAAACCCACCCACTTCCTCTCCATATACTATTGTCATCCCCTTTGAGGTTTGTTTCCCTATTTGTCCTTTTCAAATACTAGCATTTGTAAAAAGGGTCTTTCAAAGACATTGTACTCAAGCCTTAATGGCAAAGGACCTTATCGATACAACTGCCCATGCTTCATGCCCTCTTTTTGAAAAGGAATCTAAAAACCAGCAAATATCAAGCTTCTAGAATGGATTTTGTTTCAAAGTATCTTCTTTGTTTCTCTCCAACAGTTCAAAAAAAGTATGTTATCCAGTTAAGGGATTCCTCCCACTAGGGTTGACATAAAATCTGTTTTAAAGCAGGTGAAAGTAGAATTTGGCCTAGACTGGTTTGTACAGCCCAAGGATGTATTGTACAACTCTATGGACCAGGATAGGTCTATGCAAAACTTATTGGAAACAAAAGGAAAATATTGACCTGGTTTTTTACAGTTTAGAAATGGAAATAATTTTATGCATGTATAACACCTACTATACTGTATGTAAAAGCCTCAAACTTCTGTGTATATGTTTGCAGGAGCCAGGTCAAGTATTTCATAGGCTGGATTTGTAGCTCAGGTAAAGAAGCATAAATCAAGAGTAATTCTATTAATATAATTAAGTTAGTATACCAGTATAAGCCCGGAAGAACTGTGTGAAGATTGAAACTCTGTAATTATATTTGTTTCCAGAATAGATAGAGCACCATCGATATTTAAAACGGCATTGTTCAATAAATTAGTACCAAGTGAAACACTGCAAAGAAAGGAACCTTACAAGATATCAATTGGTGTAGACCTGCTTTATTAATAATTTTTTATTTATTTAAACTTTATCTTAAAAATATGGAAGCTCAGAACCCCTAATGACTAGCAAAATTGTCAGATGCCCAATTCATGAAAATGAAGTCAAGAAAATTCACACAGGTTAATAAGTGAGTAAAAAGGCAAAGATTTTGAAATTTTATTTTGGGGGTTTTTTGTTAGTTTGGGTATTTTTAATCTTTATGTAGTCTTAATATTCAAAAAGTCCCTTAACCAGGTAGTTTTGAGATTTCAAATAGGATTTGTGTAAACTTTGTGTGGCTTTCTCACTATTTGTGAATTCCTTGTAAGTTAACTCTTCCAGGACTTAAGTGTCCAAGAGTAAAAAGAAATGGCTCAGGAAATAAGCCTAAACAGAGAGTAAATGGTAAAAAGTGATCACAGAAATAGCAGGCTGTTCCAAACTGTTTTTACTGAAACAGATATGGATGCCTGGTTAACTAGGAAGCACCAAATTATTTTCTGCAAAATGTTTAACTGTAATAAATCTATTTGCTATTTTAACTTAGAAACTAAGAGTCCAGACCTTTTTTAGTCTAGAAAGTAACTTTTTCCCCTATGAATTGTGAGATTATGACAATTTATACTTCACCTATTTTCTGCTTTTTACCTTTATTTATTTTGAATCTGATAGCAAGTTCTTTATTTCTCTACAGAGTGCTAACACGGAAACACACTAAATAACAAATTAATGAGCTTATTGTCAAATTAATTAAATAATTAGAAATATTATAATTTCTTGCTCAGAATTTTACAACACTCATACTCATTTCTGCAATATGCTTCAAAAAGAAGAGCAAAGTTTTTAATTCTAGTGTTTGGTAACCTTTGATGACTGACTTGCAAATACTTTGAACCTTCTACTTTTAAAAGCCTTCCTCCTCTTAAATATTCTCTGCTTTAGTTTTAAAGTAAGTGGTCATTGATGTAATAGTACATTACCCTTTTCAGTCCTTAGTTTGTTACCTATTTCTCATTTGTTTCTATTTTTCATCGTGGTTGAGTCTTTCATATATAATAATTTTGCTGTATGATAACAAATATTAGCTTTCATTCTTGTCAACTTATAGATGAACCGGTAAAACTGAGAAACTTTTGGATGAAGGAATGAAAATAAGAGAGAAACTTTTGCATTAAGTGATAAATATTTACGTGGGCAATTAAATCAGTGAGTTAGAAAAATGTATATTTACTAGATTTGATGCCTGGACTTATTTCAAGACTAAAGGTGAACGGGTTGAAGGAAAAGAAATACTATCTTTGTGTTTTCTTAACCCCTGGATTTGTTAGAAAGATAACCTGTCATTGGAGAAAATTTAAAGTAACATCATGACATTCTAATTTGCACCATCTGTTGATAATTGCGAATTCCCTAACATGTCAAATGTGAAAGGCTGAGAGGAGGGAACAAAGATGGATATGCTTTGTGCATGCCAATCAGTTTTCTTTGTAACCGGGAGAATCTGCAGCATCTGGAAAAGAACTCAAAGTGCTTCAGGAGCCATAACAAAAATAGCAACATGAGTTCCTAAATTGTCACAAAACAAAGTGGAGAGAGGAACCTTTGTCTCCTTATACTTCGCAACAGCAACTACAGGACATAGTTTGTATTTTTCCTCAAGGATGATTTTAACAGAACAGACATATGAAAAAACATGTTCATTCTCAGTCATATTTCCCTAAATATCTAAGTTTAAATGGTCTTGTAAAGAATGTGCCTGTACAACCAAACATCTCTTCTTGGATCAGCATAACTCGAGCTGATGTTATCTAGGCTGTACTTATTTGTAAGGCCTCCCTACTAGCAATCTCTGTTGTTAAACAGATGGAGCCAGATGAATCAGTCAGGTGAATCAAATTAAACAACTTTTAAGTACAAGAATAATATGAGGACCACTCTAAAATCAGATATATTGGTACTTTTCATCTTTTTTTCTCAGGCTGTGAATACACTCTGAAGAGGTAGGTTATTCCAGATGTTACTTTCCCTCACCTTTCCTTCAAAGCCCAGCAATGTACTAGTTCCCATGAGCACTTCCTAATCTGTTTCAAACATAAATCATCTGACTAAGTCTGAAGAGTTTAAATAGGAAGCACCCACATAATTCTTTCTATCTGCACAATTGAGAGGGTAGGACCTCCAACTAGTGAGCACTAAGGAGCAGATTTGGGCTATTCTACTTGTAAGAACAAGGAATAATCTTCTCTCTGTTCAGCCTAATCCTGTATTCTGAACAGCAGGAGCAGCTAGTATGACTACGAATTCTATTAAAAAAAAAAAAACACTTTTGAAGAACATTTTTGCCAGCCACAGTTTTTGACATTTTCTAAGGAACTCAAATTTAGTACCCTTTAACAAGAAGGGTATTTCTTTGATATGCTTGTGGCTTTTTTTTAGTTGCTAAAAGTAGTATATTAGATTTAAAAGGAAAGAAACATACAGAATCTTCACACTTTTTGAAAAAGAATTCTTTGGATCTTGTCTATTCCCTAGTGTTTATATATGTAAGTGGGTTTTGCATCCATATATGAACTTATATAAAAAATCTAGTTATATTGCAGAGAATTAGGCTGATGATACTGATATAGAACTAAAATCAGACTCAATTGCTAAAGATGCTTTTATATTTCTGTATTATTAACAGAATTTATACAATAAAGAAGATTCTTGACTGTACTGTAGCTGTTTTTATAGTTCTATATCTGTAAGAGGGACTCTGATTTAGAAAATTTCACAACTGAATAGCTTGTAAATACAGTAATACATGAACTAAAGAAAAATAATTATATTAACAACTTAAAAGAGTCTTGTATTGGGAAATTGAAAACTTTCTTCATAACTGAAGATAGGTAATATGAAAGAAACTACTGACAGTTGAAAGTGAAAAAAAATATTATTTCAGTTTACTTACCATTGGTAGACTTTAAATTGTTCAAGATGAAAGAGTTTTTGTTGGAATTGAGCTGATTTAAATCTGTTTGCTCTGCTGCTGCTCTCTTTATAGCATCTGTAACATTAGCTTCTGCTCAGGTAACTGTTTGCTAATGGGCAATAGACTGCTAGCTAATTCCAGAAAGAACAAAGAAAGATATTGTACAATCAATATTCAGGTAAAGATGTACTTATTTTCAATTTTCTGTTTCTGCCACTGACTACAGCAACTACATGGTATCTGCAACCAGACCACTTTACTGGTGATAATCTCAAAAGTTAGCCAGGGATGGGTTCATTCCATATTTAGAGAAGAGACTTTCAGGAAAATGATATGATGTACTCAAAAAAACACTATAAACTCTTTAATACGGACATACTTTCCTCTTTGGAAATATAAATGAGTAAGGAGGAATTAATACTAAGACTTGACAAAATTTACTGTCCCAATATAAATTTTGTCAATATAGTCTTCTGCTTGTACCAAATATCAGCTATACTAAAAAACTTTATTGTTCCATTAGTAGACTCCTTTCCATGTCTTTCTGAAAACAGCAGCGCCTACTTCACCAACTAGTCACCAAATCAACATAAAGCTCTGAGGTTTTAGGTGATTCTTAGTAAATAATTACAATACAGACTCTTTGGTCATGGTATATGTATAAAAAACCCTGATTATCTGTAGTTTGTTGTTTAATTCACATTATAATAAAGATACATGAAAAGTCTGTTTGTTTCTAAGGTTTTCTTTTTTGAAAGATCAGCTGCTGATAAGCAACAAGAAGCAGACAGTGAAACTAACTAGTTGACAGCATTCAGGAACTTGAATGGAGAGAGGATCCAGATTTTTTTTTTTAACCAATCAAGAACAATCTAAATCACACAAGCAACTCAAAGGATCAGGAAGACAAATCTTTCAGTGCTCCAAAGGTAACTGGGTAAATAAGCAATGCAAAGAAATATTGGAATAAAAGGAGACCAAACACAAATAGAAAGTAGAATGTTTGGGAAAAAAGTAGAAAAAAAAAAAGAAAAAATAATGAAAAAATAAAAGAAACTGCAAAGGTTTACACTTCTATACTTCCTATATATTGTTTGTGAGTTAAGCCAGAAGACATTGTTTCAATCACATAAATAGAAAGGATTAAGAATAGAAGAATCAGCAGAATGTGCAATGAGAATAAGATGATACATATTTAAATTAGTATTTTCCTCATTTTTCTATGAAGCAGATGATGCTGAACTTGAAAAAAAAAGTTAGGTTAGCAGTTTGGAAATTGACATTATTGCAACTGGAGTAGATGCAAAATATAAAGATCTTACAGTGTTAAAATCAGAGGAACCAAAACTTTATATTCCAGAATTTGGAGCAAAATGGAACATAGAATCTCAGATTTCACAGCCAGATTTTGTTTCTTTATTTCCTGGGTTGTTTCATATCAGTGGAGAATAAAAGATGAAGTATGAAAAGGAGGGCAAAATGACAACCCATTAGATTGATAAATAATAATATGCAAGGCTTCTTCTTAAAGACATTTTGAAAGAAAGAATAAGATATTGCCAGTCTAACCTGATAGTATTCATTGAAAAATGATTGATCTTCTAGATGGGAAAAGAGAACAGATCTAATCAATCTGAATACCACACAGGAATTCTTAGTTAAAAAAAGTAGGGGAAAGAAAAAAAAAAAAGGATTAATCTGGGAATTATAAAGTGGGGAAGGGACTAAAGGAGGGGTGAAAATAGGAGTAAAAAACAGCAGTGAAATCAGGTAGAGGGAGGCTGCCACTGCAGTTCCTCAGTGATTGGTCTCTTCAGTGGTTTCATTAATATTTTCAGTAATAACCTTGAAAGAAATATGATACTGAGTTAAATGAAATGTGTAACTTGTTAGGAAAACTGGGATATCACGCAGAAAGAATTGGAGGACCCTGAGTACTGGAAAAATAGGAACAGAATGAAATTTAATAGTATGAAATATATGGTCATGCAATTAGGAATTAATAACAACATTTTTTTCAGTAAATCAGGAATTCATTATTTGGACATGACTGAGGAAGAAAATCTGACTTTACCCATCATAGACAAATATGTACCATCATGACAGTATGACCTGTACTGGTTTTAAGGTAAACCAGCAGGAGAAATGAACTCAACACGAGAGAGATTATAAGTCAGAGCTACAATTTAATAAT
>JAWWLZ010000118.1:77410751-77427858 GCA_035041345.1 Poliocrania exsul
AGATGGACCAAGGGTTGGACTCGATGATCTCAGAGGTCCTTTCCAACCCAATCGATTCTATGATTCTATGATTCTATAACATTTTGGGACCTCTAGATTGGCAGTCAGGCCTGGCCTGAACTTTAAAGTCTAAATTTAGGCCCACCTAGCTAAACCCATAACGGTGAGATATTCCTTCAAGAATATGACTACTAGAAATGGTTTGAATGCATTCACATGAGCCAGTTTAACCAGATCTGTGACTGTTCAGTGATTGCATCATAAGCCTCCAGCAGTGTTTCCTGTGGAGGCAACTGGCCTCCTGGCCGAGTCAGAGCAACAGAGGGCCTGTTGTCCTCATGGGTAGAGTGAGTGAGGAACAGGGATGGGAAAATGGAAAAGTCTTGAATGAGATCCACCACTGATGGATTAACTCTGTGCAACCACCATGTGAAAAACACAGATGTGTTAACACAGCTCCTTTTAGCTAGGCTCTACAAAAGAATAATGTTCCATAGAGTTATGCTGGAAAAACATAGAGCAACAGTCACAGTAAGGTCTGAGATCTCTGATTTACAGATTTCCTTTTGCTATCCTTTTCAACATAGTATTTGTCTTCCATGTTTCTCTCTAATAATATCAGATTAAGATCATGATAACTATTCTTACTTACAGTCAGTTAAATAGAAATTTATTTCTTCTTCCCTGGATTGATTCTGATACTATTAAAAATGTCTTTTTCATGTCGTGTTATTGTTTTCTGTACCAATGTGGCTGGCAATCTCATGTCATCATGATAGTATTCAAGGAATCATTTAAGAGTAGCTACTAATCAGTGCAGTAATGTTTCATTTCCAAAATCATCTCCTTTAGGTCTGTTACTGGAAACATCAGAAACAGCATTTATCTGTTATAAAAGGAATTCACATTTCTCCTGAGTATTCTCCTGTGTAAATTGCTGCTTCTATTTAAAAACATCAGGCTCTGTCCAATTCTCAGATCCAATGAATCTGCTTTATGCCATTCTTCCTAGGCCAAGGAAGACTAATTAATTAATCCCAGTGGAGAAAACTTCCACTACCATTCATCTCTTGTTGTAATTTGTCAGTCTCTTTTGCCACTGTCCCAGTTCATGATGTATTTTTAGGAGCAAGGAAATACAGGAGAAACAGCTGAGACATTTTTCTCTGCAGGTAGTCTTTAATTTCTTTGTGAATGCACCCCAGAGCATGGGATTGTTGATTTATCCCCAGAATCCTGTGTATCTCTTCATGCACTTCTCAGCTGCAGATGTATCTTCCGGCTGTAAATCTCTCTTGCTATTCTGCTGGGACTTTCATTGGTGAAATTCACTACACTTGTTAATGAATAAACAGGGATAATGGATATTTATTGAATAAATTTTTATTGTGCATTGGTTATAACGTGTCATTGTTTTAGTTCACTAACTTTGTGCATGCTTTACTAGAATATTAAAAAAATAGGAATAATAATTTAAAAAAAAGGATTTGATCAAAGATTGCAGCAAAGTTTAAAGTCAGATGGACAGGCAGACATCTAGATACATGTCACTTGGCACTAGATGACAGTAAGCTGCCTTATGCTCTTCACTGAATGATGGATGACAAATCTTATTGTTATACAGATGCTTAACCCGCTGGTGTGCATTATAATTTTGAAGATACCATCTGATTTGCAGAAATTAGTATGCTATGCAGCTATAGATATGTTGCAGGCAGTAGGAACTGGAATTGGGTTATTTTTTCCTGTTGTTTGTTGCCTGACAGCTTTGACTCCAAGACCCATTCATTATAGCAAACTGAATTTATAGAGGTCTGGACTTTGGCTTTTGCTTCAGTGAAAAAAACCAGGTTCTCATTTATTGGATTTGCAATGGAGATATAATAATTCTAGCACCTACACAGAGATATTCTTGATGGAAAAATAGTTGGAAATATTAGAATATCATAGTGAAGTTGACTGGCACTGAAAAATAATAAGGAAATGGTAAGAGAATATTTGCATAATGCTCACTTAAACATATCCTCAAGTTTGCTAATGTCCCCATTCAGCTTGGCATGGGCCTTAGAAGAACTGTGCAACGGGGATAAATTCCCAAACAATGTGGGAAAGAACATCTGCTGAGGGGTTTATGTAATTTTCCACTCAATTTGTTCTGTCAAGAAGATAAAGTATTTCACTCCTTTGAAGAGACCAATACTATGGGTTAAAAAAATGAAACTTAAAATGGCACAAATTCAGTATGAAGCAAACTTTCTTTATAAGTTCCAGTTTCTTGTATTATTTCTCCTTGTTCTACATCATTGATTTGCTTTTATAAATCTCTTCCTTTTACTTTCATATCTGTTTGCTGGGGTAAGACATAGAAAGATCCAGGAAACAAGAAATGTGGCATCCCTAACCAACTAGACAGAACCATATTTCCTGAACACTACGTGTGGTTCTATCAAAACACACAATGGCTGAATGGCTGGTTGTTATTTTACTGACTTTCATTGAACATATTTGTCCTGTATTGCAAACAAAACAATAAAATTGAACCTTTAGCAATAGAATCACAGTCTAGAAACATTCAAAATGAGTAAGCTTGTCTTTCCTATTTTCCACATCAGAGCAGACCAAGGAAAAACATTAAATGCATAAAACTGAAAGGCTTCTAATGCATTATAGGCTTTAAATACAGTACCTTTAGGGCTCCCCAAACAGCACAATATGATTTATAAACTGTACTGAAAGCCTTCTCCTGTAGAGCAGTGGATGTTATCACTGGTTTCCTTGTTCACATTTCCTGTGGAGGAAATAGCTGTTATCAAATAGTATAAATATTAAATAATATCAAATAGTACATACTTTACTGCCTTTAGTGTATCATCTGATTCATTGTTATTATTTATTTTGCTTCTGCAATACAAAAGCTAATATTAAAGTATATGTACCTTTTACTAAGAGAAAGATATGACCTTAAAAATTAGTATGTTTAAAATGATGGGCTTAACTGACATGCATCTTGTCAAAGACCATTTAGCATTCCATGAGAGCAGCATGCTTCACTACGGCAAGGCAGCAAGTCTGAATAGGCCCACTGGTGCCAGGAAAGGTGAAGATATAGCTTGCTCTTCTCAGAAATATGTAAAACTTTCATGTGTCACAACATTTAAACAGAGCTAAAAAGTTTTACATCAGCTCCAGGACATGAAGACAAGGGCTGTCTCTTGGTAGAAACAAAGGGTAGCCATTCTGAGAGTTATTTCTATGTTTGTTTTCCAAGATGGTTGAACCAGAAAGTATGAGCACTCATGTCACATGAGATGCAGCTGGACAAATATTTGAATCAAAGATCCTTAGAGGTTCACAGAGCTCTCTATCAGCTGCTAATTGCCCTTGCACAGCACTACCTGAGTCATCTTGATTTTGATGAGTTGATAGCAGAAGTCTTAAAGAAGCCAGTATTGTCCTGAACATATGTAGGTGGATTTGAGCTTTCTGAAAAGCCAGACATGAATTGCAGCGTTGGAGGGAAGGATCTCTGCTTTCCTCTTTGTCCAAGGGGATGCAGAGACGGGAGACAGAGACAAGGCAGCCCAAGCAAGTCCATGCAAGGAAGTAAAGTAAGGTTACTCAAACACTCCACGAGGTATTATAAAATCTCAGGGGGGCAGACCCCAGATCTGGGCTGGATTGGATGAAAACTGAGGAAGGGGTAGGGTCTAAGGTCCATTAGCCAATGAATTTAGGACAGGGGCAGGGCCAGGGCCAGGGCTCCAGCCCCCCAGCCACGAGGCACTGGGGTCTTACCGAGGAGGTTTCCCACCCTGGAACAACAGGCAGAGAGGGGAGGGGGGCCCGGGGACCCTCGGATTACTGGGGCTTCCCGTGGGGGGAGGCTGCTATGATGTCCTGGTCCCAGGGACCCCCCAAGGGCAGGGAGGCTATTACCCAGCCTGGGAAGAGAATAACGTGCTCAACCTCAGGTTCGATGGCTCGTTAAGGGAACAAAAAGCCTCCGGGAGACCCAAAGGAAACAGGGAGGAATAGATACAGTAAAAGGCAGGGTGTGGTGTAACAGCCCCGGCAGGGGAGCTGTAACAAACCGAGAGGTGACACAAACTTTGCAACTAAAAAAAAACCATAGCAAGCAAGAACATAATTTTAAAACTTAAATAACAAGTCTCTTAGTTGAATCTTTTCAGACTCGAGGTGCTTTTCCAGTGCAGCTCTCCTTGAAATTTATTCCAGCCTTTTCCTGCACTGAATTGTTTGGACTGAATCTCTGGATTCTCTAAGGTCACCTGCTTCCTTTGCTTTTTTGGCAGCCATGAGTGAGGGGAGGTTCAGGAGGCAAGGCCCACTTGTACAGGAGAGTTCCTGAGTTCACAAACACCCAAGCAGCAGCCCCATGACCTGGAAGACCTTGGCAGCCAATTGAGAGAGAAGGCAGCAGTGCCAGCAGCTACTGAGGAAAATTTAAATTGGTCCAGGGAGCATGAGTGATCCAGAGTATGGCAAATAGGAGCGAGCAAACAGGGGTATGGCATGGCAGTGAGGATGTCACAGCAGAAAGAGTATCACAGTGGTCCAGAGGGCAGTTTGCACAAGCAGGATGAACAGAAAGGGCTCCTCTCTGACTATTCAGGAGCAGTCAATAGAGGCAGCAAATGGACTCAGTAGTTGGTAAGGAAGAACAAAGAGATCCTTTAAGCCCCGGTCTTATTAACATACTAATTTAAGCTTCCTCAGATATGGTGCTGACACACTGTAAAACTCGATCTCCAGTAGCTGACACTGTACCAACTGTGTCAGACGGCCCCAGACAGACAGACCTGCAGACAGCAGACACAGTTCTGCAGGTCACAGATTGCTAAGACTGCCTAATGCCTCTTCATGAGACCAGGACAGAAAAAGTTATTTTGCAGAAGGTGTGCTGTGGTCGAAGAGCTGTGTCGGCAGCTGAAGCACCTACAGGAAGAAGTGAAGAGGTTTTGTAGTATTTGCATAAATGAGCAAGACAGAGACAGATCATTTTCAGAGGCACTACAGTCTGAAGACTGCCGTGGGTTTCAAACCTCTCTTGTAGTGGAGAAGAAGCTGGACCCGGAACCCTGCAGGGTAATTACTCAAAGGGCTGTTAGTCAAGGGTCTGTTAAAGATGAAGGCTGGAAGAAGGTCATTGCGCATAACAAGGATTACAAAGCAAGGGAACGGTATATTTCTTTTTATAATCATCTCTAGTAGTGATAAGCTTCTTCCATTCCATAACTTGCAATTATCAAGTGTATGATGGCTATTTTAAATTAGACAGAGTTCCATTTTGCTCCAGCTGTGCCCCCCCCATTCTTTTTCTCTTACGTATTCATTATATTCTTTAAATCTTTCTTTTGACCTGTTTTTTTTTACTTATATAATACTTACTAGTACTTGTACATTTACCTTTGTCTTCTAAAATACTTAAAGGCAACTCAGTTCTTTTTGTAAAGATGGCAAACTTTAAATTATGGCAAGTAGTTGTCCTTGCATGCCACTATGAAATGTAATATTTAAAGAAATTATTGCACACCATGTAGTGATGGGGAAACTGACAATGCCCTAAATGAAGAGCAAATGTTAAGCATTTTGAGATATTAACATCCTGGGTACACATAAACTGTTAATTAATTTCAGTCACATAGCAGTTAAGATTTTTGATGAAATAAGAGGAAAAAGTACTATGTAAATTGAAATGTTTCAGCTCTGTTCAGTTCCCTCTTCATCTTGACCAGAGTAGAGCCATTGCCACCCCATGATGTGAACTGGGCAAATTCTGGAGCATGGACCAGGCAGCTGGGCATGCCTGTAGCATACTCCACTTTGCTGGAGAGGCAGCCAGCTTGAAGTGATCTTTGCAAACTACAGTGTGTTACTAGCCTTTGGTGCTGTTGTTGATTGCAGAGAAAAAGGGAAGAAAGATATAGAAGAGGAAAAAGGTGCTGGAGGGTGTAGAGATGAGTAATTTTCTAATTTGAAATTTTACCCGTGCAGCTGTCATTTGTTTTCCACTGAGGCCCCTGGCTTTTGTCCAGCAGAACAAGTCTAAAGCCTGTGGTGAAATGGGGTAATTTCATCGGTTTGTTTTGTCTTTCAGGCAAGGCAGCAAGAAGTCGGTAAAGACTGTTGCTGACAGTGAATGTGGGCAAACTGTGTTTGCTTGCATTTACCCTTGATTGCCTCACTGTCTAAAGCTGCCTCTGGTTTCAATCATGGTCCATGCCACAGACCATATCTCTCTCAGGCTCTCAATGATCTGGAACCAGTCTGGCTAGAAGATTAACTAAGAGCTGTTACTGAGACAATAGCTGAGAACTGTGTCTTTCCAGCACAGATCCAGGGAGGATCTGAAGAGGAAACAAAGTTTTTTTGGAAGCTATCTTGGAACTGTGGACCCTCGCAGAAACTGAGAGTAATTAGAAATCTCCCCTACATCCTCACCAACTACAAACTATGCTTCTTCGCCCTGTATTATCTAATTGAAATTACATCTCAGCTCAATGTGTCTATACATCAGCTCAGTGTGTCTATACATTCCTTTTACAGTAATATGGTTAAAAACAAAGGCAACAATGGGATGTTCAATGCATGCAGTAATCTTAGGCTGTGAAATAAAACACACCACCATAATGTTTATCTCATTCCACCATGCAGTACGTATATTATGCACTCAGGTATTATTGTGAGCAAACCAATATAAGAATGTAATGTAATAGAACTAATTACTGCTATTGACCCATATGGAATTGAAAGCCTAACTGCAACACTAATGTGTCCAACTAAAAATACCCCTATTTTATTCATCACACTAACTTTTCCTGTATGTATTCATTATAATATCCATTTACTGACATAGACTAGCTTTTATTTTTTACCAGTGACAGTCCTACAGAAGCAGAGAGATCTGAATAAGGTTTGGGGTTTTTTAACACATCAATCCACAACATCAAATTCCCATGGCAGGTTCACTCTTCAGCCCAAGTGTACCAATTCTGCTCCTAGATGCATATGTCTGTGTTGTCTCATTGAAGGCACAGATTTACACTAGAAACCCAAAGTAGAATTCATAAAAGAGAAGAAAGAGAAGAAAGCCAATACTGTAATTGAGACTGCTTTTGCCCTTCAGAATATTTATTGTCAGGGTGGAGTATGAACAAAAAAAAAAAAAAAATGAAAAAGTCTTGTATCTTCATTTTCATGTTCCAGATTTAGTTTCAGTGATGACAAGTAGGAAAAAACCCAACTTTTTTATTCTTTTATTTGCTACACAGCACAAATTTTACAATAAAACAATCAAACATCAATAAAAATAGAATCTCTCACTGACAATGACAGCAAAAATGATTTGCACTTTGATAGTTTCCTGTAGATGCTTGTTTATATTTTGTTAAAATATAAGTAGCAAAATATAATATTAAATTTATATTGTACTTACTATTATATTGTGATCACACATTCTCAACATTAAACATTACTATAAATAAATTTATTTCATTCTGATTTTATATTGTTTTTAAGAATAAAAGAAAATCCATCCTGAGGAATTTTTCTCTCTAAATTTTACAACATGAATCCATTTTCATGTCTATGTCTCTATATGGGACAAAAATAATTTGTGCCACAAACACAATTCAGCATAGACTAACTCCATGCAGCTATCAATTTAGGCAGAGGAGCCTGCCTGTGGGTCACCTGTTAGATCTCTTCATGGCCTTGATGAAAAGTCCAGTTATGGTGAACCTGAAAAATAATAAGAAGCAGCAGTTCAGGTACTTTCACTATATATAATGTTTAAATGTTTAGACAGTGATCAGTACAGACTATTTGCGTGGAAGGTCCAGTATATAAAACTGATCTGTTACCACAGTACAATTCCAATCACTTACAAATGCTAGAATTGATCCTGGGAGTCCTGCAACAAAGAAGAAAAGGTTTTGAAAATATTTCATTGGCAAAAAAAATTACAGAGAAAAGGATCAGGCAGATGAATTAGAAAAAACCCCATATTTATAGAATTCTAGATAACAGAATTATGTCATGTACTAGTCTTAATTTACCTAATGTTGTCAGCTAGGGTTTCGTGAAATTAGCACTTTGGGCTTTTGTCTGTGTTCCTTTCCTCTTGGAATTGTTTTCACAGCAGGAAAATCCACCTTAACACAAGAAAAAGTTAATCTTGGAAAGTCAAATTTCTCTTTCAACTGAGGAAAGTGTGTGGCCATTAATGTCATGATATAACTGATATGGCCAAGGTATTGCAAGAAGCTGGCAGCAGTAAAAAAAAATTCAGCATGTATTTCCCAAGCCTCAAACTTTCAATGGGGACCGTTCTCACATTATTGCTGTGTTTATGATAAACAGCTTTGAGAAGTTCTGTGCACCAGGAAAAAGGCACAGCACAGCTGACTTTGAACTGCATAACTGCTTTAGACAGATATTTTATATATTTTGAATCACAGTATATCACTAAGGGTTTAGCTTATATTTGCATGAAAAGAATATAGCAGATACCATTTTCTGTGTCTGTGTGTAAGCAAGAACTCATTAAAACTAGAAAGCATGTGAGGGAATTAGGCACTCCAGTCTCACAGGATTTTAGCAGGAACAGAGTGACTAACTTCCTGAGATACCATTATTGCCTAACTTGACTGTTATAAATTATCTTCACAAACTTGAAATCTTAATGGTTTAAAATACTGTTTTTATTTAAAGAGTGAGTTCTTTTATTTCTTTTAGACCAGATGAAAGCTTAGCTTTTTTACAAATCTGCAAACAAAGTTGCCAATCACAACAGTATACTTTGCTAGCATATATGTGTGATGAACCCTCAATGAGAGAAAAATCCTTTTCATTCAGTTCACTCTCCCTTCGTTTGGCTTATTGACCATATCAAGTTAAATGTTAATTGCAGGCTACAGAGAGGTTACTTATCCCTTTGTAATCAAATATCTCATTCATTAACTGCCTATGCAACAAAATATCTACTGTTGAAGGTTTGACTGAGACTTTTGTTTTCATAGCAATAAGAAGATACTACCAATCAGGCTTAAACATGTAGAAAAAATAATGTTTTCATAAAAAAAAAGAAACAAAACATTTTAAATAATAATGCTAAGCCCCAATTAAACAAAATACTGAGATATATTCAAGAACACTTTTAGTTTTATTAGAAGAGTTTTGGGATTCAATAAATCCACAGAGATTAAAAGTACCTTTTTTTCTTCACTCATTATTACTTTCTCATTATACATTGACTTGCTGTGTGACCTCAGGCAATTAATTTACTCTCTAGCCAAAATTTTCCAACCTGAATATGTAAAATTAAACATCTGAATCTATTTTTAGGTACTAAAATAAATGGCCTGATTTTCAGAGGTCATTTGTACCCCAAATATTCATTAAGTTGACAGGGGCTCTGCCTGCCCTTTGCCTCTGAATAACTCATTTCTTCTTGTGTATGTAAGTATGGATTTAGATGCTCAGCTCCTGCTATCAAACACTATCCTCAGGCTTCTCATGCAATGGAGTATGGTGCAGGGAATGCCTGAGCTAGCAAGACACAAGGAAAATACGCTTAAACAGCTCCATACTGGTCAGGGTCAAAAGTGACACTTCTGTACTTGCATGTCTCAGCACAGGACTCCCCAAAGACTTTTCTGGCAAAATCTGTTAAAATGTCACTCTTCTCGCACAATATGCATGTCTGAAGAGATTTCATTTTCCTGGATATAATCTTGTGCACTTCATTTAGGTGCTTAATTTAGATGTTATGCACAAAATCCTGTTTGACCCTAAAAGGGAGCTGGAATTTGCCCACCACAGTGGAGAGAAAGAGAGCACCTCTGAAGATAAGCAGAGGGAAGGGAAATCCACTCATATTTTAAGTGTCTATCTTTCCACTGAGAGTATAGAAAATTAATAGAGAATGTTAGGTGCTTCCATCCACTCAGGACCCAGAGCATTTTAGCCCTCCTCAGAGAAAGATATTGGGTAAAGGTGACACTGTCTATGCTTAATAGTCTTGTGGTTTGAGTATTCACTGAGAAAATGAGGGGTTTGCATTCCCAGCCCTGATCATCTTACAAGGGACTAAATCCACCTCTCCTATCACCCTCAAGAGTGACCTAACCAATATGCCATGAATATTTGGAGTGAGGCATTTACTTTTCCTTCTCCTGAGACTGAGCTGCTATGTAGCCAGGAATGCAAAATTCATTATTCTCCAAAAGCATCAGGGAAAAAAAGTGTTGGATTGTAGTCACAGAGACAGGTCTGAGAAGGGGAAGTCTCCAGCTTTCAGCCTGCTCTTGTGGAAATCAAACATATCTCACCTTGTTCAGCAAGGAACAAAAATAAGGAGGTAGCCCTCTTATTCCTATGCCTTTCTGTTTGAGAATATGCTTTCTCATGCACTACTTCTTGCTCTCAGAGCTCCTTTTACTGACTTCACAAACACTCAGATTTAGAAAACCACAACTGTTCAAGGTTCCTGGTGGTTTACATGTTGGCAAAGTGTTCTTGACACAAGTATCATCCCCTAACGTTAGAAGGGTATAGATTGAGAGTTTTCATCCCTTGTTTGTAAAAATGAGATGGACAAAAAAATGTCACTTTTGGAAAGTAAGGTATGTTGGGTCAGGATTCAAGGGTCTGTTAGTTCAGCAAGGATAAAGTTTCTCTAGTGGAATGTGTGGACAGTTCTTTCTTGAAGAAGAATTCTTAAGCATATTTGTTGTCATATATTCAGATTTAAATATGTCTGGATTTGTTTCCAAGTTATTTCTCAGACTTCTGCTGCAGAGTGGAACCTTCAAAGATACCTCATGGTAAGCAGGATGGGATGGTCCAGTCTACTGTCAGGCCCTGAATGTCAAGACATTAATTAGCATTTTGACTTAATAAATTAAATAACCTGCCTACAAATGGGTCTAGATATCAAACTGCACTCAGTGAAAGATGTTTAGACCCAGGTGTAAGTCTGGTAACTTCAGTCTTCCCAGGTCTAGTCTGAGGCTTAACTGTAGCACTTGCAGTTTGTTTCCCAGTGTCCCTCCTTGGTAACGCTCTCTCAAAGCAACTCATGATTAAAGTTGTCTTTTAGTCTTGCTTTGCTTTTACACCAGTATAGTCCAAAGTGGACTTGATTATGTGTAAATGGAGAGAGAGAGACGGAGAGAGAGAGACAGAGAGAGAGAGAGAGAGACAGAGAGAGAGACAGAGATAACAAACAGCTTAACTCTGGAAAAAAATATTACAAGGCTACACTTTTGAGATCTTCACTGAAAATTGTTCAGTCTGTGGTATTCTATGCTTCATTCACACTTAAAATACTTTAAACTTTAAAATAGAAAAATGAATGTGTAGGGGGTTTTGCACCATCTGTTACTTATCACTTGATCATACAAAAATATTTTTTTAAGGCTTCTTTACCTATGTTGTCAAATACATGGGATAACATTCAACAGTTTAGTAGACTTTGGTTACATCTGTCCATAATCCTGCAAGCAGAGTTTTTTCATGTAGTTTATTTGATTAAACAAGTGAAGCATTTACTCAGTACACAACTGATATAGGGGCGCAGTCAGTTATTTATGTATTTAAACACTTCTAGTGAAGGAACTTCTAGTGAAGGTACAAAATAGGGGCCACTAAAAACAAGGTCATCTTTAGTATTATGGAGCTTCACTCAGTAACCACAGAAACTTAGTGTACTGGAAATCTATCCATAGCTGAAAGTACAAATTTCAAGGGCAAATGGAATTTTATAGCTTAATGGAGAACTTAAATAAATAAACAATTAGAAAAATGTAGAAATAATGTGAGGCATCTGGTGGTGGTGAAAATGCTATGAAATTATGATTTATTTTTATTAGGTAGCAAAATTCATAGCAATATGTCTGTTTCTACATGAAGGACAGGACCTAGCACTCCAGGTGTGTCTCATTACTGCTGAGTAGAGATGAAAGATCGCGTCATCTGACCTGCTAGCAATGCTGCTACTGTCATGATTTAGGGATGGTATTCCCCAATTTAGTGCTTCTGCTGAAATGTGCCAAACAATTTGCCATTCGCTCATTCTCCCCTCCCTCTCCCCATGTGGTAGACTGGAGAGGAGACTTGGAGGCACAAAAGGTAAAGATCATGGGTTGAGATAAGAACCATTTACTGGACACAGCAATGAATAATAATAGAAATAATAATAGAAAAAATATAGTTATTATAATAGAAAAAAATGAACAGTAACAGCAACAATATTAATAAAAGTGTGTACAACAAAAAGGTGAACTGTATTGTTCATCACAGAAATTCCAGACAATACCCAACTCCTCCCTCTGCCACGCTGCACGACCCAGAAGTGGCCCCTTCTTCCCATAACCCTCAGCAATGGTGTTATAAAATAACCTCCCAGTCTTAGCCATGCCCCAGCCTGGCTACTGCAGAAATGAATTCTGTCCTGACTGAAACCAGGACACTCACTCATGCAGCCCAGCATGTTTTTTTGTCTTCTTGCCCTGAGCGTACACTGCTGACTCTTGTTCAAGTTATTCTATAGGACCCCCAGGACTTTTTCTCCAAAGCTGCTTTCCAACCAGCTGCCACACACAGACACACACACACACACTCCATGCTTACTGATGCATGGTGTTATTCCTCACTAGGGTCAAGACTTTTCATATCTTTTTGCTGAACTTAATGAGACTTTTATTTTGACCGGTTCTTCAACCTGTCTGGATCTCTCTGAATGACAGCACACAGCTGTGGTGTACCAATAACTCCTCCTAGTTGTGTATCATCTGGAAACTTGCTGAGAGAGCACTCTGTCACATCATCCAGGTCATTAATGAAGATATGAACAGTACTGGCCTACTTGTGACCTGTCCCTGAATGGATTTCGTGCTGCTGATCATAACCCTCTGGACCCACTTCTTCATCCAGTTTTCAGTCCATGTCACTTCCCACTTATCTAATCTATAATTTATCAATTTATCTATGAAGATGTTGTGTGAGAAAGTCTTGAACGCCTTATTAAAGCCAGGGGAAACAACATTTACTACTCTTCTCTTGTTAATCGCCTCATTACATAAGATTATAAGGTTGGCCAAACATGACTTCCTCTTTATACATCCAACAACTCCTGATGACCTTCTTGTCATTCATGTGTTTGAAAAATTTTTCTAGCTTTAGTTGCTCCATTACCTAAGCAGGGATTGAGGTGAGGCTTACTGGCCTGCAATTCCTCAGATCTTCCTTCCTGCGCTTTGTGAAGACAGGAGTGACATTTGGTCTCCCAGTTTTCAGGAACCTCTCTGAATCATCAGTACCTGTCAAAGATAAAACAATAATGGCCTCACAACAGCATCAACTAGCTCCCTCACCACACTTAAGTGCATGCCATCAGGCCCCATGGACTTACATATTTCCATCTTGCCTTAAGTTCCATAAACTGATCCTTCTCAGTTGAGAGTGAGTCTTTCTTTCTCCAGATTCTACAAATACTTTAATATTCATTGCTCTTCCTTTAGTTTCTGATGAACAGGCAATATTCTTATGAATATACTATCATTTTATTGTGAAATACATATTTGTGAAAACCCTTGAATGTCATGATACTTTTGGTTTTACATTTCACTTAAGCTGTACTGGAACCCTCCTGGTTTATAAAAAGCTTTCCATGTGACATATTTGGTGTCCTCACAGGGAAAGAAAGTCTCATGAGGAAAAATCAAGACGTATTGTAGAGAAGTAAAAATTATGAGAGAGAAAATGAAGACGGGGAGAGAAACCCATCAGAGAAGACACAGGAAATGATAAGTAAAAAGATGTACTTATTTTAATAAATCCCATGAGAAAGACCATTCAAACCTAGCACTGACACCTGAAGACAGTAAAAGAGAAAGTGGCAAAGTTTTTCTGTCAATTATTAAAAAGACAAAAGAAGGATAAATGGGTGTTCTTAAGTATACACTGTCAGAAACTTTTCCCTAAAAGGCTCTCCTTTTTTATTAGGAAAGAAGACACGGCTTGAAGTGCCAGATGACAGGTGATAAGGAATACTTAGTGATGGAGTCTCCAGACTATTAAAAGGTCAGCAGCCAAATATTAGGAAGGTAAGCATTAAGGGATTCATAATTGTCTGAAGAGTTACTAATGAGGTATTCACAACATTGTAAATGATAATTTCTATCATTTGGCATACTCTATATAGACTGACTTTCCATAAATTTATTAGATTTTTATTATTCATTCTCTGGTTCACCAGATTAGTAAAATTCTAATCAGAGTGAAACACAATAGCAGTCTAATCAATTTGCATATTATAGGAAAAGTAAGGTAATGCCTCTTACAAAAGAACAACTTGAATATGCATTTCTGAGGAAGTCTCTGGTCAATTTGATTTTTTAGCGAAATATTTTTCACACTTTTTAGAAATTTCCTTTGATCAAAGATTTCTAATTTATTAATGAATACTCTTCAAGGTTTCTAAGGTAGAATAACAAAGAGAAAAGCTAAAATTTTCAAGCAAAAATAAAAAATTCTATTAGAAGTAGTTTTTAAATCCATTGCATACCCTTATTATTCAATGACATAGAAGGCATGCAAAATGTTACATTTTAAATAAATTTTAATGTTATATTTTCAAATCCTGCAAAAATAATCAGACATTTATTCATTATGCTATCATGTTTGTATGTATAGATGAATGTTTATATGTTTAAATGTCATGATAATAAATCAGAATTCATATGTATCCAGTGACCAGGAAAATGTTAGCTGTCTATTTTAACCTTACAGTTGCTACTTTGTGCTCTGGATAAAATCAAGAATGAATGAGGAAAAAATAGGGTACAACATATCACAAAAGCAACCATAACAAAAATAGAAAATTGTACTTATGAGGGGAGTCAGTCCAAAAATAATGTTGAGAAACTGATCTGTACTTCATATGCTGCATCATCAGTTTATTTAATTTTAGGAGCTTTTTACTTAAGATTTTGTCACAATATTTTGAAGACTGAGCTTCTTCTGGATATCCAGGTAGCACAACAAAACATTATGATTCATAAAATTGTATAGCACTTAACAAAAGGATAAAAAGAGAGGCAGCACTCTTCTGTCTCTGAATGATCCAAAAAAGCCTATCTCTGCCTTATCCTTCTAGAAGCTGTAATTTATTAAAAGAGCAGAATGAAGAAGTCATATATTAAATGAAGGCAAATATATTATTAAGTGAAATTAAAAGTAATTAGAATTATTTTACATTAGACCTATTTTATTTATTCTTCATGGAGAGTGATTTGCAAAACTCTTTCATATCAGAGGTCAGCTGCTGTGAAACATAGCATTCAATAACTTCTGAGGAGTGAATTTAATCTTAATTGTTGAGTTTTCACATTTCCACTGAGAGTTATGCAGAAACTTGAAAGATGCTTGTGTATTTTGTTCTCCTTAATATATGATGCATAAGCACCACTAGAATTCTGCAAAGGAGAGTATCTGCTTCATTTGATAACTGAGCAGAGATTCTCATTGCTAGACCATTCTGGCATGCCATTCAAATATTGACCAAAGAGTCTGAGCCCATCAGACTGTTGGCTCTAGTCAGAAAGTCTAGTAACACTTGAAAAAATATGGATCTAACTCTTTGTCCAGGGGTTGAAAGGGACATGGAAATCAGGTCTTTAAAATTCTGGAATGAGTGTTATGTCACAGGCCCAAAAAGCAGATGGCACCTTATCTTCCTTTGAAAAAGAGGAGAGTTAGTCCAATTTACTGAGATATGCAATGTCAACTCATAGTGATGGGAGCAAATGGTGCAAGTATAAATATACACTCCCACTTCACCACTAGTTATTCTGAAACAATTTTGTTTCTCAGAATCACTGTAGTTTGGGTGAAATATTTAAGCAGTCAGCATACCACAGAAATTAAGGATGACACTACACTGTTTTATTGAGGTGCTTAATTTCACAATACCTGACTGAAATTTTAGGGGGTTAACCTAAGTGCACAAAATCCACTCCACTTAACTTCAGTTCTTCCCAGTAAACAAAGAGAAGTGAGCAGCCCCAGTGGAAATTTTTTACCCATTTGGCTTAGGCACCAATTTCAGGATGGGATACATCACCCTATCAAACAACTTTCATTATTGGACTTAGGCAATTTAAAGTAGATATTGAACATCTTTAAACTAGATTTTCAGGTATTTCTGAAATAATTTTTAAATAGCTCCAGAAGGCAATCCATGTTATTCAAGAAGACCCTGATATCTCCCTCTTCAACTGAGACTTTAGGAAACTAAACAGAGTTTCTCAAACAGAGAAAATGGAGTTCTTTCATTGTTCTATATTTAGTCTGTGCATTTCTATTGGACATTACTTGATAGCAGGAAAATGTTTAGTTTGTAGTAGTTTGTGTGTTTAAATTGCATCATGAGATGCAGACATGTAAATGAACATCCATTTTTGTTACACAAAGAAACAAAAATATATATATATAAATATGTCCTTTCAGACAACTAAAACAGTATATAGATTTTAAACCCATTGACAAAAGATATTAAAGAATTTAAATCTTCTGACTTTAGACTGCTTATTAACTGTCAATGACCTCAGGAAATTGATATAATATAATGCTAAATGTCATGACTAGCATAGTTATGTCTGCATAAATTCAAAAATTTTCTTAATCCAAGTGCAATAAAATAGAAATAATATTCTAACAGAAATTTGTCTCTGGCAGTTTCTTAGTGACACGCTTTCAAGAGCCTGATTATTTAATCAGTGTTGTTATGATAAATCATAATGGTTAAAACTACTGTGACAGCAGCAAATTTTTGTAATCTCATTCCATCACATTTCTTAAATTATACAAATCAGAAAGATTAAGAATAAATCATAGTATAGGGTTCTCCAAATCAAGGCACTGACTAGAGCATCAAATCTCATGAAAAAGGAAAGGTCCTGACTAAAATAAACTAAACCTGTTGGAAAAAGTGTGAATACCTATGATGGTTGATTTTCTATGCCTCGTTATGCTGAAGGTTTCTGCAACGATATGGTGCTTCTCCTGACCATGGACTATTAGT
>JAWWLZ010000118.1:77427958-77450283 GCA_035041345.1 Poliocrania exsul
TGGGAAGAAGAAGGAATGACTATGCAGTTTTACATTTAATACACTTAAACTACATTAAAAACATCAGTGTTTAAAGCATTCTCAGTAGCTGGCTGATCTTCTTCTTCAGCCCATTTCTGGCATGAAGTTCTCCAAGCTTCATATGGTGAATGCATTGCCACAAATACCATCCTATTTGTGCACAGCTTTAAGAAACCAGGATTTTAGTAACAGATATGAAAAGCTATGCAAAGGCATAAAACTTTCTTCTACAAACCTGTCAGAAATTATAGGACTGTGAGAGGCTTGAGTGAACATGGTGGTATTCAGTTGAAGGTTGGACTTGATGAGCTTTGAGGTATTTTCCAAATTTAATGATCTATGATTCTATTCATACAGACTGAAGAATGAGATCCTGGAAAGCAGTGCCACAGAAAGGAACCAGGGCTTCTGGTTGATGGCAAATTGAATGTGAGTCAGGAGTGCCCTGGCAGCCAGGAGGATCAGCCATGTCCTGGAGGACATCAGGCACAGCGTTGCCAGCTGGTTGAGGGAGGGTATTGTCCTGCTCTGCTCTGCACTGGTGTGGCCTCACCTTGAATATTGTGTGCAGTTTTGGGCACCACAATATAAAAAAGATATTCAGTTATCAGTGTCCAAAGGAGGGCAACAAAGATGGTGAAGGGCCTTGAGGGAAACTCGTATGAGGAGCTTCTGAGGTCACATGGTCTGCTCAGCCTGGAGAAGAGGAGATTGAGGAGAGACCTCATTGCAGTCTACAAATTCCTAATGAGGAGAAGAGGAGGGACAGGCACTGATCTCTTCTCTGTGGTGACCAGTGACAGGACCTGAGGGAATGGCCTGAAATTGTGACAGGGAAGGTTGAGGTTGGATATTCGGAAAAGGTTCTTCACCCAGAGGGTGGTTGGATACTGGAACAGGCTCTCCAGGGAAGTGGTCACAGTACAAGGCTGACAGAGTTCAGGAAGAGTTTGGATGACAGGCCCACAGTGTGACTCTTGAGGATGGTTGGTCCTGTGTGGGGCTGAGGGTTGGACTTGATGATCCTTGTGGATCCCTTCCAACTCAGCATATTCTGTGATTCTGTGATTCTATGATACTATGACTTTTCTCCTTCCTAAAGACAGATTGCATTCTGACTAAAATCTCTTTCTTTCCAGATTAAATGGAAAATAAAAAAAAATCTAGCAAGAGTTGTCTCATTTTTTTTTCTGGAAGAAAAGATAAATAAATTTCAGAAATAAAAGAAGAAAAAATGCAGATACTGAAACTGATATCTTAGAATAATTCCTTCTTTCTTCTTTCAAAAGTCTGACTTTTCAAGATTTCTAGATTTTGAACCACAATAATTAGAGTGTCTAAATATACAGCAGCTAGAAGTAATGGAAGATCATATTTTCACCTAAAGATGCAGGGGTAATACAAAGAAAGGACTTCAAATAAATAATGGTCTACTAAAGTCAAAGTAGAAATAACAAGACTGAGAGGTCAACAATTATAACTAATAATACTACATCATAGAATAATAGGCTGGTTTGTTTTGGAAGGGAACTTAAAGATCATCTAGTTCCAAGCACCCTGCAATGGACAGGGTCACTGGCCAGTAGACCAGGTTGCTCAAAGTCCCATCCAAGCTGGCCTTAAACACTTCCAGAGATCAGACTTCCACAGCTTCTCTGAGCAACCTGTTCAAGTGTGCCACACCTTCACAATAAAGAATGTCTTCCTATTATCTAATCTAAACCTATCATCTTTCAATTTAAAGCCATTCCCCCCTTATCTTATCACTACATGCCCTTGTAAAAATTCCCTCTCTGGCTTTCTTGTAAGCCCCTTTTAGGTACTGGAAGGCTGTTATAAGGTCTTCTTGGATCCTCCTCTTCTCCAGGCTGAACAACCTCAATTCTCTCAGCCTGTCTTCTTAGGAGGGGTGCTCTAGACTTCAGATCGTCTTCATGGCCTTCAACCCAGACTCCTTCCACCAGGCCCATGTTTTTATCTTAATCCATATCCTAATGCATCTTCTATGGAAAGATATAAATTAAAATCTTAATCATTTTTTGGTCAAAGAATAAAAATTGGATTGTTTTTCCACAGTTCAGCTTATGAAATTACACCCGATGATGTCTAAAGCAGTAGCAAGTGTGTTAAGAGAACACAGTTTTAAACAGATTCATGCCAGGGTCGTTGTACGATCCATGCAGATAGAATGTAGAAATATATGTCATATACTTTCTCTCTACATATATGTAAAAATATATATATATATACACACACACTCACACATAAATATACATACATATATGTATATATATACATATGCATACATATATATACATATATACACATACATACACAGGCACACACACACGCACATACATATATACACATACACACTCATATATACACACACATACATATGCATACATATATGTATAAATATATATATATATAAAATATAAAATATATATTGTAGATGAAGCACCTTTGAAAATCTTACCGGGTTAGTAGCTTCACAAAGTGTTCATGTTAATATCCTACCATTAGTATTTTGTTTACAATACTCATTTGGATTTGAATTTCACTTTTTAAAGCTTTTTGCATCCTGATTTTTAAGACTTTAAATTTTTTCCCATTACAATATATTCTTTCAGTCTCCGAAACAAGGAGTCTAGGTTACCTTCAAATAGTACACTTGGTTGTTCTTGAATTCTTTGAAGCTGAATAATGTGGCACACTTGTGGACTTACACTCTTACACTCTTTCAGACATTAAAGTTGTTTCTTCTTCTTGTTGTAAAGCCTAGCTCTCTTGAGGTGTTGTTTCTAAGACACCCAATCACCTTGAAGAAACATGCACTGGTATCCACATATTATTATTGGCTCTTATGTTTCATACATTAGCATAACAACTTTCGCTTTTGAAAACGCTTTTCAAAGGTGCCATTTGTGAGAATCAGGGCACTGCAGAAAGACCTACAATGGGGAAATTGAAAAGACAGTCTTACAAAGGTAATCAACTTGCCTTTGGTGGCTTTTTCATATTATTTTACTCAGTGAGGTTTTAGCATGTTTTTCCATTTTTGTAGACTAGCTCATCCAAATGTTTTTGTAACTTCATGAGTGTGTCAAAGGTCCTCTGTGGGAATTCTGTGGGAAATATGTAGAATGACCTGCCCATAAGGAACAAGGAAAATATCACAGCATGAGAGAGTGTGGAAGCTAAAATGAAATATTTTCAGCTGTCTGTGAAGCGTTAAAAGCAGTGCAATAGGAATTCCATGTGCAAAAAGTAGTTGCATTTCTATGTTCAAATTCTAGTTCCAAAATTTCATTTCAGTATTGCTAGGTGGTCAACAGTTTAAAAATAGGTCAAGGTATTGAAAAAAAGTGAGGCTGTTTTCATTTACAAATTTTTTTACTACAAACTTACATCAGACAATCATCTCTCTTCAGGCTTTTGTTGGCTTTTACCTTCTAAATAGTGAAAGGGAAAATTTACAGTCAGCCAGCCACATGGAATCTCCAATGACATTATATGACAAGGTGACAAAGCTGTCACCAATCATTGGCCTTAACTATGAAGGAAATAAAGATGTGAAGATCCTGAGAGATTCACTACTTACATCAGTTCTTCCTGTACCAACAGAATGAATCCATTTGTGACATGTTATAGCACCTGAACTGCCAAATGCTAACAGCATAAACCACTTATAGTTAAGTTCTGCTTTCCGAGGTTGGTACAAGAGTTGCTCTGTTTATAAGAAGATCATCACAAGATACTGAGTACTTAAAAGAATAAAACAAAACAAAAAATCCGCCACACCTCAATTTAATTCAAACTAAAGATGTAGTTAAGTATGTTTCTAATAGTATACCAGATCACCAGAAATTATTTTTGAGCAGCAAGCAGTTAAAATCAGAAAAATGATTGACAAATTTGCCACAACTCTAAATGCATTTGATGGGATAAGTAGGTCCTTAACTCTGACGACATCTAAGCTTGGACAAAAATGTAATTTATGTAACTAAAAATGTACTAGAAATAATTATTTTTCCTCCTATGTAAATGACACAGTGGTAATCCCTGTGGCAATCACACAGTTATAGAATTAAAATGTTAAAAATCTCATGTGACTCATACAGCTTTTCAGATAAACATCAACTCCTATCCAGTAGATTTCACAGATCCCAGTCTAGGGCCTGAAATGCATACCAAAACAGCTAATGCTGCAGTCTCTCATAAAGAGGGGAGTGCTCTTAAGAAATGAAGAAGTGTCGGTCAGAGACTGTAGTAGCCACATGATAATGCAAACTATACAGCTTTTTCATGAAGTGCAGTGGAGACACACATGTGCTACATGTCAAGAAGTGACAGCTGCTCTGTGCACTAGAAATTTCATGATCTCCTGTTCCTTTGAAGCAAACGGTCTCCTCAGATTTTCCATTTCCTTTCTGTGAGTTCCTTATAATATCTTTTATTTCATTTCCTGTTAATAGCCACATACAAGAGCTTTAACTTTACTTTTCTAGTTTAGCTGAAATTCATGGTTATTTATGCATTTGAAGATAGCATGTACTACATTCCTCACATAGACATTTACTTACCTAAACCTCTGGTTTTGCATGGGAAAAAAGAAAGGTAAGGTTGACTTACCAATACCAGCTCTTTTCCTGTTTTTAAAAAAACTGTCACACTTGTCATTCTGTACACAAAATGCTTGTATTTCCTTACTGGCATACATTGCTCAAAAGATTCTCTTCTCATGTACTTCAGTTCTCATTTGTGCAATCTACAATGAGAACAGGAAAAGACACAAGAGGCAAATTCGTTTGTTTAAATTCATTCTGCCAACAGACCGTGAATTACTGACATATTACATACTCAGTATTGTGAAAATAATTCCCGTCACATATATATCTCTTGGATTATTCCATATAAAAAATTAACTAATAGAAATGCTTATTTCTTAAAAACTTTTACATAAAAATGTAAAAGTCAAAAGGATTTACTGATATAATGTCAATTCATAAAAACTACAGTACCATTTTTGAAAAGATATTGAGTTCACCTATAACCTGTAACACAACCCATCCACCATAACCCTGTAAGCCTGAATTTGACAGGTAATTCTTTTGCTATCACTTCAAAAAAGTCCATAGATAGGATTTATCTCACCTCATTTCAGATGTGTACATGTCTATACCTGAGCTAATCTCCTCAGGATCCTTTTACTGGCAATGGATGCAGCAAAAAAAGGCACCCTGGGGCACTATTCATCTGGGCTATATTAGAAATTTTCTATACCCTCAGATGAATCATGCCCAAGAAACTCTGAATTTCAGTTCATTGATTAAAGAGATAGCAAAGTGTGGCACAATAGTAGGTCATATTAATCCTAACCTTTATACGCACACAGGACAAACCCAACCTGAACAAGATCTGTAAAAAGAATGCATACTTTGGGATGCATCTACTTTGGGTTACTGGCCAGAAGATCTGCATCAGGGATAAATGTCAAGGAGGTTCAGGACTCATTATCTGATTATTTAGATTCTTGAAAACAGATTTCCAAAGCTGGAGAGGACAAGTCCTGAGGAAGTTCTTTGACATTGCTTTGGGCAAGGGGGTAGAGCAGATGAGGAGCAGGGAGCACTTCCAATGAAAACTATTCAATGACTGAATGTCCCGGGTCTGGATGCACCAAAATGAATGTCCAGAAATGATCTGTCACTTTTGGAAACTTTGCTCTGGCTTGTTATATAAGTTGTGTTCTGTGTCCTGATCTCTTTAGAAGCAGGTCTTGAATAATAATAAATAAATAAATGAATAAGTAAGTAAGTAAGTAAGTAAGTAAGTAAGTAAATTCTTGCCTAATATCATCATGAAAATATGGAAGTCTTGCTAAATGTACTGGATGTTCCATATGTAGATGAACCTTGGACTCAATCTCTGCTGTCTACACAACATTGCAAAACAACAGACTGTCTTGGCTAGATATCTGATTAATATTTTAATTTAAATGCAGATACTTCTTTCAAGAGATGAAAAATTTCAGCAGGCCAAAACTGTGTTAAAAAAAACAAAAATGAAGAAGAAAAAGGAACAACTGTTTCTTTCCTTATGAGGAGCCTTTTAATACCTCTGCTAGACTCAAGCTCCTTATGAAATATAGACCTTTCACACTCAGGATAAAAACCATAATACTTATTCCTTACCAGTGAGGTATATTAATAGTAGATGCAGCTTGACATGTTGGTCATTATGGCCCTCAGGAGCTGTGCTATAAATGTCAGGAACTGTTGTTGGAGAGTTAAGGGCTTGTTTCGTGCGGGCTATGGTAAGTGTATCTTGTTTTCTGTCATGTTTTAGGGGTCCAAACATACATTCAATTGTTCATATACAGTGAAGGAGAACAGAAATATACCTACTAATACATGCATTAAGAGTATTAATGCCTCATCACCCTCAAATAATATTTGAGTACTTGCTATGTTTATTTTGCTATCTAAAAAAACCACATAGAAAATAGAATTAAAAAAAAAAATTGGAAAGGCAACAGTAAAGTACCAGCAAAAAAAATTATGTCCTTACAGGATGATTTGCACTAGTGATGGTGTTCCCAGGTGCTTTCAGAAAAACATGCTTTTAGCTATTATATTTGCAATTCCACTGAGCTGCTACAAGGAAATGCAGTATGTCACCACTTTTACTGAACTCTAGTAGTGTAGCCAATTGTGGGTCACTGCACTCATACAGCCAATTCATTATAAAACCAGGCTAAAATTTATATTATGCAAATAAGCTTACTAGCCCATATTAAATTACAGCTATGCTGGGATGCACAATGAACCACTCTATAGGGATTAGCTGGGGACTTTTTATTTATTTTTAGTTCTTATGGTAAGCCAAAACTAAGCAGAAATAATTCACCATGTAAATACTTCAATGAAATTGAACTATTCATTTTCAAGAATCAAAAACTGTTTCTCAGTATTAGAGGACAGAGATTAGCTTTATTCTAGAGAGCTCGCCTTACCTAAAGCCCTCAGATTACCTGCATTTAAATTTCTCATCACAGTTCTTTAAAATGTCTTGTTAGCAAATTGTGCAATTATATTGAACATCCAAATATCTTATATTGGAATGCATATATATCGACTTTGCTTAAAAGTGAAAATGTAAGGAAGTGTGTCTGTTGCAGTGAAAGATGTTAAACTAATGAAGTGTTGTGCCCATTCTCTGGTTCTGGTCTGTGACAAACTTCTTTCAAATCACAGAGAAGCCAGAACTCTTTCTTTAAGGGTCAGAATTTGTCTCTGAAACAGGTTTTGTTTGTTTCTTTGTCTAAAACCCCTAACTGGTAAAAAATCCCATGCACAATTTTTGTAATATGCCAAAGCTCACACTGAAATTAAATAATTTTTCCGTTTGCAGATGCAAGATGAAAGAAAAATGAAAGTCAGACAAAAAACACTGTGTTGGTTTGGTTTGGTTTGGTTTGGCTTTTTCCTGAAAATGAAAGCATGGAAGTATATGAGGTCCAGAGATCTTTCTAATTTCAGCAGATTCTGAAAAAATTTGAATAAAAGACAGAATAAATTTTTCTTTCATATTTTTTCTTTCTCTTAGTTTTAGAACTGTAGCCAATGCCATACATTGTCTTTTTCTGCTCTTTATTTCCCACTACTTCTTTAAACTATATCACAATGGTGCTAATCCTTTTATTTTCAGTCTCAAGGAAACATACTTTTTGTGTCTTCACTGGGAAATATCTTAATGTTGGGATTGAGCCACTGAAGAATAAGGCTGTTTACAGACTTTTCTCACATATTTGAGGACATTGTGGCTGCTATGTGACTTTGTCTTCTTACAGAGCTGTCAAGTCTATTGAACTACATTCTCTGCTTGGGCATGCTTATGTACAGTGGAAGGAAAAATCAATATACATCATTGAAATAAAAAATAAGTGAAGATCATATTCAACCTCACAGAAACTCATAGAAAGAGTTAAGACTCAGCAGAACATTAAAAATAGACATTTTTTTCTTATAGTACAGCATCCTGATAATCTTGATCCTTAGAGAGATAGCAGTAAAATTTCAGTTGTACAATGAAAGAAATTGATCCTTCCAGTGTATTTATCATGTTTAAATGTTTAAAGCTGTGATATGATTCTGCTGTGAAACCACTGAATTATTACAGGCAAAAATAAATCAGTGTGTGAAAAGTAAATGCAATAAATTACAATAAGAAATATGCGTCACATTTTTGGTGAAATCCATGTCCAAGCAAACCACTCAGGAGTAACTATGGAAATAAAAATCCTAGTGAAAAAAAAGAATTTATCACCTTGAAAGTCAGGTAGGAATTATCTTATTCTGCCACCTAAGTATTAATCACAGACTTACCTAGTCATCTGGGCTCCACGAACACTGAGTGGAAAGGCACAGACACTCCAGTGGTGACACTTTATTTGACACAAGTATGGATCTTGTAAACTTTCTACCTGATACTCAATCTTTTTATCTCTTCATTGACTTTCTTGGGAGAACTACCTGAGAAATCTATGTTCTAAATAGTTAAAATTGGGTGAAAAGTTCAACAGTCAGCCAAAGCAAAGACAATTTTAGTTTCTCACTAAAAACTAGAAACTATTTGTAAATTTTAAGTAAACATATTGTCATAAAAAACACAACTGATTTTTTTTTTTTTTTTAACACAGAAAAATTCACATGTCAGGTCTTAGAGCTACTTGTCATTCACAATTTTTTTTCCTTATTGTCCCTATACATCTCCCAAGTGAAGAAAAAAAAAAACCAAACAAAACTAACCAAACCAACAAACAAAAACAAAACCAAAGAAACCTCTTGGACACTTAAATTGCAGCTGTAGCACTCCTAGTTGCTGGCTCATGGTTCCAACAGCTGCAGCTAGAGACCATTTGTGCTCCAAGCAGTCTGGAGGATGGTGAAGGGCAGTGGAATGGGACTGTTGGGCTCTGAGGGAAATCAGGGGGCTGCAGAGGTGGCCCCACCCAACCAGGGAACTATTCCAAGTAGACATGGTTATTCAAAGTGCCATTCACACCCTGAAGTTGCTGCTGCTTCATCCACTGCATGTTTTTAATATCTTCTGATGATAAAGTGAACTGTGCATGGTGTGGGCCTAGTAACTAAAATCAGCATCCTCTCAGCATTGTTTCTGTCAGATTACATAGGTCAGAGCCTCTCTGGCAGTCAGTCATCTTTATGCAGCCAGTGGTTAAGAGACCAGCAGCCTGTCACATGCTAATCACATAACTTCCCAGCCATAGCTGAAAGTATCTCTTTTCCTGTCACTTAGTCCCTGAAGCACACAAATATTTTCTTTGTCCCTTTCCTCTTTTGTTGGAGGGCACTGTATAGGTCTGACCCATTGCCCCTACATACAGACTGACAGGGGACACTCAGTGGTGACTGGAGTTAGTAGTTGACACAAAGAGCAGATGTCTTAGACTAACAAACACACATCACACACTACAGCTCCACCAGTTAAATGAGGCCTTTATTTTTCCATGACAATAGGAGGCCTGGAACATGCAGCTGCTGTGTAAGATATGGCAACATTGTAAAAAACCATTGAAATCCAAAAGGTAACGATGTGAAGTAGATTCAACCTCTTAAAATCTTATTTCTCTTATTCTGTATACTTCAGTGGCCTGCCTTTAGATTTGAAATTAAATAAAACAGAAAGCAAAATCAGAAGGAAACACAATTCCTCCTCCTCCTCCCTCTGTACTCAGAAGTATTCCTCTGGCTAAACACAATGCAAAATAGGGGGTACATGCACACACGCACATCTCTATCATTAAGGTGAGCTTTTCTGTGCCTTTTCTGAATCTATGTGTGACAAATGTGGTGCAGATAATGGGAGGGCCTCTGGCTGCTGTGGGCTGGTTATGAATACTCCAGATGCCAACTGCTTCAAAGAAATATTCTTGGTAACACCATACACTTTATCAACATGTGTTTCCAACAAAAACTATTCTCATTAAAAAAGGTGTGATAAATATAGGACTTAATTCGTGTCAAGAACATAACGAGACTTCTGTGTAGCTTGATGAGGTAAAGATTTAGCAACATAGTGTCTATAAGCTTATCAAATAATGTATAAAAAGTAGAAAAAGAAAATAACTAAAGTTAATAACTAAGCAGCCTTTTGAAGTAAAATAAATACAGTGCAGATCAAAGATAATCTGAGAATACCTAAATACAATAGAGAAGTAAACCCATTCAAGATAAGGAAGAAGCACAGATTGTCTCTAGTTAAATTTTAAGTTAAGAATCACACCAAAGAAGAACCCAGCCCCATGACCATCAAGAAGCAACACACAGAATCAGATGAAAGGATCTCAAAGCAAAGAAAGAATATAATTTATTGGAACTGGTTAAAAATAAACCTCCTTTGACGGTATAAAAAAGGAGCCTGCAAGCTCAAATGTGTGTCACTGATGGAGCAGAGACTCCCAGTGCACCCAGCGCTGCGCTGTTTACTATATAGCTTTCATTACTTATAAAATTAACTACCCTTTATAGCAAATGATTCGCTATTTGGTTGGTCGTTTATAACAAAGGCAAACATCTATTCCTTTCTCTTCCTGTTTTCTATTGCTTCCAGTGTTACAGGAGAGTTCTCTGAAAAGTCTACTGTTTCTCATACATTTGTATTTTATATGTGCATCACTCACAAGGAAACTGCTTTTAACTCCACATTTGTATCTTCACTAGGAGAAGGCATCTGACAGTTATGCTGACATGTTTAATTTTAAAGTGTCCAAAAGTCTTACAAACTGTAATTAAAGGTGCAAAAGCTCCATATTAAGGAAATTTTTGCTGTATTAACAGTTTAAAATGTTTAGGCAAACAAAGTAATCCCAGTGAACTCTGCAGGTGTAAGTAGAGCAAGCCTATAGTTATATTTTCTTGGAAAGAAAATGATGATCTCCATTTTCTTCATGGAGTTCAGAGGCTTTCCCCCAGAAATAATATCTCCTTCTTTTTATGGCAAATTGAGCACAGAAATCCAAAACGTGTGTTCATTTGCTGAAGCAGTACAATGTGCTCTGAGACCACAGTTTCAAGGCAGTGACTGGCCAGCTGCCCAGAGCCTCTCCAGAAGGGTGTCCCGCAGCTTTACATAGGGACTACAGTTCTGGAGGCAAACAGTGACTGGATTGACATGATAATCTAGAAAGCCAAAGAACTGATGGATCAGCCCAAACAAACATCTCTATTACTGCAATTGAAAATTCCTTTCCATCACACACACCTTTATAGGTGAGAAGTCTGTGGAAGAGGAGAATATGATTAACCCATGCAATTTCTAGTGGGTAGTATACAAACAAACAACGACGCCCTGAGGGTTCTCCTGTCTATATAGAAAAGGAAGACAAATTTGGGTTTCTTAGCTTTGCAAGTGTCACCTGGGAATACATTTATATGGAAGTCCGGGCAAGTGATAGATGACTTCGAGTCCTAGGGTCTGTATCCATATGTGTCAGAAAACTATGGTAATTATGTTGCAAACAGGCAACAGTGACTGCAAAGTAGCTACATTATGAAATCCAGATACATTCTTTTCGCCACTGGAGGGCTCCCATATTTTTCCATTAATTCCATAAGTACATGTTAAGAGTTGAGGAAAAACCCCCAGAATATATGGCTTAAGCGAAGTGTATTTCCTTCTTCTAAATGCAAGTAGGGGCTCACAGCAAGGATTTTTTACACTTTCATTATACCTTTCTTTCAAGAATAAAATAAATATGATTTTATATTAACAGCAACAATACCCAGAGATAACATATGTCATAAGGCGATTGCAGGATGTTGTACAAAGAAAACTGGGAATATTTAGCATGGTTATATAGAGACAAATGAGTGGAATTGAGTGAATTTGTCAAAGCTGCCTACTAAGCCAGCAGATCTCAGCTCAGATCGCCTTCAGTTTTCCCCCTTTATGTTAGAATCATTAGGATACTGCAAAACAGTCAAGTGCAATGTCTATTAGTCTGCATTACCTGCACAGCCTTCATTACTGTAAAACCAGATGCTTTTAACAACTCCAGTGTATTTATCCTCAGGAAGCACTGCAGCACAAGAGCATTTTTGTCAATGCTAAGATATCTCAACTGTCTTCCAAGCTCTAAGCTGTCACTCCTATCACTGAACTCTCTTTCCTTTTCCTAAGTATGCTGCTTTAAATGGCCTATTTTGCTTAGTTTTTATTATTATTTATGACAATTTAAGAAATGTAGGTAAGGTTATCACATAATCACAAAAAAACCCCATTTAAATAAAAAATTGGTTGTATTTTTATTTGCTGCATATTATTGTGAGATGAGCCTTCCCTTTTGATGATTTAACTGTCTATGTGTTTATATACCATGGCATATATCATTGTTATCAAAACTGTCTATATATATTAGGGTTTATTACCTAATTAGGTATGCCTTTCAGGCATTTGCCTGAAATCAGAATCAGCAAGAAGTACTGCATGTATCTGACTGGATGAGTACCTTTTACAGATACTGCCTTTTCTGTCATTTTAGCTTCTCTTGGCATTTAAATCTAAACTAAAGAAATATCCATCTACTTGCAAGCCTGACACTCACAAGTATTTTAAGTGCTTGGATAACCAGAGAACAGTTTTAATACATGACAGACCAGGAGATTCTGTAACATGAGGTCTGCCAACATTGCTGTACCAGGAATGTGCCAAGAAGAAATAAGCTGTCACTAAAAATATAGCTCCTAACACCTTTTAAAATTATTTAGCCTTTTTGAAGCAGATGAGAGTATTAGAGGAATGGTAGGAGGTAGATATCTTCTAAATAAATTATGGAAAGGAAACAGCCCCACAAGAATCCTTCTATAAGAGCAAGGAATGTTGCACACACAAAACTGCAACATAGAGATGCTAATTAAAAACAAAGAGGCTGCTCAATAGGACAGTTGCACAGCACATAAGTTAATTTCTAGATGTAGGAATTTGAATTAACTATATGTAATGATCATATTTGTGTGACAGAGTTTGCTGGTATCTTATGTGTTGTAAGAGGACATAAGAGAAAAGACACACAATATGGGTTTGTTTCTTTATTTGAAGAGCGAGCAAATCAGGAATAGCAAAGCTATTTTAGAGAAATCTCATCACACTAACAAAACCATCTTTAGCAATCCAGTGTTTCTGAAGGGCAATCTTATTTAATTTTAAATGAAAATCTCAATATAATCTATTCCTCTGCAATTATTAAAAAAAAAAACCAAACAAAAAAACAAAAAAACCAACTTGCATTGAAATGTTATCCAGCAGCATAAGATAGGACAATTTGTGTTTTCTTTTTTCCAGAATAAGGTACTTTTATGACAGTTCTTATATTTTACCCTAGTTTTGTGGCTGCCCAAAATCTCTCAAATGTTTAATAATTAGCATCTGGTTGGAAGTCAGCTGTTTTAGTGACTGCCTCTACTGCTTTTCTTTGCCAAGAGAAATTCTAATATCTCAGGAAGGAGCCAGTAAGAAATGTAATGCCAGAATATTCTCAGCATCACATCCCTGTCATATGAACTCAACCTTACAAAATACTCCCCAGAACTTCATGCTATAGTCATAGTCCTCCTCAAGTACACTTAAAATTAATTCCTCTGACCAAGATTTTCACAATTGATTCACAGATGACTTTTTTCCTACCATCTACGCTGCAACACCACCCTCCTTGTCACTGTTCCTTTTGGCATCAGGGATGGACATAAAATCTCTTCAGACTCAGAACACTGCCTCCATAACAAATGTCAAGTACACTATTAAAAGGCTTGTAGGAAGTTAGTAGTAAAGCCCACTACATCGCCCACATTTAGAAAAAGATATATAGCTCATTGTATCTTCAGATAGTTAAAATATATCCAGTACAGAGTTATAATTACCATTAAGTATCAATGGATTTTTGAGTCATTTATGTTAAGATATTATTTTATACACAGATTGTTTTATGTTACATTTTTGATGAGTCATCACCTCAGATATTTCTTAACTCTGTTTAGGAGAACTGCTTGATATTTTCCATTTCTCTTCAGCAAGATCTTGGCATTTCTTATGAACTTGCTGGTATCACATTTTGTCTGTCTTATTACATCTTCATCAGAGTTCTAGGAGGACAATCTTTCTGCTTGTCAGCTCCTTTCATGCATACAGGAAAATCCGACACATCTGCAGCTGAGTATTAGCAAATATTTATAGCCAAAATATTTATGCTTCACAATAAACTTGTGTTATTTGTATTTCCTCATTTCTTTAACTCTAGATTTCATTGTATTAAAAATAATGGGGAAGGAGAGATACTCAGTGTGAGCATGTTTTGGGTCTAACCACTACAAGGAAAAGTATATACTGTAATACAAACTGAGTGGCAGATGTTTTGATGTGTTGGATTTAACAATAGTCCCTATAGCACAAAAGAGATTTTTTTTTTCCCCATGAATTATCACCTTATGAGGGTGAAAGGTAGGTACATCAACTTAAAACTCCTTACTAAATTAAAGCCAATGTTTTGATGTCCCAAATAAATCACTTTATTTCTCCTGGTTAGTATTTTATGTTGTTAGTTAATTACTGTTCTCAGAATCCACAAATAATTGTTGAGGATTTGGAAATTTGTTTCATCAAGGCTGAGCCTTCTTTAGTGAGAAGCAACTTCACAAGAATATAGGGACCAGTGACTACATGGATCTTATCTGGCAGAAGGGATGAACAAGTGCAGGCTTCTAACTATTTTGAGAATCAGAAGGATAATTCATTGTAGGCCAAAGTACAGGATGGCTATAATGAATCACAGTTGTGATTATTAAAGTCTATGTGTATTTATGTGTTCATGGACAGACTTTTTATAGTGTAGATTCCTCAACATTTTGTCTATATTAGTTATATACATTTCTTATATGGCAATTTGCTTCTTGCTCCTCTGTGCTTTATTTTCCCTCTTGTCATTGATTTGGATTTTCCTCATTGAATCAGATTATTGATTCAAGTAGCACAATGAAAGCTTATTATATTTAAAATAAAATACTTGTATAGTCGTGATGTGTCCTGTGTGAAAATTAGGTCATATATAACAAAAATCCCTTTCCTCTTATATAAATTATGTGTGTATGTTAGTTTTTCTCATTGTCTTTAAACTTTATGCCTCAATGAACTGACAACAAATCTAAATTCACTTATGCATGACTCTACAGGATTAATCTAACTGTGGTTGCAAGGACACCCATTGCATATTGTGGAAGATGCTGCTAAATCAGAATCACAGAAACAATTTGGTTGGAAAAGACCTCTGAGATCATCAAGTCCAACCTATGGCCAAACACCACTGTGTCAACTAGACCATGGCACTGAGTGCCACATGTAGTGGGTTTTTTTTTTAAACACTCCAGGGGCAGTGACTCCACCACCTCTCTGAGCAGCTCATTTCAATATCTAATCACTCTCTCTGTGAAGAACTTCTTCCTAATGTCCAACTCAACCTCCCCTGGCACAGCTAAAGACTGTGCCCTCTTGTTCTACTGTTTGTTGCATGATAGAAGAGACCAACCCCCACCTGGCTACAACCTCCTTTCAGGTAGTTGTATAGAGTGATAAGGTCTTCCCCGAGCTTCCTCTTCTCCAGGCTAAACAACCTCAGCTCACTAAGCTGCTCCTAATATGACTTGTGCTCCAGATCCCTCAAGTTAGGCGATGTTTTTTGTTTGTATGGATTTGGGGTTTTTTTCCAATTTTTTTTCGTGATTTTGCATTGTTGTGATTTAGAGTGGTACTCCCCAGTTCAGCGCTCCCACTCAGACTCTCTCAAATGGCACTGCCACTGTCTCGATCTCCCTCCTCCTCCCCCTTCCTACTTCCCGGGATGTAGATGAGAATTGAAGGCACAAAAAGTGAAGATCATGGTTTGACACAAGAATAATTTACCGGAAACAGCAATGAGATAAGAAAATTAACAGTAACAGCGACAATATGAATAACCCTGCCTTCTATCCATTAGCCAGACAGCCCCTTCTCCCCCACCATCATCAATGAGGTGAAATGGTAAAAATAACCTCTTTGTCCTGGCCATATGCCCCCATGACTACTGCAAAAAAATTAACCCTGTTCTGGCTCGAACCAGGACAGATAGTTGTAATGCAACACTGTAACCTATAGGTTAAAGATAGTTTCAATAAACGACTGGTGAGCATCTCTAATCCTAATGATTTATCATTCACAAAAACAGACAAAGAAGCAACCAAAAAAACCCCACCCTCAACACATTTTTCCCCTCTTTCCTGTACCTTTCTATTAAATAGGAGGGGAAAAGAAGCCTGTAACAATAAATGTGCATTCTGTGGTTTACCCATTGTTTCTTTAAAATCTGTTGTATAATTCTTGATGGAGACCCAGGCAGGACAAAATCATAAATAGGTATTGGGAAGCTTTCCATGCTTGAGCATCTCTTCTAGGCTAATATTATAGTCATGGGTTCTCACAGAGGCAAAGATATATATTACCGTTTTGATTAGCCAGATCACAAAATTCAGGCTTTGTGACCATGTCTGCGAGGATTTCTGACCTCCTGAGTATACATATGGTCTTTCAGATTAATTTTTCATATGTAGCTCTCAACACACAAACTGATATCACACCTATAATGCCACAACCACCTCATCTGTTACTGTTTAAGCCTAATTGGTTATAATTAACTGGTTTTGATCTAAGTGAGGATGTCCACCTTTCTTCACTAGCAACAGAGGGTAAATAGATGAACAATTTAGACTACATACATCATTTATTTAAGTGAAGGTACGTGAAAATAAGGACTGCAGTACAACTGTAATACAAAGCACCACTGCTTGTTAGAAAGCCCTACAAATTTCTGCTAGCTTGGATCACCGGGATTCTACAACCCTCCAACAAAATATGACCATATAGAAAGAATTATTGGGTCAAGGCTTCACCCATTTCTCCCATGCTTATCTGTTAAGCAATGATAAATCTCCATTTAGTATTTTATACAAGTGCATAAGAGATATTCCAGAACATTATTTCCTGATATAACCTTTTTGGAGATGTTTTGTACACATTGCTGGGAATCACTTAAATATATATATTTTTATCTTTGTATAAAAATAATGGACACAAAAGCACAATATATTTAATACGAGATATTTTAGCTTAAACCTGCTTATATGCACGTGTCATTTAATTTCTTTTTATAGCAGCTCCTTCTATCAAATCCTACTGGATTTATTGTGCTAAAAAAAAAAAAAGAAAAAAGAAAAAAAAAAGATGACGTAAAGGAGAAGGGAAAGAAGCAAAAGGGGAACACTAAAAAAAAAAAGCCAAACCAAACAAAACAAAGGAAAAATATAAACAAAAAACAAATACAAACCCCAGTGGTTTTAGACTAATTCTTACTAGGTTAAGAAATATGCCTTCATTAATTGCTCTTTGGTATAAATGCACCTGATCCTTCTTCCATAAATTTAGTACTAAAATCATTGGGTCCTGTTATCAAGATGTTTATTTGTAACCCTTGCACTCTTTTTGATCACTCATTTCTTTTTTCATATTCTAAATTTGGGAGTAATATATTTGTTTGGGGTTTTTTCTGTGTTGGTTATTGTCACAGTACACAGAACTTCACATACATTCGACTGGTATTTTTATCAGAAGAAGTGATTTTTTTGCTTCAGGAACAGGGTTTCTTTCAAATACATTAGCATAGTCAGCTCTAATATATCTTTTTTCCATTGCCATAAAAAAAAAAAGACATTGATATTGAGAGAAACAAAATACTCAAACACAATACTTCAGATTACTCTAATCAGTTGTGGAAATCACGTTAGATATGCTGATACTCTATTTGGAACTACTGCCCAGTGAGATCTAGACAAATATTTGCTTTTGTTAGAGAGAGATCAAGCTGATAAGGATTGATAAGTATGTCCTGCTTGAGTGTTAGAGTAGATTAACATTCTGTCCTAATTTACTAATTGGTTTCTCCAGAATATCATTAGGATTATTTGCTGTGTTTCATTGGTGCTATTCAAAAAGTCAATAATACTGCAAGTACTAAATCATAATACTAATACTGTAATGGATATTTTAAAACTTCAAGTTTAGGGAAGACTGTGAATTATGGAAATGTGAACTCAGGTTTTATTCTTTTTTACATTACAAAAGCAAGGCAGCATTGTATTTCAAGACAACTTTTTAACAATTTAATTTGTCTACCTCTTTAATAGAGGAGTTGGAGTGTTGTACTTTCTTTTTCTAGCATTTTTATGATACTGACAAAAACATAGTATGTATTGATGAAAAAATGTTCAATTTTTGGACATCTTATGAGTTCAGTCAGTTCAGAAGGTAATAAAATTTAATATCTTTGTCTGGTAGATAATTCAAAATAATGTCTCAACATACTTCAGGTACACCTAGAACCAGTACTAAAATTTATTCCTATTTGCATCTTGTCATTACACAGAAATAGAGCATGGAAAAGAATACTGACAACCAATTACTGAAAGACAATAGGGGAAAAAAGCTCCAAGTATCTAGGTTTGCCAAAATACTTGGTTTATCTGATTTTTTCTAGGCAAATTAAATTTCCACTATGTATAACAAGATTTATGAAGGTAAGCATAAGATTATGTCTTTAAAGCTACATTATGGACCTTGCAAAAGACTGAGGAAAAAACTACAATGAATGGCAGCAACAAATAAGCATCTCTGAGATGAGTGTTGTGAATTTTTAGTGTTCAGTGGAATTGATTCATTGTGCCTAAAAGAAAAGTAAGCCTAAAGAAAGAATTAAAAATTGTACCCTGTAATCTTCCATAAGGAACTGAGTGGAGATTGTTGTCAAATCAAAAGGTCAGACACAGAATAAAATTACGGATGGTTTTATGAAAAATGTTTGATTCATACAGTGGATGAAGTTCATTGTGAAAATATTTTTTTAAAAGTTTATTTTTCTCATAGAAAGTACTCATTTATCAAAACCATAGCTGTATCAGGGATATGTTTAGTTTTAACAATCCTCCAAAGTAACAAAACAAAACACAAGCAAAAAAACAAACAAACAAACAAACAAACAAACAAAAAACCCACAAACCCACAAAACCAAACCAACAACGACAAAAAAACCCACGAAGAACACTGAAAAAACACAACTTTGGAATTTGGATGCAAAACGGATTTTCATTTTGAAATTCCCTGTTTCACTCAGAATAATCCCTTTAAAAATAATAAATAACCTTTGAAATCAAGTGTTTCAATGCTAAAAAATTTTTTAAAAGTGTGTTTATCTCACTTTTTTCTCTCTGTCATCTTTTTTTTTTAGTAGAGAGAGATATATATTCCCAGAGTCTTACTTTATATCCCAAATTGATACAGAAAAAACTCACCTTCAAATCTGTCACAGGACAGAAAATTCACACAGCTCTGGTTTTGCATGCCATCTGTTTCCTTTTTCTGTTGCAGCATAGGGCAACCTATTTTTGTTGGTGCACAGTTGTACTTCAGTCTATAGATGAGTTTGCTGCCTGGACTAGTACTAGTTGAGGCCACTTGAGGAATTTTTAACTTTAAAAAACAGAGAAGTCAGTAGAATATGTTTTAACAAAAAAGAAAAAGATCCTTTTGGTTACTGTGTAGGTGGATTGACAACTCTCACCATTGAACTCCCACCCTGTATTTCTTATCCTATTTTACCTTATGTTTCTTGATTCCAAAATTCAATGTGAATTTGATTTGCCTGAAATCTTTGGGTAGAACTTGTCAGCATAGACAAAAAGACCTCAAATCTGCTAACAAAGAACATTAAGGTAGAAGCAAGTTTTTAAGATAAAAATATGCTTTTTGAGTATTTTGATTTTATTTTTTTCCCTCAAAAACTATCATAAACACAAAATCAGTCATCTCTGAGGGGACTAAATTGTACTTTTAAGACTCAGTTTAAACAAGAGTGGGTTTTGAATCATATCAAGATATTCAGACACTATCTAGGGAATAGCACAGCTGCTGTTTCCCTGGGGAGAACCTGAACCCAGTTTTAGGGACTCTCCTTTCTGTAAGAATAAAATATTTCTTTCAGCTTGGCACTGAATGGAAGTTACAGCTTTTATTATGTTAGGCATCCAAGAAATTAAAAAAAAAAAAAATCACCTCTAATAAGTACACAAAATGAGCCAAAAGTCATCTGATGTAAAGTGTATAAAGAAGAGACTTGCAAATATGCACCCACCAAAAGCAGAGGGAGACATTCTGGTCTCTCACTAACTGATCAGCATCCTGCAAATGACTCATCTGTCAACCCTCTGGTTAACTTACATTTCTAATATGTGCATGCACGACAATTACAACTGATGTGGGACTAACAACGGACACTTAATAAATACAATCCCACACCAATGAAAAGTATGAAATGTAAAACAAGCACTTGAGATGTCAGTTGGAAACCTCTTATACAGGCAGCATATAATGTTGAGAATATTTGGAAACCTCAAGATAATATATAATGAAAAGTCGTTTATCTAAACCTAATTATTGATTTAAAAATATATCTGGAAAGGCAGGCCACTGTCTGAAGTATTCAGCATGATAACCACTGTATCTAACACAGAAATAGTATCAACTGTTTCAGGATATGAATACTTCCAGCAGTAAAAGTGATTATTCTAACTAAGGTCATATGCATTTGATTTATAGTGGGAGAAGTATTTATTATGGAATCATTAGTGATATACTGAAATAATTTATTTCATTTGTAGGACTTGTTTTCACATAAAATATTCACACAATGGACATGAATTTGATATCTGTATGCATAAAGGTATAGTTATTGTTGCAAATACATCCGAAAAGTGTATTTTATTTATTATGTCCATGAAGTTTCATAGACAAAAACAAAGAAATAAAATCACTGTATCATGGTATCATAAGCAATATGGCCATAGGGAAAGGTGAAAGTAAGTGAAATGAATTGGTGCTTAGGATAATCAAAGTGAGGGACTAATGGGACCCAAAGGAGCCAAGTAAACCGAGAAAGCCAGAAACCGAGTAAGCTTCCTTTAACTCCTCAGGGAGTAATTCTGCTTGGTTTTCACCAATAAACTGCAACAGCCCTTCATTTCTAATCCCAGGCTTTCTACAAGCAGTTTGCCCACTCACACTGAATAGTGTAAGAGGAAAGCAATAGGAGAAAGTGCATGGATCTGCAAGGACTGATGGAAAATAATTGAATAGTTCCATGAGAATTGAAGGGCTTGTGATTAGAACTGTGGAAGGATGTTACCTGCCTTTCAGAGTACAAGAAGGGAATTAAATGGATTTATGAAAAATGTTGGAGGAGAAATAAATTGATGCAAACCTTTCTCTCTCTCTCTGCTCCCCCTGCCTTTCTCCCTACCTACCTATCTACCTACTTGCCTGAGATATTTTCCTCCAGAAACATTGAAGCTGCACATGAGTTTATACTGTAAGTGGTGTTACTTCTTTGTTTTACAGGGGCCCCATTCTTCAAGATTAAAAAAAAAAAAATCTCACTGTTACAGATATGTGACCTGTGACAATCAGCCTTAAAAATCATTTTGAAAGGCATGGAATTTCACACAGAATTATTTTTAATCTTTTATTTTTTTCCAAAAAATATTTTAATGGTCATGTCCAAGCAGAACTGAAAAGCAGAAGTCACATAAGAAATCTTTCTTTTAAAAATTATTTCTTTTGAAAATCAGCTCCATAGGTCCCAGGGTTTAACTGTTTGCTTTGGTTAAGCTTCAGTGCATTCTTAACAAATCTTGACTTAACCACTCAACCTATTCAGTTTTACCCACGACTGCCTTTTGGAATTTAGGCTTAATAAATAAGGTACAAGAATCAGTGGGTATGCAAAACCTCCCCGACCTGTGAAGAATTTCTCACCCATACTAGCTGGGAGACTTTTTTTCCTCCTTTGATTAAACATACACAAACAATGAATCTCATTCACAACTCATTTAGCTCACAGGAAGTGCATCCTGATTCAGGAGTCAACAGTAGAGCTCTTAAAGCTTACCTGTAGCCCTGTCAGACTCAGCTGCACTAAAAGAAAATAAATTAGTTTGGATTGAATTCATATTGGGATTATCTTCATTCAAACCACACAATATTTTTGGATCCTTTAGGGAAAAAAAGTGATATATATGCAAGACATGAGTAAGCGTTACTAATTAGAATCATTACTAGTGCAGCAGATTAATGCCTAGAGTGTAAGACAAAAG
>JAWWLZ010000118.1:77459644-77494177 GCA_035041345.1 Poliocrania exsul
ATATATATATATATATATATATATATATATATATATATATATATATATGTATATATGATTCTTGATTTCCTCATTGAGACAAGTTGTCCTGGTTCCAGCCAGGGCAGGGTTGATATTTGATGTAGCCAGGAGGGTTTATGGCTAGGACATGTTGGTTATTCTATACCACCTCATCACATCCTGTGTCATTTTCCAGAGACAGAGAAGATTCACGTAATGCCAGTTCCCTCTGTTATTGATATTATAACTGTTACTGTTAGTTTTTTTTTATTCTATTGCTGCTTCCATTAAACTGTTCTTATCTCAACTTGTGATCTTTACCCTTTGTGCCTCCAATTCTCAACTCCATCCTGCCACCAGGAGAGGGGGAAAGGGAAAAGAAGAAGGGAGTGAGCAAATGGCTCATGGTTTAGTGTTCAGTGGGAGCACCAAATTAGGGAATACCATTGCTAAATCATGACACAAGTAGAACAGGCTTTTGTTTCTTCAGGCTTTATCATATCCATTATGAGTCTTCTCCTTTTTACATGCTGAAATCCCAAAACCCCCTATATTTTTCAGTTGTTATTTTTGTTTATCTGTGACTGCATAGCTGCACCAGGTCACTAAATTTATAGGTCAGTTTTGGCAGTGTTAGTTGTTTGGGTGAGATTTTTGATGGTTTGTTTGTTTGAGTTTTGTTGTTTTGGTTTGGTTTAGTTTGAGGTTTTGAGAAACAACTCAAAAAAGGCTAAAGAGGAAAAGGAACTTCCATATCTAGAAGAAGGGGCACAAAACTGGGTTATTTTCTCTTTTACAGACCTTTGATGCCCCTCCCTGCTCAGGGATATATTTTGATTTAAAGAAAAAAGTTCACAGACTATAGACAATGGACCACTGCTATTCCTAAGACTTTGTGAAATTATCTGTGAAAAAGAAAACTGCCTAGCCTCTATGCTATAATCTGTCCCTGGATCCTAAAATGAGCTTAAAGTGGCTGAACTTATGTATTTTGTACCACTGTATGCTTACATTTACCTGTAATTACCACTCAATATAGACTGCAGGTGAGTCTTCTCCTGGAGTCTTTCAGTGATTACAACTGATATGTTGGACCATTGACACAGGAAAAAAAATATTTAATTTTTAATTTATGGAAGTAAAGTATGTCCAGGGATTTCTACTGTTTAGTTCAAAATTATATGAAACTTTATTTTTGATATAACAAGGTTTGATAGCATAAGGAAGTGTTGACTCACAAACTGAATGACAGGACATCACAATGTGAAGCTCTGTAGACAGACAAAACTTGACAGTCTTCATCACAAGCTAAGGATAATGGTTACAGCAAATAGAAAAATAATATAGCAAAAGCTTTCAAGGTACTAAATCTTAAAGAGGTGTTGACTAGCACAAACTCCTTGGTGTTTTGAAGTAGCAAAGAAGCAGAATAAGCTTTTTGTTAATTTTAAGATACTATAAGCATTTGTATGAGGAGACTCCTGAGAAAGAGAGAAAAACAACTGTTGGGAGTTTTGCACTTGAATCCGAGTGCCTGGACAGGAAATTTTTCACTTTTTCACACTGGTTTTGTATTTCATCTCACTGAGAAAGCTCAGTGGTTTTGTCTTTTGACACATCCTTTTATTTCTGATGGTTTACTCTGCTTCCATCTCTCCTGATCTTCTGAGTTTTTCTTTGAGACGAATGGGAAGATTTACTGCAGTATGAGAATGCATGGAAATTTCTGAATGTCCTAACATTACTCCTGCTCTTTGTAGAGGAATGAAGGGGAGAAAAGGGAAGACTGGGTCAGGGTCAGGTGAGGTGGAGTCAGTGTTGTACCATCTATCTACTCATTTCAATTGAATGAAGACAGGAGCAATTCTGTAATATGATCAAATGACTGAATAGGAATTTGGAATACTGCTTCCTGGATAAAAGTTATCAAAATCATTTAATCAGAAATACCTTTTACCAGAACATGAAAATGCCTTAAAAATCCCTCTGCCCTGACACATCTGGAAGAGTCATTGCCTCACTTAGACTAAGTAGACACTTCTTGAAAGATGTACTTTTGTGTTATATATATATATTACCCTATAATCCAAGTAAATGGAATGAGGGATAACTTTGCCTTGATTCCACATCTACTTTCAGACTTCTCAAAAATCTCTGTGAAAAGGACAATTTAAAGAAAATTTACAAATGCACAGTAACTATATTTACTAGTTGATATTTTCTTCCTGCATAGGGGCATTTACTTCTACAACACAAAAAAATACAGATCTTGGGAAAATCTTAAGATTTATTTTGTCACAGACCTTTACATTCAACTGATTCTGGAGGCATTTAATAAAAATGAGCTTCTGTTACTGGAGTCAAATAAAAGCAGACAGCCTTCTGAAAGAGAATTTCTTTTTCAGAAGACCTCAATTTTTGGGACAGCCTGTGGCAGACTAAGCTCAGAAATGTGCAGCATTCACTAAAAGGCCTGAGGCACGGATGTTCACAGACTGACTCAGATTTAGCAAACTCCTTTGGATCACATAGCAGTCAATTTTCCCCTACTGATAGGACTGGTGGTCTCTTAGCAACATTAGAGTGATGGAACCACTTTCAACTTGCATATTGTGAAGACTGGAAACTCAGAGGCATGCTTACAAAGCAACCACTTTGTACCAAGTCATTATATTCTTGCCAACTGCACTTAATTATTTTGGATACAGTTTTCATTGGATACATCTTTCATTCAAAAACAGTACTTTGCTTTATTTTGCAATCCTTGATTTCCAAGGAAAATTTAGCTAAGGCCTCTCTCCTAAAGTTCACTGTTTCCCCCGCTTGTGAACTCCACAAGGAACTTGCATTTATTTTCTTCCTTGTTTCGGATGCCCAGCCATCACCACTCAGGATATAACATCTTGTTTACCTCTAGTCACATCACTGGGACTGTTGTCTTGCTATTTCAGAAATGCACTGCAGCTAGCTGCGGGTACCAAATGGAATCATAGAAAGGTAAAGGTTCTTGATTGAATTTATTTGTGTTTGAATCTGTCAGGGATAAAAGAGCCAACAAATAATAAAATAGATGCAAGCCTCTGTAAGTCAGCAACCACCTGCTACCTCTGGGCTATTAGAAGGGCCCTCAGCATGACAACACAAATTCATGCTGGCAGGCCAATCACAGCTTTAAAAAAGCCCTACATCAGCTTATCTCGTCAACTCAGTCAGCAGAGTGACAGCAAAGTTGAAATTTCATTTTTCCTGATATTAGTTGTGAGTGGTTTTATCACAATATTTTTGCTCTCACCCTCTTGTCTTTTAAATGTTGATAGTGTTGATGGCTCTGAAATACAGCCAATCTAGTCTCTCTTTTGAGAAATAGAGGTTTGATTTTTTTTTTTTAAATTCCCCAAAGAGGCTGAAGTTCCTGTTTCATTTTTCTCCCTGCTATATATCTAAAGAATGTAAATTGCCTGGAACTGTAAAAGTCAAAGTACTCATCACAGGCATCATAATTATTGGTAATCAACTATTCCTCAATGGTAACACCATTACACTGCTTTCATTCCCTTTTATTGAACGAGTCGAATTCTGTACTGCTTTGTAACACCTGCAACTGCATAAATTAAACCTAAGCGTTTACAATGGTACCTTGTTAAATAAGGTTGTTTTAAGGAGCAGAGCAAAGTGTACTGTTAGTAAACAGAGTGACTATTTAGGGATGTGATGTTGCCTGTTGCCCAAATTCCTGTGAAAATAGACACTCAGAAACAATATTAATGGAGAAAGATAGATGGTATACCTTTATTGAAAGTTTCCAACGTGCACACCCAAGGTCTGTGCACACCTGACCAGGGATGTTATGGCTTTTATAACCTCTCCAGAAATTAACATATGTGATATCTATGACCAACCAACCATGATTCTCATTTCCCCATAGATATCTTCAAAATTGCCCCTTGGAGAAGCGCCAGGACCTCTAGGCCTTCTTCTTGTGTTTTGTCTCCAAGCTATCTTGCAGATGGCTTCTTCAAAACACTGTGCCCTTGAGAGACCTTAAAAATATATGAGAAAATGTTTTAGTAACTTCTAATACCCCTTAATATATCCGCAATCCAGGAAAATCCATGTAACCCATATAATTCTAAAAATCTACGAAATATACACTAAAATCCTTAGGCATTAGTGAAAAGAAAGTGAACCAATGCAGTAGTCTGAAGCAACCACAACATTTTTTTTAAACAACAATGAAATCTTGTCCTCAGTATAGTCAGTAAAAGTTTTGCCATTAACTTCCATGGGTCTGGATTTCCACTCTCATGGAGTGCATCTGAAAACAAAAGGAGGATCATAGGAGTTTTGTGAGGTTTGTTTGTTGTTTTTTTTTTCTTTACATTGTTGGCTTTGAGAATACAGTCCAAACCATCCTGTCTAAAGCACCAAAGGCTCTAGAATTGATATGAGAAATGAAGGCGAAGGGAGAAAATTAAACAAACCTCTGATTTAATTTCCTTTTATTGTTTGTCATCACTATATACCGGAATCTGTGCTCATTAAAAACCATCTTAATGCTTTCTTGTGAGGTCTCATTTGTTTTCTATATTATTAATCTGAACCAGTCATGGAATTCAATTCAGTTTGAAACCAATGAAGGTAAATGGTGAGGTTCCACTGAGACTGCACCAAAACTTGGATTTGGCCATAGTATCAGGCCTTAGTAATCATACACAGGCAAATTTCAGCATCTTTGAATTGTCAGTGGCTGGATTTTCTTTACCCCTCATTTTCTTTATTTGGGAGAGATCAGAAAATATCCAGGAAAGCTGTCTACTTTTTGAATCCTGAGGAGTTACAGGTGAATGAAGATGTGACTTGTGGATTCAGATGTGAGGCCAAACATACAACATGTGAATATGGAGATATCCTAATTTGTCCTCTGCCCTTTTTCTACTTTTAAAATTCTATGAATATTGAGTATGAACATTCTCTTTTGCAGGTCCTGCAACTTTTCATGACACAATTCTTTTGTTTTTCCATTATTCCTATTTTTTTCATATTCTCTCTGAATCCCTTTCAGCAACCCCTTAGAATGTTCTGTAATTTCTATCTTGCAACTGTATTGTTTAACTATGAAACATAGCAAATAAATAAACACTGGAAAGACTTTGCCTCCTAAAATTGCATTAAAAAATAAATCTTTTCACTCTTAGTATACATTTGCCTATGGCCTTGCTTACAGCACATAAGCACAGTTCAAGTAATTTTGAGGTGAATAAACCTTCCTGTTTAAGTAAACAATATTGTGCTCCTGCTGTATACAAACTCCTACATATATCATAAGTCTAACACAGTCCAGTAATACCAGGTATAACTGCTGTACAGAAAATCATGCTCATAAGCAACAGCTGTCAGCTAAAATTCTTTGCAATATTCTTTTGAAATAAATTTACCTTTTCTATCTGCCTACATTATTCACAACTTGATATCACACAGAGCTAGAACAAGATTCAATAACTTTTAAAAACACTTTTTTATAGTGGTACAGTGGGTATTTTTCTAGCCAGACTAAAATTTCCTACGAAAAAACTGTTTCTCATAGGATTAATTAGACATTAGCAAATAGAGTACTACTAGTACTAGAGTACTTCTATAGGTTGAAAGCTGTGTCAAGGGAGGTTTAGGTTGAGTATTAGGAAAAGAATTTTCACCCAAAGGGTGATTGCGCACTGGAACAGGCTCCCCAGGGAAGCCCCAAGCCTGACAGAGTTTAAGAAACATTTGGACAACACTTCAGACACATGGTGTGATTCTTGGGACTGTCCTGTGCAGGGCCAGGAGTTGGACTCCAATGATTTTGGGTCCCATCCTACTCCAGATATTCTATGTTTTTATAATTTTATGATCCTATGATTATATTAAGGAACATATTTTTCTGGCAATGTTTAGAATTTCTAGAAAGAAGAAGAAGAAAAAAAACAAACTAGAATCCAGAGATCTCTATTCTTCTTACATTTGGGACTTCCCTTGTTAGAATTCTGCCTTGAATAATACACTGAAATATGTACCTTGTGTAACACTGTTCATCAACATGTCACTTTGTATCATGTCACTTTATGTGGCTCAATATGACAGATGCATCTCTAAAACAATGCGTCATCATGCCCCTTGGTATGAGGAAATGTGAAAATAAATACATTCTTGTTTTGTTTACAGTACACTACTTCCAGAAATAGAAAAAAATAATGAAAAAAAACCCCAACCTTCAACCACCATAAATCAAACATCAAAAAAACCTTTCTACTTAGATTTGTAATATTTTATGCAAATAAAAAGAAATGGCTGGTGTGTCCTTCATTCATCTTAAAAAATAAAAAAAACTAAACTAAAAAGAAGTATACAAGTAAATACATGTTCAGAATGCATAATTTTAGTAACTTAAATTTTTTATTTCTTTGATTTAAATGATAGAAAGAACATACTGGTAAGCAAGCTGTAAGAATTTCCTGTATGTCCTATAGACAGCTAGGAAAATTACTGACTTGGGAAAAATGACTAACAGACTGAATGGGTACTAAATTCTTATTTTCTTGAAAACAAATAATTGTATTTAATTATTTAAAAACCACACATATTAATTAACATTAGGGGTTATTTTATATTTTCTCATTTCTTTGAAACATGTAGATTTGCATAGCCAGGTTTTGATAAGGTAGGGTTTATAGAGGTTTCTTCTCTGAGAAGCTGATAGGAGCTTCCCCTGTGTCTGACAGAACCAATGCCAGCTGGCTCCAAGACTGACTCACCACTGGATAAGTTTGAGCCCATCAGTGATGGTGGTGGCACCTTTGGAATAACAGATTTAAGAAGCAGGGGGAAAATCCTGCAGAATTACCAGCAAGAGAAAGGAGTGAGACTATGTGAGAGAAACAGCTCTGCAGACACCAAGGTCAGAGTAGGAGGGGGAAGAGGTGCTCCAAGTGCTCATGAAGGTCCACAATGAAGCAGATATTCACCTGCAGAGGACTGATGGTGCTGAAAACCAAAGTCCTATGCACAGCTACATAGAAGAACATGTTATATACAAACATGCAGAAGTCAATTTGATATCCCCAATCCAGGTCTGTCTGTTTCCTTTAACCCTTATCCTGGAATGATAGAATAATTTAAGTTGCAGAAGCCCTCTAAGACCAACAAGTTGAACTACTAACCCATTACTGCCAACTCCACCACTAAACCATGTCCCTAAGCACTATATCTACACATTTTCTGAAATCGTCTGAAGAGTTACTATCCAGTCTTTGAGGGTTAGAGAGTATGATCTTGCCATGTACCATTTCTTAGCATCTGCCCCAAGATTTTAGGTAATACTGTGTACTTGTGTTAAGTGAGAGAAAGAAAATATTGTTAAGCGGTGACATCATCTGCACCGAGTGGGCCAAGAAAATACCTGATATGAACTGAGTTTCAAAACTTAAAGATAAAAGACCCCATAATACAGCTTCCAAAATGAAAGTAGAACAAGTCACCAGAAACAAATATGGATGGCTATACTGCATCCTCAGTATATGTATTTATAGGTATCTGACTAAACTAAAGAAATATATTGCAAAAACATACTGTTCTGACTTGGGCTGCTTCCCAAGCTAGCATACATCCTGAAAGATTTCACATCCATCTATATCTATGCATTTGCAAATCTAATCTAGCTATTTTAAGCATGTTTGGGCAACATGGGTAAACAAACTCAAATAACGTTGGGACTGTTGTGTGGTATGTAGCGCAATATCCTACCTTAAAAAAGCTTAACAAATAATAATATTGAATAACTCTCAATTCCTACAGTACAGTATCAATCAATTTTTAGCGAGACAGGAACAATTTTTGTTTCCCTTTTATTATTACATCCATCAAGAATATAACAGATCAGTTCACTGTTTGTAAATGCTCATGTTATCACTCCCAGATTCACATCTTTTAGTTCAATCCAATACTAGGATTGATTTACTTCTGATGTAGAAAAAAATGGACAATTCTTTTAAACAACAAAAAATTGCATAATTTTTCTTGATACTTCTCATCCTATTCAGATGATTTTCTTAACTAGGAGCTGAGGAACTATGTCTGTTCTATTCCTTCGTATGCTTCATGTTGTTCTTACAGAGAACAGACAGAAGATTAATGTTTTTCTAATGATGTCACATAGTTTTAATGAGCATACTTCAGAAAAGAGAGGAAGAAGAGATTGCAAAGCTTAGTTATTTGGATGAGGACCTAATTAGGAACTCAGTTCTATAAGACTATTATTAATTTCTGTTCTTTGCTCTTTGTGTAATATGAATGACATGCCAATTGTGTACGATTATAGATAGTTATTTATGGAACTAGATTTTTCCTCTACACTTAATTATGTTTTTGTCTGCAAGTTAACAATTCTATTGTCATTGAGGTGTTTCACTGAATATATTTTCATTTATTTTTTTTTCTATTAATATTTGTATTGATAGCTGTTTTGCTCATCCTTCTGTGCTATTCTCCCTGCTTCTTTATATGATAAATTTTCTGGTGACCAAATATAACTAATTTGAGAATCTTATAAAATATATATACATACATTATAAAATAAATGTATAATGTAGCTATATGATACACATTTCGATAATAGATATATATATATACTGTGCTATAAATATTTTAAAGCATTATCTTCTAAAATTTAATGATTAATAAGTTATTACTATTTTTTTAATTTTAGTAAAGAGTTTTTGTCTGTTTTCCTAAATATATCTACTTACTGTAACCAAATCTTACATCTATATTCATGTTCATGTTTATGTGCAAATATACACAGCACAATATTTCAACAGCAATTCTTGGTCAACGTAAAATGATTCTAAGAGAAAGGTATCTCAAAGACAGCAAGATTCCACAAACTTTGTGAAAGTAGGTGAATGTTTAGAAGAAAAAAAAAGAAGTTGTCATGGAAACATTGTTAACTAGTCTTTGCTTGACTTGGGACAACCTAAATGGGAAAGGAAGACACTGAAAGCTATGGAAAATATCACGGAACAAGTTATTTGTCTTCTTTTTTGGTGTTTTTTTTTTCCCCTTCTTTGTATGTAGGAAGGAAAAAAGGGGTGCAGGAGACAATACACAATACATTCATGGCCACAGTAATAAATAAAAATGAAACCTGAAAGGGTATTGATACATTAGGGGGAAGGGATTTCTATACTACTGTTCCTCCAAAAGAATTTGAATGTGTACTTTTAAGAATTATTTATCTACTTTGATTTGTACAGTCTAAATGAAAGCCATTTGTTCAATGTTTTTGACTGTACTGACATCTTCAAATCCCCCTCTTGCCTCCCATTCCTTCTCCCTAAAGCATTAAAAAATGTAGAAAAAAATTCTGCATGCCAGCATAACAATATAACATTGAATCAACCCTTCAAACTTTCAATGTATGGAAATACATTCACTTGTTGTTAGAAGTTTCACATGGAAGAATGACTATGATGTTTGTGAAGTTCTCTTCTGACAACCTGGATATCTTACTTCTGTGCATAAGGTAAGGTATGTATAATCTAAACTTAGGGATGCAGAAGAGATGTAGCTGAGGTACATCTGTTGATGGATTGGCAGCCAGTGTGGCTTTGTGTAGAAAAAAGAAATCATACAAAAGCTTACCAAAGCAAAAGACATGACACAATGCTCTAGAGATTCTCACATAAAGAAAAGAAAGAGAATTTCTCAGACCTCATGCTTTGGAAAAGCTCATGAAGTTCTGAAGGAGGATCCTATAGGATTCTCTGTGACAGCTAATGTAATCAGAATCAACTCACTGAATCTGCATTTTTAAATTCCACCTACAATAACTATAATTTCAACTCAAAATGTGAAAAATAAATAGTTTGAAAAAAAATAACAGACACATCCCAGGTGGTATTCACATAGACTGGTTTATATTTGAAGGAATGTATTTTTATTAAGATGTTAGTTTAATTAGCATAACAGCACATTCCACTTCATCAAGACATTTTCTGGTGGCATGAGATCTTGCATATGCCCATAAGGCTTGTTGAGTATGTGGTCCTCTCCTGCTAGGAACCTTATCTGCTTTTCAGAAAGATGAAGTGGTTCTTTGCACATATCTGAATTACCTTCCTAGGGTGCTCCTTTTTACCTTCTGTCACAGCCTCTTTGCCTGGAAAAAGAACCTGAAATATTTTAACATTCAGAGGATTTTTAAAATTGATCTCTGGATCATGTGCAAGAGGAGAGACAAATGCCCTCTTTGAAGGTCACAGAAAGGATATCTGAATGTTTAGCTTTGTCATAATCAAATGGATTTGCTAAAAGACCTATGGAAGAATAAAAAGAAAAAAAATCCCTCTTCTGTTTCAATGACAGTCCATATTATCATAGCTTTATATCCCTTGCCAAATGAAAAAGCTTCTGATAGGGTACAGTGCATGTTAGCACTGGTGAGCTTCCTCTAGCTTCATAGTACACTGATGCCTGATTTCAGTGATGCAAAATATGGAGTGTTTAAAGTGACTAATCTTTCAGTAGTTTTCTCATGCCAAGTGCAAGTGATACAGTTTCCACCACCTAGTCATCATCTTGTTAGCTTTACTCACTGACCAGCAAAGTCTCAAGATCTTGAGCACTATTGCATTAGGCATTATGAGAACATATTGAGTGAACAAAAAGGAGTTTCTTATTTCAAGTAGTTGCCAACCAGTGTGTAGGACAAAAGAAAGTAGATGCATTCAGCTAAATGAGGGAGTTACGAGGAAACAGAAAATATCATAGAAGCAAGCAAGTTAGTGAGAGATCATTCAGACAACAGAAGGAAGACAATGCTGTTGTTTGGCAGCTATACATGAAAGGATTCTCTCAAGCATGGAGTATATGGCAGAAGAAATTATGGATCATACTGTTTAAAAATTAACCAAATATTTAGATTTCAGAGAGAGCACTTTTAATCAAACTTTGAATCCAGAACTGATGTTTCAGCAGACTAAGAAGAGATCAAGAAAGTTCTGAAAAGTAGGGAGAGACATCATGTTTGACCAAAACTAGTAGACATATCCAGTGAATGCAAAGAAATATGTAACAAACTAATTGAGTCCTTTTAGCCACATTCTGAAGTACCAGGTGTTGGATAGTGTTGCTTTCAATATAGTAAATACTGAAGTAAGTGAGATGTGAGGAGAAGAAACATGGATGTTTGGCTTTATATATCAAGATAAATTACTTTATTTTACAGTTCAATAAAGAATGGTAATTCTCTATAATTAAATAGAACGTAAATAGGAAGAAATGTAGTGGTACTTGAGCTGAATGTAAACTGAGGTTTCAGCAGAAAAATGTCTTTGCTCATCATGATCAAGAAATAGTTTCATGAAGAACATTGTCAGGAAGAAAAGGAAAGAAATTTATAGATCAGCCAAGTTGAATTTGAGCTACTAAAAAAAAGTATGGACATGGAAGTGTCACACGAAGTAAAAATTTGCACCACTGATGAATCTACATTTTTATCTCCCTTTCTAAACATTACAAATAATCATAGAACCTTTTATGTTAGAGAAGAGCCTTAGGGCCATTGAGTCTAACCATTAATATCGCCAAATCCACCAATGAACCATGTCCCTAAGTGCCAGATCTACACATCTTTTACATACCTTCAGGGATGGTGAGTCAGTTACTTACCTGGTCAACCTGTTCCAGTGCTTGACAATTCTTGCAATGTAGAAATGTATCCCAACATCCAATCTAAATCTTTCCATGCACAACTTGAGGCTTTGTCCTTTTGTCCTATCACTTTTTACTTGGGAGAAGAGACTGACTCCCACCTTGCTACAATCTACTTTTACATAGTTGTAGAGCACAGTAAGGTCCCACAGAGCTTCCTTTTCTCCAGGCTAAACAACCCTGGCTCCCTTAGCTGGTTCTGATAGGACCTTTGCCAGTTTTGTTGCTCTTTGGACATGCTCCAGTGCCTCAATGTCTTCTCTGCAGTGAGGGGCCCAAAACTGGACATCTATTGATCTGTTTTTATATTGAGATATTTGGTTACACAGATATGCTTTTCCCTTATCTTTTTATATGCTTTCTGTAATTTGGGCAAATCATACAAAATATCTTTCCCAAAGTTTTTTTCTTTCACAAGAAAAAGAAAAAACAAAAACAAAATGATACAGTGAACCTGTGGTAATGTAGGGTAAATAGATGGAGCTTGCTAAGCCACCTCTTTAATCTTTGGAAAGACTGCACATGACAGAAGATGCAGGAAATACATAAAGAATGGTGGAAGGCAGATAAATCCTTTCATGTTACTAGCTTTGTCCTTATAACTACATTATAGATGAAGAAAACAATGTAGCCTACACATTTTAGATCAAACCACCAAGAGCACATCAACAGACAAAAACAAACAAAATCAGGAAATAAGTCAATACACTATTTCATGGACCAAAATAATATTCCTTTGAAAGGTATTGTGATATGCCTACCATCAAATAGCTTCTGATTTTTATTCATAGGTTTCTTTCACCAATAATTAGTTGGTAAACGGATATGTCAGAATCAATTGTGTTTTAGATGTGCATGCAGTGAAGTGATGGGACAAGTCACTGGCTATCCTTGTAAAATTGCACTTTCCATCAAACAGTAGAAATTGTTTTCTCTTTAGTGTTCAAAATATCCCACTATTTGGTTCAAATCTCCTTGTGATACACACAGATAAAGAAAAACATTTCCAGGGATTGCAAAACAGTAGGGTTCTGTCAATCATGATATTTTTTTGATGCTGAACAGTACCTAGGCTTTGGCTAGAATATCTTTTCATAGTGGTAATTCTATGAATTCTATTTATTTGTTTTTGTGAAATGGGACAACTTGTGACCTATTAGGAAAAGCTCAACTATTTGCTACACTTAATGCTCTGTTTCAGAACACTTACGTGACAAATAATTTTTCCTAGTCAATGCCTCTGTGATTCCAAAACTTCCCAAGTTTCAAGATAGCTGCATGAACACTGCTGATGTGAGTTCTTGCATGCACACAGAATAGGAATCTTTATGAAAAAAATGTTACATGAGGATTAACAAATGGAGGAGATTCTGTGTGGTTCATTGAAATCTCGGCATTGGAGCTTCGTATGTGCCAAATATACCCCTTACTTTATTTCACATGAAATTAAGTTTTGGAGAACTTGTACGTCTTCTGGCAAACATAAGCTGAAAGATACACCCGCCCCACACTTCAGTCTACCTTTCACTCGTTGACATAAGTGCCACTCTAAATCAAGACAACTGTCCTGAATTCCCCCATGCATTACAGTGATACCTTATATTGAAATCTATTTGTAAAGTGCAAAGAAATCTTGCTAAGATTCATATGTGACATTATACTCTAGGACATAATTTGGAAAACAATTATTTTATCTTTTGTTACAACTAAAAATTATGGTGGTGTGTTTATGATTTTCCTCCTCAGTTAGTACAAATTCCTCCATTTGTTCCTATATTTCTTAAGAATATTTGTTGTGGCCAGTCATATGAAACAAATTCAGAGTTGAATGAAAGTTCCAATCCATGTTTTCGCTTTCAGTGCATTTGACTGGAAACAATTCAAAATTTAAAGGAAATTTAAGGGTTCAGATGAACTAAAAAAAAGAGTTTCTGAATAAAGAATTCCACAAGGCTGTATAGTAACTGCTGATCTCAGAAAATTTTCATATATTTTGGTCATTCTTTTGGCTTTAGCTGTTATCTTTACAAAATAAGCCACTGAGCATGACACACCTTTAATGTGCTGACAGTTACATTGTCATGGAAAGTCTATCAATGTGGAGATACAGGCTTCTTCCTTCCAATAATTATACAGGAGTTTTACAACAGATATTACTCATCTTCTCCTTGGTGAAAAAAGTTTGCCTTCCATTAACTAGTTTACCAGCACAGGTGACGAGTCAGTTGTCTTCCTTTTAAGTTACTGTAGTTTCTGAATGTTAAATTTAACACATTGAGTAGATAGATTTTTTTTTTTTTTTTTTTTTTTTTACATTTTAAATGTCCTTCTATACCCTACATCTTGTCACAAGAAGGCACAGTAATAAATATTCCATGAGGTGAACTACTTATAAAATATCTCTGACTTGAAATCTAAAATGCAGTCAGATACATCTTAGATAATAATTGAAAAGTTCTGATTTTTTTTTCTTGGCCTTTAAAACATAGAAGTTCACCTCTGAATTAGTCACCTAAAGTAACCTAAGAAAAGCTTATCTTCACTTCATTTTTTGGTTCCTTTTTTCACTTTTTCTGTAAAAGAATATATCTCACTATTGTGATCTTATAACTAAGGCGGCAATGTTGTGCTGTTTCTGAGGAAGTTATTGCACAAGTTTTAGAGTTAAGCATATTACAGTCTGCTTGTTTTTTTTTTTTTTTTTAATTCTCCATGAAAACTTATTTCAAGCTTTTTCCTTATTTCTTTGGAATGGATGATTAGCTGCCATTAAGCACAATGACCACTATAACAAAGATAAGTGAAGTGCAGAGTTTTACTGGTCCTTTCAACAGACTCTGAGAGTGAAGGAAATAAAGTAAGATCACTAAATGTATGAGATGAATGGGGGCCCTGATGAGAAGGTTGAGAATTACTTTAGTGGTCATGCAACAGAATCAAAGTAGATATAGATAACACCACTCAGAGAAGAAATAAAAAAAACAAAAAGCATTTATTGACATTATGAATGACATACCCATTCCAAAAATAAATTTAGACCTTTAATGATCAAATTTAGTATGGTCAAACTCTGGAAACACATTGCTTACCTGTTAGACCAATATCACTCAGAAGTGCAATCTGTTCTGGTAGGCTAAGAAAAGCCAAGATAATTATTTTTTGAACATTGAAAAAATCCTTTTTTTATTATCACATAAATAAGAGAAAAATGCACCTACAGGGAATATTGATGCTGCTTTTCAATTAGCTCAATCAATCAGAATAAACTTGATTAGTCAGAATACGTTTGCAGCCCTGATCATTGCATATCAAATTCCAGAGGGGACTATTTTCGCCTTTAAGATGTGGATAAGTAGACTATGCATAAAATAATGGATTTCTTCCTGTGTCTCTAAGCTAGTTAAAAATCAAAAACATTTTTCAGGGTCATCTAAAGCCACAGTTATGTCCTCTTGTAGCATAGATCATTACTCAGATTGTAAAAGACTTTTAGCTCTTTCACAGGTTTTGGTGAGGTTTTTCTTATATTGTTTTGCTGTTGGTGTTTTGGTTTAAAAAACAAAGATCAGAAGACTTAATAACATACTCTCAAAATTAATAATTTCCTCAGACTCCTCTTCAGGCATACTTAATTCGACTGTCTTTGCATGCTGAAAGACAGGAAAATAGAAAATGGAGCCTAGTTTCTTGTGGATCCTCAAATAATTTAACATTAGACAAAACACTGTAGATAAAGAATATATATCAGCAATTTTCACACTCCTGGTTTCATTAGAGAACTAACTTTTTCATTTTAGCCTTCAGAAAGTTAAATATCAATTGACTTTTACCTCACAAGGATTTAAACAAAAATCTCTGTGAGCTCGTACATATGACTTTTTTCCTTTCTGTTTTAATCCCTACATTTAACAATGCATCACTTAAGACAAAGGAAAAATATCCCTGCAGGTCCATTTCTTCTCTCCTTTACACAGATGAAACTCTTATTGACTTCAGTGGGAATTAAAGAGGATGAAACTCAAAGGGAAATTTGATGATGTATGTGTATGTCCAAGCAAGAACAGCCATCTGTTATAAACTGTAGTATTAATGGCCTTACCAGCTCATGTCTGGAAACTGAAAGGATGATATAAGTGTTGCTACTTTTAACTGTGTCCCTGTTGTTGTGTTGGAGGTTTTTGGTGGGGGGGGTTGTCACACTTTTTTCTTTTTTTTCCCATTTCTCCTCTTGAAGAATAGAGTAATATTGTTACTTAATAGTTCAATTAATTTTATTTTTGAACTCAGATAGCACACCTAAAAAAGTAAAAAAATGCTTCTCTTTGAACAGAAGAAATAAAGTTACTTCTTTTGTAATTGGAAACCAGTTGTTTAAGTTCAAGCAGAGATAGACAATTCACAGGGGCACCTAATCAGCTCCATATGATACCCTTAAAGTGCACTGGCTGGAATGGCATGCATACCATATAAGCACTGCACTGGAACATCTTTGTATTGTTCATTTGAGTTCCAGCACTTTACTGGAAATAAGGGAAGCATTTCATGACCTTTTCCTCATCTGGAGGCCTGGAAATGGTTCATAAGAATTACTGCTCCTCAAACTAAGAAATAATGGACATTCTTCTTTCATACAATTGATATTGTCTATGTTTTGGGAGGAAAAGGTCTTCAGTTCCGTTTCCAGGATTCTTACATGGGCGTTTCTGGCAGATTCCTTGCACTGTGTGCCACTTCTAATAATATATTCATGAACACTCAAAACAGGATAAAGTGGTTTACAGCTATCAAGATTGTTTCCAAGCATTTGAAAACAGACAACTCATGCCAATCAAAAATCCTTGGCAAAATGTCGTTCTTGAAAATTCAGAGTCATGAAATGTAATGCAGGTGTGAGGTATATATTGAGAAATATTGAAATAAAATGGCTATTTCTGGAATGTGGAGAAAATAAAAACTGTTACATACCGCTTGTAGTACCAATACAGATTACTATATTTAATAGAATAGGCAATGTAGGCAATTACACAAACATAGAAGTGAACAGCACATTTATAGAGCTGTACAATGAGTTTAGAAGACTAAACAATAAGAAATATCAGGAAATTGTGTAAACATTTACAAAAAAACCTGGATTGTTTTACTGATGTGATGCTGATTAAACAGGGTTAATATTAGACTTGACAAACAAATTCCCACAGCAAAGACAAAATGGCTGGGATGTAACACTATCCCTAGAAATCATCCTCTCCTAGCTCATTTTCATAGCATTTCAACATATGCTGTGTTTTGAGGGCTAAATTATAATCACCTCACAGTAGTTACGAAGTTCAATGGAAAACCAAACTTGAACAAAGAAAAATCAAGTTTTCTTCTGAATTTTTGCCTCACAGCTAAGATCAGTTTGAGCCAACATATGAAAGTTTCCATGTTTAGGTCCCAAAGCACAAAAATACCAATTAATTATGATGATTAGATATGTCTTCATTAGCAGCCTATAAATAAATCATACACAGCACTGCGCAGCCGGTATTTCTGCTGTGTTGAAAAGAAAAAAATTGTTCAGTGCACTTTACTAACTATCTAATTAATTTTAAATTTTATTTTAATTTGGCATTTGTACCGTATTACAGAACCTTGAATATTTTCTTGTGTTTATATAAACTTATGTGTTCATAGACCTATAGATGTTTGCTAGGATGTATAAAATATCTCCTTCTGCTGCATGTAGAAAATATCCCTAGATACAAGACCATGTTTAAAATTGTTTTGATATTACTACAAGGACTCACTTAGTGTAAATATTTTTGTTAACATGAAATATTTATAACTGAATGACTTTATCCTGATTTAATCTTCTCGCTCTGATCTGTATAAATCAGGTGTCATCCATTTCTGGGTGGTGAAAGAGGAGCATATGGTGCATTACAAAGCTGATGGTTGAGTGTGGTCTACCCTAACAAGTAGTAGTACAGCCAAACAGGAGTGAATCTGTGAAGTGAAACAGCTGATAATGAGGGGGAGTTACTTTGGCATAGCTTCAGTCTGATCCAGGGCATAGGCACTCAATTAGCAGTTGGATAATATTACATGTAGTCCTGGAGTACATCTTCTGATTTAAATCTCTCCAAGAGCAATCTAGTTCATAAGCTCTGAGCCCCTTCCACAGTATGAATCAAGGGAGAAGGGACTGTTCAATATCTTTATTGATGATGTGGATGAGGGGATTTAGTCTACAATTAGCAAATTTGCAGATGACACCAAACTGAGTCGTAATGGCCATCTGCTGGAGCATAGAAAGGGCTGACAGAGGGACTGGGACATGAGTGTTGAGACCTACAACATGAGGCTTAACAAGACCAAGTGCCAGGTCCTACAATTTGGCCACAATAACCCCATGCAGCGCTACAGGCCTGGAACAGAGTGGCTGGAAAGTGGCCCAGCAGAAAAGGACCTAGAGGTCCTGGCTGAGAGCAGCTGAACGTGAGCCAGCAGTGTGCCCAGGTGGACAAGAAGGTCAATGGCATCCTGTCCTGTATCAGAAATAGTGTGTCCAGCCAGACCAGGGAAGTGATTCTTCCTCTGTACTTGGCACTGATGGGGATGCCCTTCAAGTCCTGTGTCCACTTCTGGGCCTCTCAATTCAGGAAGGAATGAGGTGCTGGAGCACGTCTACAGAAGGGCAACGAGGCTGGTGAAGGGTCTAGAGTGCTTCTGCTATGAGGAGGCAATGAGTGATAGGACAAGAGGACACAGTCTTAAGCTGCACCAGGGAAGGTTTAGGTTGGACATTAGGAAGCATTTATTCACAGAAAGGATGACTGGATATTGGAATGGGCTGCCCAGGTAGGTGGTGGAATAACCTTTCCTGGAGGCATTTAAGGAAAGATTGGGCATGGCACCTTGTTCCGTGGTCTACTTGATATGGTGGTGTTAGGCTATAAGTTGGACTCATTCTCAGAAGTCTTTTCCAATGTGATTGATTCTGTGATTCTGTGAAGAGGAGATGGGAGATGCTAGACCTTGAGGAAAAGGGGGTAGGAGTAAGATCTCTTAAAAAAGTGTCTTCCTGCTTGAACATTAATGTAGATATGCTCTGTCAATGCTCTTGTACCTAACGAATAATTTGTGCATTCCTGCAGCAATCCATTTATCTCCAACTTTTCTAACATGACACTTACCATGATGCTTAGCTGTCATTAGGTATTATAGCATATTATAGCATGACTACAGGAAAAAATATCTAGTTTGTGTACTTTTCCAAAACATCCCTGAATTTAATCAATTTCTTCAATAAATTTAACTCTTCAAAATAAGGTTCTCTTGTAATTTGATTCATGTGCTAAAGTTGACTCTGTTTACATGAAAAAAATACCAATCTGACCATAAATAACCTCTAATATGTTCCTTCACATTAATAATTGTTTTCTGGTAAGACAAAATCTACTGCTAAATCACTAATAATTCTTTCTCTCTTCCACTACAAAATTCTATTCTTCAGAGGTGTCATTATTTTAATCTTGATCACTTCTGTCAGCACAAATTTTCCTTCTAGTCTTCAGTCTTACCCTTGCTCAAAGCCTTTTTTACTTCCTTTATTGTCCTCCACAATGAACTTGACTTTCCCATATAGCAGCATAATGTAATCACCTTTTTCTTGTTTCTGAATAACAAAATATCTGTACTCCTGTTCCCTCACATCTCAATAGTTTTTGCCTCCTTTTGCTCAAAGTGACAGGCTTTGAGAGTTATTTATATGCCTTGATTTTCTAAGTTTTAAAGACATTCATAGTTTAAGATTAAGCTTTTTGCTTGTCCAATTACAAATAAGATCAAAGTACTTTTTTTTTTTTTTCCATCTGAGGCGAATTCTAGTCATCCAAGAAGGTCCTTTTTCTATTTATGCAAAAGTTCCCCTCTATTCCCGGCCAAAAACCTGGAAAAGGTCTTCATTCAGTGAAGACAAACAAATTATAATTGAAGAGCATTTGTGTCAAAAACAATGATCTCAAAACCTTACTTTCGACTATCTAAGAATATTTCAGCTTCAAGCTGGCTATCTGAAAATTGTCTAAACTGTGCAGATACAATAATGAGCTGAGGTTTTTTCAACTGTTTACTTTAAAAATCTTTGGATATTTTACATCGTGCTTAAGAACAAAATGCAATCTGGGCTTGGCAAGAGTCAGAAACTCTGTAAATATTCTTACTTTATGTGAAAACTCAATGCTGCTTATGGAAAACAAACAAAACAAAGGTTCATCTGTTGAGTATTTTGTCAGCTAAATCAAGAGCCAGAGACAATCTATTTTCCACAAACAAATACATAAAACTTAGTGGATAGTTACCTAATCATTCTATTCTTTTTCTCCTTTTTAAATGCAACAGAAAATTAGTGGGTTTATATTTTCAAAACTCTGGATGCCTCACTCTGATTGACTTCTCTTGTTCAAACCTATTGATTCAGCTCACCCCACCTACAGGAGTATGTTTGGCTCCTTATCAGCACTCCACTGCTAGAGGTCTCTCACATATGTGTACTGCTCACCTATTTGGAAATATGTTCTTCTACCTATTGGTGTGTTTAAGTATTTCTTCTCTTTAAAATTTATGAAAGTCAAAAAAGGAGACCATTTCATGTAAATATATATAAAAAAAAAAGGCATACCTTTATAGTAATTTAAATCAATTCAACCCCCTAAATGGCTTTTACACATTACACAGAACTGTTATACATGTTATGAAGTCTATTTCTAAAGGATGGTTCCGTAATCTTAACATTGGCACAGTGTATCCTGTAGTTCTTTGCCTTTTGTCTGGTAATTTCATCCTGGGCTTTACTATTGTGTGGGGTTATTACAGAAGAACTAAGTGCAGCATAATTCCACGACACCTACATATAATCACAAACATTGCATCTAAACATTAAAGATATTGTCAGGCTTCCATCTGAGACAAGTGAATAAACTTTGTTGGTTTAAAATGAAAGAGCATAATTTAAGAACACTCAGAGCTACATTGCTTAAAAAACTAAAAATACCATCCAACAAGGAATTTTAATTTAAATGTATTTAAAATAGCCATAACAATTTTAGAGGAAATTTCTCTGTTTCATGAGACTAATCAGAGCATTGATAGCCCTTTATCTCAAATCTTTCCCTAGACATTTATGAAGGTATATGTCGATTGCAATAAGAAAAGAATAAAAATGAAAGCATAGAACAAGTTCAGTGAGAACATTTCCTACTACAATAGACCGAATTCCTGGCTAGTGAAAAATGGCTAAGCTCTATTAAAGTCAATTGAGATGTATCAAGATAATACCAGCAGAAAATTTGGCACACTAAGGAGAGTATTAGTTTTCCTCTGGATCCTGAGTTCTGGGTTTATCTTTGTTTCTAGCCTATAAGTTATATTAAAAAGGGGGGAGAAAAAATGACTACAGCTAGGTTTCCTGCTGAACAGATATACTATATCTCTATCCTCCAGTCTCTCCAATCAATTTTCATTAGGGCTTTCCTGACTGAATTCTTCTCTTCCATTTCTGCAGTTACAATTCAGTTCTTGAGAATACAATGCTATATATTACCAGCATCATGTCACTAGGGATTGTGTAGGAGTCAAAAAACACCACCAACAGTTTATAACACTTTAAGGTCATTTCTAACATACAAACTTATTTCTCTAAACTGCTACTGATACCATTTAGAACAGATGGCATGACCCTGTTATCCAAGAGCACTTGCCTCAGCAGCTTGAGCTAGGGGAATATAACTATTATTATACAGTATTAGGGATTCTGTATCTCCTGCTGTAGGTTAAGTTCCAGAGGAAGGCATAGCTGCCATTCCTGCTTAAATCTCACATTCTAGCAGAAAATATCACTCATTTTTTTAGGTATACATACAGATGTAGACATAGACATAGACACATATATTTTTGTGGGCAAAGACAATGAGAGTGACCTTGAAGGCACGCCATAAACCATTCAGGCTCACTTTATGATACTTATGGCTTTCTCAATATTTAGAAAAGAGGTGTTTTTTAAAAAAAATAGTTCAAAAAATATAAACCTGATAGATTTATGCCTATTTTTATGGAATTCAGTCCATGCAGTTGACAGGATTTTGTTGTTGTGCTACACCAGACAGTGAACGGAGAGTGACCTTTCAAGTCTAGACCTATGATGTCATTTTTCATCCCAAGGTCTTGTGTTCTTTCTGTTTCTAAGGACATTTCCTGATAACAGTTTTTAAATGATAATTAACATTGAGGACTTCACTGTTCTTTTAGGAGAAAGAAGCTGAGATAAACAAATGTTGTTGAGGGTGTTGTAGTTGCTATTGAAGTCTGAGCCTGCATCCTCAGGACAAAGCAAAATGAAACCAAAGGAAAGAGCCAAAAGAAATGTTGGAAAATAAAACTTCTGTTATTTTTGATGATCTGAGTTTAAATCTCAGTGCTAGAGAAAAACAGGCCCAGCACAGGGCACAATTGTCTTTCCAAGAGATGGGAAATGTTAAAGGCATTGTTTTTAGTTCCTTTTTCTGATCAAGATATGAAATGTCAAAAGAAGAGAGACAGAAAAGAAAAATAATTTGGAAAAAAGTATATCAGTAGGCTTTTTTTATTTGTTTTATTTAAGCTAAAAAAACCCTGTCTTTCTGCATGGAATGCATAAATTTCAGAATTTACTAATGTTCCTTTGCTTCACAAATACATGCCCTAAACCCTTATGCGGCAGTAGCTGCAAGTACCAAAATACGTTACTATTTTCTTGACTAACCTGTCAGTCTCTAATCAAAGCTTAGGATGGATAGCTAGTGAATATGTCATAAAAAAAACACTGGGTAGCCACTATAAATGATTGGGATGTTAAATAGTTATCTTTCGACAGTTTTGTTTATTAACTCTCGTAATATTTCATATTTTCCTAAAGCATCATGAATCATCTCAGGTTATGACTGCATAGCTCCCCATGGATCTATGTTAAGATTTTTACATACAAAGCAAAACCAGCTAAATTCACTTCAATGCCAATGCCATAAAATATAAGAAATATTTATGCCAGGATTCTGCTGAGCAAACCTGACAGATTAGTGCATAACAGGAGGAAATGGAAAACTCTCAATTTCAAATTTGGTTTCTGTGGTGCTGGATCGGTGTTAAGACCTTTACTACCTTTCAAAAGCCATGATTGCTTCTTGCTAGTTTATTGATATTGATGCACATTTATGTGCTACCTTTTACAATAGTCAATCTACCAAACAGAACTCATGGTTATATCAAGATAAACTTATAATGTGTAGGTTGCTGAAACAGAATATAAGCTCTAAATGTGCATATGGGTAATCAGAGAGCTAAGCCATGGACATTTAAGCAATAAAGGACATTTATTATGGGAACACTACACAGCTGCAAGAACGTGCAGCTGGGGTGCCAAGAACACACACAAACACCCAGGGCTTCTTGGCCATTATATATCAAAAGCCTAGGCATGTGCAGTGCTGCCCTCTGAGCTGTTCCCTTTCCCTCTTTCTACGAGAAAAGGAAAGTTCCTTTCCATCTTCCCAGATAAGGGTGGCTTGTCTTATCTAGCTTAGCAAGGAAACAGCTTTGAGAGAAAGACAAACAGTGGTTATTCTCACACATTCTTTCAAACTTATTTCTTCTTATTTCTTCTTCAGGTTTCTTGAGAAATTTCCACATCAATTCACCTCCTTACCTATTTCTTGCACAAGGAGCCATCAATCCCCACACAAAGAGCTAAAGAAAATGTAATATTTTGAGGGACTTGAAGAGGTCATGTAGTGCTTCTCCCTAGGTGGAAGCAGGATCAATGAAAAAAAAAAGTTTACTGATGGATGATCCACAATCTGCATAGCCTGTGTGCTAGCATAAGTACTGAGGTTTAAAAGCAAAATATATCAACAAATGCTCTGTAAACTTCACACAAGATTGCTGGAAATCACCTGTACACTTTGAAATATTGAATCAGACAATTTGTTTTCAGTGTAGACCTAAATAACCTAACAAATTATTGTGCAATATGTTGTCTCTTTTCGTTTGACAAATTTGATTCCTTGTCTTTATCAGATAGCTTTCTGGTGTTAGAAATTAAAGTCAGTTCTCATTTTGCCTGCACGTAAATTGTCAGTTTTCTTCAAAAACTGAAAATTCTGCCTTCTCTTATGCTTTCTCTGAAGACAAAAGGATTGAAGAGGTACATGAGCATTTTACATGGCACTTAACACATTTATTCCTAGTGACCATCAGGAAGGTTTACACAAACAAAACTTCATTTGCTATTAAAAAATACTTGAAAACAATACACATGGTGACAATTTGATTAGAATTGTACTTAAAACCAGCCCCAGTCCCTTTCACAATATATGATTTTAACAGCTGTTACAGAAAAGAGAATTTGTGGTATATTTTCTCTATAGAGGAAAGGAAAATGCTAACTCATATTTGTCTGGTTGATTAGTTACTAGATCTCATTCCTTAATACATGAAGACATTACTCTCATTCACTTAATGAAATTAGGCTTCTTAAAAGACCATTTAATCATATATTGAAGTGTCCTTGCAGTCATTTAACATGCAGAACTTGACTAACTAACTTAGGCTGACTTCTTTGAGTGCTTATGCAAGAAAGTACTTAATAATTGTTTTCAAATTTGTCTTTCAGAAAGTATTCAAGACACTCCTTTCACTTACAAGACAAAACAAAACAAAATGTATTTATGCAAGAGAAAAAGGGAAAACAAGCTCATTATCCATTATCTCAACACTTAAAGTTACTTGAGACAAAACAAGAAAAATAATTGTAAAATATTTCTCTTTTCTCAGAACTGTATGATTTACCTCTACATCATAAACAAAATGATTTCTAAGTAGAAGTAAATGTCATGAAACTTGAGATGCCTTCAGTGATAGAAATTAAAAAAACAAACAAACAAACAAAAAAACCCCACAACTTTAGATTATAAGTGGTGTGCATATTCTGAATTACAATTTTGGGTCAGAAAGTAGAGATTTAAAAAAAAGAGAATAAAAATGCCCATGAACATTATTAGGCTTGCAAACTGCATAGTAGGAACAGTTTTATTTTACATCTTTTTTTTTCACATATTCACATCTCTAGGAAATTGTCGAGAGATTGCTAAATGACATGGGCAAAGGATTAGCAACATTTTATTTTTTGTTTTGTTTTGTTTTTTTTTAATAAAGACAATCTTGTCCTAATGCCTCTGAAAATTCCTAGACACAATTTCATTTGTTAGTATAGATGTGAGCTTTAATTTAACATAAGTACAACATTATATGCCAACATGTTATCACAGTATTCTTGAAGCAGTAAGAGTATAAATCACTCAGTTTTCAGTCACCAACATTTGCTTCTAAATGTGTAAATTTGTATTATACATTTAAAACTGTATTTTACACATGCTCAAATCATGCAGTCTACAGACCTTTGAAATATAGAAGCATTTATAAAAAAAAGAAAAAATAAATAATCCAATCAAAAATTAAAAAAAAGTCAAAAATATTATCTGGGATTTATAGAACAAATTTGTATTTGATATTCAGAGTTTACAGTCAGATTGCAGAAAAATAATGTGTGAGGTGATGTTAGTATCTCAGACAGTATTTTTTCATCTACTAAATAGGAGTAGTGGTGCATATCTGCCTACCTGATAAAGATATGGTGAAAGTAAATTACTTATTTTTTTATATTGTGTTTCCAGTTGAAACAATTTCTTGGTACAAGTATAAAATTTTGATTTTCTTTCAATAAAAAAAGGATATATGTAAAAACTAAGTGAATGAAAACTTCAACAGTAGCCATGATAATTGGAGACTTAAGCTCCTGTATATTCACTGGAATTATATCACTATTAAAATTTAGCACACTATATTTAACAATCAATGAATATGCTTCATATTAAATGACTTCCTTATTTCTTTTTCCTCAGGGCCATCTTTCAGGCTGTGACTTTTTTTTTTTTTTTGCATGCATTCAAACAAAGATCAATAACTCCTAAAAGGTGAAACAAAGATTTCTGTCTCATATTGAAGTGTAATGGAGCTCCTCTAGCTGTAAATCTGTAATCTGTGGTAGGCAGAGACATTTCTGACACTGACAGGACTGTCTTTCACACATTTTCTCTACACAGCCGAAAAATGCAATCTCATGCAATCAGAAACAGATTGTCTGTAGTTATACCAGTTGTTGATTCTTGCTGCTTTCGTTGATATCCATAGAGAAAGTTTAACTGGTAGCATATTAAGGAACTAGGGCAATGGAATGTGGCACTCACTGTCTACAGGTTTTACTTTTCAATAAACCCTTGTGCTACTTTTTCTGAGTGGATGAGTAGCACAAGACAAACAAAATCAAAGAGAAAATGTAGAAATGCTCTCACAATTCTGAAGGATGAAAAAAAGCTACAACAAAACCAAAACCAACAAACTCCCAAAAAGCAAAAATACCCAACCCACAAGTCAAAAAATGCCCCAAGCAAACCAAGAGGTTTTTCTGTGCAGGCTGTTGAAATGGTATCTTCCAGGTATCTCTTAAAATCTTGAAGATTTTTTGGCAAATCAGTAATCTGCTGCTTCTCTGGGCAACCTGTTCCAGTGTTTCACTACCCTCTTTGTAAAAAATTTCTTCCTTCTATCTAGTCTGAATTTTCTTTAGTTTAAAAGCATTACCCCTTGTCTGCAACAGGCTATACCATAACATGTCCCTAATGGTATCAGAGAGAGATGGTAACCAGATAGACAGGAATTAGCCTCATTTATGGCTTCCCAGTCCTAACTAGTGCTGTGATCCTGTTATTATTTAAGATACTGTGGTGCCCAGTCTGGAAATAAAAAACCCAAACAACCACATGCAGCCTTCTGCAGGTTTTTATGCTACCTTGGATATCTTGAGCAGCATCCAGGACATACTAATTAGTGAGTCTGTGTCAATAATCATGCAAATTCACATACCATTTCACAAGCTGTGTCCCAGGCACTTGCCTTTGCAAGCCTCTGCCATGCATGCATCTGAAAGGTCATCAGGCTGGAGGACTACATTTCTTTTGATCTTGAAGAAAGGTTTCCAGGGCATTTCATGCCTACCTACTACTCCTGTCTACTACTAGCAAAATGACCATTTCAAGTGACTTCTCTCAAATTTGATTTCCCTTTATGTGAAATGGATAATACATCCTAGCAGAGACAGTCAATAGAAAGGTTAGGAATTATAGCTGTACCTAAATTAGTACAAAACTGAAATTTGTACTAAGAATTTAAGTTGAAGCTCAAACACTTACATTTAATGTGGCTTCATATGTTATGTAATCATTAAGTAATGTATTGCACTAGTCATACGAAAGAAAGAAAATAATGTTTATCTTGCCATGGATTTACCATTAATAAATACCACAAATTATTCTTGCCTCAATATTGCTTCCCTTTAATTTTATAAAAATTATAATTCTAAAGGTGTGAGATATGCAGAAATATCATAAAATTAAATAGTGCTGAAAGTTTTAAGTACACTATATGAACATCCTCTACTGCCCCTTTTCTCCATCAAGTATTTCCAGCCAGCACTGAACATCCCCAACCTCACTTTGCTTATAAAAACTGACATGATTACAGCCCCTGGAAGTTCAGTAGTTTTCTTGTTTTTACATTCTTTGAAGCCTCAGGAAAACAAATGCAAGGAGCAAGGATGAAATGAGTGTCTTGTGAATAAATTGTATAGTCTGAACACCGAGTTATGAAGAACACAAAACTTTAACAATACTTTACTTGCTACCGCATAGTGAAATGTTTCTGCTACACACAAATGCGTATGTGCACACACATAGAGTATTGTTCAAAACAAATACTCTAGCAATGAAGAAGGGTTCAAATATTTCTGCCTTCAAAAGCATTAGGATTTTGTTTTCTCTTTTTGTTAATAAATTTTTGGCATAAGTTCTTTCTGAAATCAGAGGTTGCACACCTTGCAGTGATGTACAAGAAAAAGGATTTCTTTTTATGTATTATTTTATTTTAAAGTCTGGTCAAGGAAGAAAGGGACAGGGCTATGACTTCTCACCTGTATTCTGTCTAGTAGTTTGAGTTTAGACACAGGAATGGAGGGACCAGACATCTTTCATGCAGAAATATTTCATGTGTTTTAAACATTATATATGTATCAGTGAAAGAATCTTAGGATCAACCCCAACTCTCTCAACCTTTCTTCACAGGAGAGGTGCTCAAACCCTTCTCTGGACCTACTCCAACAGGTTCATAATTTTCCTGTGCAGAGGACTCCAGAGCTGGACCCTGGGTGGGGTGTCACCAGAGCAGAGGGATAGGATCATCTCCCTTGACCTGATGGTTACTCCTCTTATAAAGCAGCCCAGAATACAGATGGCTTTCTGGGCTACAAGCCACATTGTTGGGTCATATCCAGCTTTTCATTCAAGAATTAGTGTACATTTGTTTTCTTTTCCTCTTCTTTCCCCATTCATTCCTCCTGCATCTCTCTTTCACTCTCTTTCACTCTATCATCTATCACAACATCCTGTTTGCTTTTTGATAGGCCTGATAAACCACTCTGGCCATATTAAGTATTCCCTAATAACACTGCTGAAAACAATTTCAACAATTCATAATCCATTTTCTATCTCACACTAATTTCTGTCTCAATACTAGACTTAAATATTTGTGAGGACTAATGGTAAATTAAAATGTGTAACTGGTGGATTTAAGAAGGAACACAGCAAAAGAAAAGACAACTTTTTCCAACAGGATCAGTTCCTCAGCCTAGTGCATGCCCACACAAGTTGTTCTTCAGGTGAATATAAGGAATAGCTAAAGGCATGAACAATGAACAGGAACAGAATGGAGTTGTGGGTAATACTGAACCTAGCACTACTGAATGAAGAGTTGCATATCAAATGGTGTTACATATATATAAAAGTGCCTTTGTGAAGCCAGGTTAGTCGATACTTGAAAGAATGGTATGGTATAGAAATACAATATACCCAATCCATAAGTGCAAGATACTGTGACAATTGCTGTTGGATTCATTAAGACTTTGTGTCGAATTCCCAGCAGGTTTTTGTTATAAATTCCTCGGATTTGACACTACATTTTTAACTCTTTTTTATCTGAATACATGTTTTAAGCTTAATAGAGTTTTTGATTCTACAAAATCTTAATGGACATAACAACTTGGGTAAAGCTGCCAGTAGCCAATGGGTTAAAATTTATATACTATAAGTCATGTAAGTTAAAACACACACATGTATATATATATAAGTATACAACCAATAACCTAAAACTGAACATACATATTTTCATGAAAGCATGATACTCTGCGTTCAGAAGCATACGCATATCCAGTGTTGAAACCTGAAAATTGTAGGGAAAAGATCTTAAAAATAAGTCCCTTCTGGGATGTAATTTCCAGGAGGTATGTATCCTACCTCTAAACTTAACTTTTCATTCCCAATCTTCGGAAAACTGATTTTGTTAGCATAATTTCAGTGTTCTCTGTGTTTCTTTCCTTACCTAAATTGAAACTGTATTTACAACACAAAATTTATGCAAATACTGTTTCTAAGAATTACAGAAGAAAAAATAGATTTTCATCTTATCTATTGTTTGATCATGAATATTGTTGGCTGTTAAAGAATACTATTATTAAAATTATAAATATTACCTATATATATATATAATATTAGATCATGCAATTACTTTGCTCAATTAAAATTAAGAGCTGCTGAACAAAGAAAGTCTGTTATCCTGGAAATTTGTCTATTTCAAACAAACAAAAATCATCCTTGAAAAAATAAATTGAAAAATGGTTATATTCTAAAGACACAAATAGCAGTTCACAAAGTCTCAGTTGTTCATAACTTTTGATAACTTTGTTGTTCAGGCAAAATTCACAGGAGTAAAATGAAAGAAAGAGCAAAGTTAATCTTCAAATCTGACATTCAAAATGTCCAAATTTAATAATTTAGAATAAGATAACTAGTGTACACTTCATGGTTTGAAATATGTTTGCATCTAATAGAAATTAGAAATGTAGTTTATCTCCTTATCCTATGTATCATATCTAGGATGGGACAAATTGCACTCTAAAGGGTCTGTCTGTCCTTTCACCCTATTGTGTTAATGCTAGAGAGCTGAAGATTTTGATTTTCTTGAAAGTGGGTCTATGTTCCAGATAGGAAAGATCGCATAAAAGAAATGGCTTCAGTTACCAGAGCCAATATTCATAGCTGAAGATTAGCTGCAATAATAAGAGAGACAGAGAGAGGAAGGAAGTTACATTATTAACCCTAGCTGAAATTTTCATTTCTGTTTAGAGACAAAGAAAAGCGTAAGCAGCAGAAACCTCAATTAATGATAAGTAAATTGCCATAACTTTCATAACTGAAAACTGGTGGAATATTTTCTACAGTTAAAAGGTTGAAATCTCCTTTAGCATTTTTTAAGAATGACATACTGATAAGAGGGGTAAAAGGGTTACAGGATTCAGGAGGGCATTCAGTCAATACTCACTGTAAATAAAGAGAACAGAGAAGAGAATTGCACATATTGTGTCTGGAACAGTAGTCTTGGATGTAGGAAACAAAATAAGATCATCTGTGAGAATGATGTAAAAATATTCTGAAATGTTACACAGGATAGTAATACAACATTGAAGCAGCTAAAAATTACAGATGATGATTTTCTGAAAGAGAAGGTGTTGTACACTTTGTCCAAAAGCTAGTGAGTGTACTTAGGATTTCATGTTATTAGTAAATATTAATTCAGTCATTGCATTTAAAACAGGTATTTCATGAAGTACACACAGTTAGACAGAGAAAATCCTCCACCAAAATTTTTGTGGCGGTTCAAAGAGAATAATTTCCTAGGGCTGAAGAGAGTTATGGTGGAGAAATTGTTACAGCTGGAAAAACAAGAATAAAGAAGAAACCAAAAAGTTTGATTGAAAATAAGAAGATCTTTTAAAGGTCTATGTAGAAAGTTAACAAAAACCAGTTCCATAATTAAATAAAGGCACAACATTGGTTAAAACTATTATGATTCATGTAGAAAGAGATTTTTTCCACTTAAATTATTATTAGACAATTTATTTTATTATGAAATTATTACAGTATTATGAAATACAGGGAATAGATACACAAACTTCAAACTAGAAGACTCCAGATAATTGTTACAAGTGTCAGTAAGCCCACAGATTTTTTAAGACTACTAAGAACAACAAAATCCCCATAATTTATCATTTAAAAAATAAAGTTATAAAATTAAATAATATTTTAAAAAAAACAACTTTAAAATTATACTGAGACAGGAAGATTTTAACAAATCTTCCTAACATGTACTTAAAGAGATTCTGGTTGATATTCTTGTAAAGCACAAGATGATGAAGTAGAGTTTCCAGCCCATTAGTAACCAAGACTTATGTTAATGGCTCATAGGAATAAACATCTTTAAATCAAACGCACTAGAGAAAATATCCAAGTGCTTTAAAAAAAATGTTGAGCTGAATGATAAATGACATTTTAGTAAATGTTTTAATATTAGAGATACTGATGCCAGTGTTTATACAGAAAAATCAAAACAGCCCAATATAAAATGCCCTTCATGAATTCATGGCTTGAAATGATAAGTTATGCTGCAGTCAGATAGAACTTCCAGTATTCAATTTAATTACAGATGGATGAACTTTAGGGACCTGTGACATATGAATTAGAAAATTTAGTGATCCATTTTTTAATTTATCTATTTGTAGGATTTTTTCATTACTTACTGAAGAAAATATTTTATAGAATATTATAGGGAATTTCAGGCAAAGAACAGGTAGTTTCCTGAGGAGAAGAACACAATGAACTTGATTGCTATGCCTGAAGTTTACTCTATCTTTGATTTGTCCATGGTAACCCACTTCCAGAGAAGACACTCAAAGGGTACCTTTCACAGTTAGTTACTTATAGATCCTGCTTTTCTCATTTTCTAGGCTTTTTAACAATGTGAGGCTTGATTTTCGGAACCAGTAAGTGGTAGTAATAACAGAAGACATTTAGGACAACTTTTTTTTTTTTTTTAAACACACAAGTATTGGATATAGCTAAGTGCTTTGGAAAATCAAGTCTGAGTTTTCTCTAATTTTCAAATAGTCCTTTGAGTTTTTTTAAATGTATTTAAAGCATTTTCAATCTTGAAAATAGGTTAAATATTGTTCAAATGCAATGGCTAGATAAAAAGTTGGGGGTTTGTTTTTGTTTTTTGTTTTTTTCCTAAAAAGTGCCTATGATCAATGGAATAGAAAAAGCCAGCATAATTGCTCTTTCCACAACACTGTTTGAATAATGTGCAGGAAGCATATACTAAGCTCTGAAAAGAAAACCAAATATTGATAAGCTCATCCATAAGCAACTGCCACCCATTCTTCTCACAGAAGAGGTAATCTGCAAGAACCGATTTGTGGTCAAATCCTTCAGGACCATGTCACTCTAAGTGTACACCAATAGCAATGAGTTTACTTTTGAACAGAAAACACTTACTAACCTTTCCCAAGCATGTAATCCTTGTCAACAGAACTCTGCAAGCAACAGGAGACTTGAGAAAGAAGCATAGGTGTTGAACATATATCAGGTTAAACAGAGGAAGATGGAAACATGGAGTTTCCAGCAAAGATACTTTGGAATTATCACTGAGTTATCAGAAAGAGAGCTCAGCTCCCTATAGGACTTAGCAATAACAGTAGGTCATAATGCATCTGAATATGGATTCTTCCATTATCTTTCCTCCATCTTCCAGCCATCTGGAAGCCACAACACAGGTATCACATAAACCTTAAAGCAATAAGGACACCTCATATATCACAGAGATTGGAATATGCAGAAAGCAAATCAAATGACTGCCTGCCAGATAAGTTATTCTCCCATTGTAGGCCACTAATTGTTTTTCAAGCTGACATAGATCCTCCTACTACATAATGTTACTTCTATGATCTTTTTGTGTGTGCTTGTGTGTGGAAAATACATAGTTTGGACCATCATCATTAATAATCTATTGTCTTTAAGCAGACAATACAAGGAACAAAAAAAGTGAACTGCCACAGACTTTTTTGCATGGTCAGTAAACCAAAAAAAATGCCAAAGATTTCCTGTAACTTTGACATATAGCAAATTATTCCTTTATGAATTGTTCATGAATATAGAGTGAGCAAATTTATGTAAAAAATAAAATTATGTTTAAAATCACTTGCACATCTGTAATTTCTAGTCTCAGTTAAGTAAAATATGAAAATCTTTACATATCAGGTCTTAAGAAGATATTTTGTGACACTAACAGACAAAATTTTGCCCCAAATCTGAATCAAGCTTTTAAGGTTTTGCTGATTACACCAGCAGTGTGAAACAACATTTTACTGCCACATCTCAAAAAAAAAGGACATTCACTTTTGCAGCATCTTAGGGTTGCTCAGCTTAGGGCTGGTATCTTGAAGTGTGGTGTGAACGTGTGAGGAATAGGCAAAGCCCAACCTGCACAATTATCTACATATCTGCCTTTTGCCCTCACTCTCAGTTTTTATTTTCCATTGAAGTGACAAAATGTTTCAGTGAGTTTTAACCTCTTGTAGTAGAGCTGGGAATGATGCAACATTTTTGTACACAAAAAAAGACCACAGAGAAGCAGGAATATAGTTCTGCTGTCACAATTTTGAATCTTTGACCCTAAGTTGTTACAACACAGGAGCACAAGTTAAAATAACTGTTGTTTGCTATGGGATCTCAGTACCATTGCTAGCTACTGAAAACAAAGCACAATCAAAACAAATAAAAATATCTTTATAAGCAGGCAATCAAATGTAACAGTAGGAATTACTAGAGACATAGTTGAAAAACATAATTTTTGTCTGATGCCTATGAATCTGAAAATATCTTAACCAAACTCTTTGCAAGAAAGTTTTATTTTGTGTTGCACAGTCTGCTAGATAAGAAGCTATTATAAAAAACTGTCACAAAATCACATGTTTTGCTAAATTGATTGAATAGAAAAAAATAACAAGAAATGCTTCCAAGAGTAAATATCTTCCTACAGAAGAGCAGCAAACAACAACAAACTTACATCAAGGATCACTGAAACATATGAATGAATACAGAGAATACAATATTAATAGACTCAGAAAAAAACAAGCTCTGAAAACCCACCCTAAGAAAATCTGAAGTCCATTCCATTTTGGTTAACACATGATGTTTGGAACCATTTCACTTCACACTTTTGCAACAATTTTATGGGGGAAAAAAAAACAACAACCAAAACAAAACAAAAAACCCCAACCAAACCCAGAATAATATATTTGACTAAAAAGTATTTAATTGTCTTACATAGAGTAAAACTAGATTGCAAGTGTGAACTCTCACTTGCATCATCTGTCCTGCAAAAAAACTTTTATAGTTTTTGAGATGTGGGGGAAATTGGACTACCTGAAAGTCCAAGGCAATTTTCAGAATAATCTGTTCACTCTGATCTCATTTTTAATGAATGTGATCTGAGGTTTAAGCATGAGATATGTTGACAAAAGAAGAAAGATTAAAAGTAGATGAGAGAAAACTGAGCTTTTCAAAAGCACTGTAAAGGATATTTTTCAGCCATACAAGGATGCTGTGTCCATTCAATACTAAAAAAAAAAAAATTAAAAAGAGGCAAACACACAAAACCCCCCTACAAATGAAAGCAAAAACCTTCTTGTTCTACTATATGTTTAAAAGAAAAAAA
>JAWWLZ010000118.1:77496720-77515603 GCA_035041345.1 Poliocrania exsul
AGGCATAGAAGCTTAGGAAATAATGTTTGTCAGGTGAGTTCTCCCAAGCTCTCAGTGTTCCACTTCCAGAAAATGAAGAAGTTTCAGATTCAACAGAGCCTCTACTGGCAAGAATTAGATATAAGAATATAAATTTACAGATTTGAAAATAACCATTAGTGATCAGCAACAAAATAAATGCTACACCTAACTATAGCAATTATCATTGGGAAAGGAAATCAGTACATGAAAAAAAAAATCCTCCTTCCCACAGCTAAATGATTAAGGGTAATATAAAGCATCGCCATTTTGATCTCTACTTGAAGTTCCCATAAGGGCACTCAGCATCTACAACACATGGCCTGAAGAGCACAAGAGGTTAGACACTGCACTTAAGTCTCTATAACAAAAAGTGTTTTTACTGGTGAAAGTGTTTCCTTTTGTCTCTGCTCAACTGGTGGCCCTGTCAAATGCTTTTAATTGTCAGTTCAGGAGTCCTCAGTGCAGGAATGGCATGGACCTGTTGGATTGGGTGCTAAGAAGGGCCATGAAGATGATCAGAGGGCTGGAGCACCTCTCCTCTGAGGAAAGGCTGAGAGAGTTGGGATTGTTCAGGCACAGGAAAAGAAGGCTCTAAAGGGACCTTTTTGTGCCCTTTCTATACTTAAAGAGATCCTATAAGAAAGTTTTACAATGAGCGTGGTGAAACACAGGAATAGGTTACAAAGAGAGGTGGTGGATGCCCTATCCCTGGAAATGTTGAAGGCCAGATTGGACTAAGGGTTTTTAGAAACCTAATCTGATGGAAGATGTCCCTGCTTTTTGCAAGGAAGTTGGACTAGATGACCTTTAAGATCCCTTCCAACACAAACTATGATTCTATGATTCTGTGGTTTAATGAAAACAATATTAGCTTAAGAATTTTCCTTCCACTCATCTTCTCCATGCGTTTTTCTGTAGCATGTGCTCACTGTCATACATGCCATAATAAAGTGTGGTGACATTATGATCTGTATCAGGCCACCAGTATAGTTTGAAAAATGCTATAAAATATATTAATAAATTGTATGACCTGGATTGTTCCCTGACTTAGTTCATAGCACTGATATACAATTGAAGAGGGTGTCACAATGGCAGCTAAATGTTAAGAACAGTGGAACATGGCCGTCATGGTTTAACCTCAGCCAGCAGCTAAGCACCACACAGCCAGCCACTCACTTACTCCCTCACAGCAGGAAGAGGGAGGGAACTGGAGAGTAAAAGTGAGAAAACTTGTGGGTTGAGATACATATAGTTTCATAGGTAAAGCAAAAGCTGCACATATAAGCAAATCAAAACAAGGAATTAAGTCACTGCTTCCCAAGGGCAGGCAGGTGTTCAGCCATCCTCAGGAGACTAGGACTGCATAATGCATAACAGTGACTTGGGAAGACAGACACTGTCGCTCCAAACTTCTCCCCCATTCCTTTTTCTTCCCTCAGCTTTGTATGCTAAATATGATGCCACAGGCTACAGAATATCTCTTTGGTCAGTTGGTGTCAGCTGTCCTGGCGGTGTCCCCTACTGGGAGAGTCTGAAATGTTAATGATTAATCATTCAAACAACTGGCTATTTGCAAAAGCAGCAGGGTGCAAAGTAACAGCTCAGGAGCAAAGGGGCTGAACACCCACCACCAGAGGTTACAAGCTGGGGTTTGAGCCAGATATTGGAAGAGGTCGGTAAGAAGCAGATTAGGCAAGGTGGAATAATGCTTTTTATTATGCATTGTTCAATGTCCTCCATTACAAAACTAGCTTAGATGTGAAAACTCCCCTCCAGAGAACATATTGGGATATTCCTTTCTGACAGGTCATAACTGGCTCACCTACACTGACGTGAGAGGTATCTGTTACATCTTAAAAGGTGTCATTAACCATCAAAGACCCCTGAAGTGCACCCATACTCATTTCTGGGGCCTTTTACCAGAGAATTGCCCATGATCCACAGTGTTGCAGCAGATCCACAGTGTTGCAACAATGTAAAAACTCCCCCCACGTGGGAGGTATCCGCGTTATTACACAAGCCTTAGTGTATATTAAGTCACTGAACTTTGTGTTTTCAGCTTCTCTCACTACCAAGGTAGCAATACTGTGACAATCACTTCAACAGATGGATGTCAAAATTACAACAGTCAAGAGTCGTCACTGAATCATGGGTGGTGATACATTTCCTTTCCACTCTCTTTCTACTCTTATCCTTTCTTTCTCTTTCTTCCTTTTCCTTGTACATTTTCATAAGTGTTATCGTTATACTATTACATTTTTATATTTCTACAGATAATAACCAAAATGGCTACCTATCTCCTTTCTACTGCAACCAAATTGTTCTAAAATAAACCCTACACACACACACACACACACACACACACACGCATCAAATGCTACTACTAACTGTATGTAGGTTCTTCACATTCAGGCTTCCTCTCTTGAACTTCGATGAGTGAGAGAATGTGATGAATCTAATAGCTAGAGCAAATAGTCTTTCCAAGTGTGTTCACACCCACATGGTGCTGTGCAGCTTCTTTACATTTGCATTTGCCAAAGCTGGTTTTAATGTCCTGGAATTTGTGACATCATGTGCTTTTATGACTACATTGAAAAATTCTATTTACTGCACTGAAAGTATTCTAACTACTTTGAATTTACCTTGATAACTAGGGTTCTTCATATTCCTTACTCATTTACTTATTTCTCCAAGACTCAAGGCTAATACAAGTATTTGTGGGCGATTGTTCACAGCAGAGCCACAGACACAGAGGATGTGCAGATGACAGACTTGGACAAACCACAGTTTCTGCTTTCCAGGGGAAATGCTTCTTACGACAATTGCTGAATCAACACATGCTGACATTTGGTCATCAGCAGCAGGTATTTTTACGTAGACAGGAACTTTTTTTTCATAAGGGGAATTTAATCTTTAACCCATTATAGTACACAATTTTTTGTCATTCTAAATATATCTTATCTATAAAACAAAATTCATTTGAGATATAGCTGATGAAACCCAGGATATGCCTTAGTTTAATCTTGGCAGTCATCTTATAATCACTGTGTTTAACTGATGATTCTTAGTACCACTACTACACCTTTTATGTAGCAGTAGGGATGGTAGCATGGATATCACAGCTTTCTTTCCTGAGGTGATCTGTTTTCAAGTATAATTCTTACCTTATCTTGCACATTGCTGCCTGCATGTCATGTCGTACAGTTTGACCACTGCTCAGTTCTCAGCAGGACGTACAAGCATGCTACCTACCTACACCAATTTTTTTTCTCCTGAAGTTGGCCGTATCTTTGCTTGGGTATTGTAAATAAAGACAAGGGAGGAAAAATCCACCTAGAAAACTTTATCAGAGGAAAACTCATCAAAGAAGTACCTCAGCACACTGAAAGGCAGCTACTCCTGCTTTAGAGCTCCCACTGAGATCTGAAATCAGTCATTACTGCCAGAAACTGGTATTGAGGGAAGTAACAGTTCTTCTCCCTGAGGAACCGAATGGCATAGATTCCCCTCCTCTGAGCTCAGCAGCAATTGGTAGGAACTACCTTTTGCAATAACGAGCTGTTTCTCTGCATCCTGAACTCAGCAAGACCCAATAAGCTCTGCCTTGCACTAAAGATGGGAGTCTTCCGACAGGGAGCCGTAAGACTACATCATGGGTCTGAGGAGTGGGGGAGTGGGGTCAGGAGTGTGCAGGCATGGTGACAGAGCCTGCAGCAGCCTGAAGGACATGCTCATTAGCAGAAACAGAGGCACAGAATGCATGGCCACAGGCACCACTAAAATCAGGAAGGAGGTGATGGACAGATAAGGTGGGAGAGAATATTTCTAAGAATTACTCTGATAGAGAGGAAGAAGAAATTTGGAAAATATCTGGATCACACCAGCTTGTTATAACAGAAAAGCTTTCTAGAAAGTTTGCCAGCAGCACTACTCTGGAAGAGCATTGCTGATTTACTAGACTACACATCACTAACATTTTCTGAAACAGTTCCTTTGACTCCCCTTTCATGACTGTCATAGTCCCTCACAAATGTTTAATTCACCCTGCCTTTTCATAGCCAGATAATCTTCATTAGAAACACAGTTAAAAAATAATACCTGAAAGGACATTTAGATGCTCAAAGAACCATTTGACTGATGCATGTAATTGTTGTCACATGAACTTTTTCTCTCAAAAATAATATGTTGTTTTACAGTTTTAAAAATATCAGAAGAATATCAGATATATGATTTCAATATTGCAGGGTGCCAAAACGATATTTTCAGATCTGCATAAGAGATTTGCATGCTAAGATTATAATCACCAGCAATCCCTTTTTGTACAAGTAAGTGTTCATATTTCCTACATACCTCTCAAATCCCATTTCAAATATTTAAAGTGCTACTTTATTCAGTATTTGAAGTACTTGGTAAAGTATATCTATAAATAAGATATGCCTCCCAAATAATTCAGCACTCTTAGTTGAGCTCCATGCTCAATTAGTATTTTACTCTGTGTTAATTTTCCTTAAAAAAAAACCAAACCAATTTATTGACATGATAGAGGAAATTCAAGAGAGGGGGGAAAATGCCTGCAAAGCAAGGCATATTAAAAAAAAAAAAAAAAGGATACTGATTTAGCCTTTCACTATGAACCATGCTGTTAAGTAGGCCCCAAAGCACTAATGGTCTCTGAAGTTTTGTTTCTTCTCTGTCTGTCTTTAAAAGAGTTAATGAACCTTGAACAACATATTTTTTAATGATCTTTTCTTTCTCTCCCAACTAAATATCTTCAAGAGAAGATGTTGGCAAGGCAAAATATTTTTGAGCTCTTTTCCTCGAAATTCAGTACTATATATTGAAATATGTAGTACAGTAATTGCCTCAAGGATAACAGCTAACAAAATTTGTTAGCTGAGATTACCAATCACTGCACAACACCTTTTTGTTTTACAGTGGTCCTCACATTGCCAATGACCATTGCCAATGAACACAGCTGTTCTTCTCTCCTGGCATTTGTCTGTCAACACAAATCTAGAACAGCATTTTTATTATTATTATTATTATTATTATTATTATTATTATTATTATTATTATTATTATTATTATTATTATTATTATTATTTTCTCTTAATCAGAATCTGCAGCAATAGTCTTCAGTCTTTCCTAGGTATCCTAATTTAGGAAAGTAACTGCAGTACAACAAAAGAATTGTAAATCAGATTTTCAGACCAGGTAAAATAGAGAGGTTGCCTCTGTGTTAATAAAGCACTACTCCAGGAGTGGCTTCATGTTTAGCTGTGCAAAAGATATACTGTGACTTTTAGGAAGAACTGTTTTCCTCAGTATTCTGCTTCCTCATAGATAAATAAAGACTTCCTGACATTTGCTAACCTGTGATTTCATACGGCTGCCATCTAAAAATGCAACCCATTTGGAATTACTTCTCTGTCAAAAAGAAATACATCTGGAACTGGTCAGGACGCTATTCTACAATGATAACTTCATTTAAATAAATAGACAACTCTTTTAAAAACAGCTGGAGGCTTGTGAGTGGCTGTATTCAGCAATATATTTTTGTGTCTCTGCAAGACAGTTATTTTTTCCTCTTTTCTTTGTCTAAATATCTGCAAGGTGATCCTGAAGGTTAGTGAGTCCCATAGTGTTCATGAGGAATAATCATAAACTTACTTGGAACAAGAAATATTTCCCTGTTAAGCTCATTTACGTAGTGGTATGAACAGGTTAGGCTGACTTTCTAAAGCTGAGAGAAGGAAGAGGAAGGAATTGCTTCATATCATAGGTAACAATCACAAGTTTTTTCTTACAGTAAATCGGATGAAATCTTCATTTTTTTTTCTCACTGTCAACCCTTCTCACCTTCCCTGTTCCAAAGGCTTTTCGGGCTTCCCAAGAGCTGCCTTTTGTCTCTTCTCTTTTCTCTTTTACATAAACCTGAAAATTCTCAGCAGGCATCAACAGCATATATAAAGAACACTGTAAGGAGCAGGAACAAAACTGGAACATTGAAAGGCATGATGAGACGAGTAGTTTTGAATTTGAGTTTCTCTAATCCCTAATCTCTCAATGTGCCTGATTCCATCCAATCCTCTTATTACACAGAGTTCTACTAATATTCATTGGTTCCTCTTCTTTTAAATGCATTAGGTCTGATTCAAAATTGAAAGAATTCCAAGGAAATGCTATCTGATTCTATGGAATAAAATATATTCTGATATGAATATTAAAGGGAAATATATATAGATAACAGAACTGTTTTAGCTTTCACACAACTATCTGACAAGATAAGTATTGAGGATACACTAAGCCTGGACAAGCCTTGTGAAGTCTCCAGTACCATTTTTGAACCTTTGTTCAGTTGTGACAGAGAGCTGTTTCCTCCTTTTGCTACTTTACATGCTTTACACCCCATTTTCTGCTCTGTTTTTCTCCTACTTTAAAATAATTTCCTTTATTAAAAATTTGAAAACAGTGCTCATAAATACATCTATCAATTTGAATAATTAACTTAATGATAAATATGAGTGGTTGAACAGATTAGTTTTCAGTTATGCTGTTGACTCTGACTTCTTTTCAGAGAAATATGACAACAGATGTCTTTAATGTTCTATTTTAATTTAATACTTGTTATGATGTTTTATAGTTATCTTAAAAGCCAGTAAATTGCTCTTACAACAGAAGTATATTACAAAGAGAATTATATGACAAAAAGAGGATATATTTATGCCCAGAAAAATAAGTACTGTGTTAACAATGTTTTATGAATTCCTTACAAAATATTACAACAATATATTTAAAGAAATTATGTACAACAAATTCTTTACACATAATCTCCTTATACTTTCTTAATTACCATTTCTAAAAAATACTTTCTTACTTCTTGGGCTGAAAATAAAAGTAATGAAAAGTAATTCAATCTTCACTAGAAGGATAAAAATATCATTGTATAAGAGTCAAATGTATATTTTCATATGTTAAGTTTAGTCAGACAATATGTAATGACTAGTATCATTAAGAAAAAAAAAAGTCATGGTTTCTGGAATTGTTGTGTATACACTTCTGCAAGACATTTACATTAGTTACACAAATAATTCTTACTAAAAAAAACCATGAATGGTATGTATAAAATAAACAAAAATTATTTGAGGACTGGAAAGTGGCCTACTCTGTTACACTTACAGAGTTCCATTTTTTTTTTCTCACAAGAAAAAACCAAAACTAAGTCAAAAGTAATAAAGAGATAATTAGATTGTAGTGAATTAGTAGCTGAATGGTAAGAAGAGATCTGATATCAAAAGTTCCAGATATCAAATCTGTATGCTGTATTAAAAAAACATCTTTATACAAACCCATATTGTTGAACTCACTCAAGAACATCAGAATGCTAGAGAAAATTCTGTGTAGAGTCATATAATAGGTGAACATTAAGTAATCATATATGCCACAAAATTATAACTTACACATTTCTTTTCATAATGTGTAAAGGATATAAATAAGTCTTCTTTTTCAGGAGATTTAAGAATTCATAGAAGGGTTTGAGTTGGAAGGGACCTTAAAGATAACTTATTTCCAACATCCATGCCATGGGCACAAACGTATTCCACTACACTAGGCTGCTCAAAGTCCCATCCAACCTGGCCTTGAACACTTCCAGAGGTGGTGCACCCACAGCCTTTCTGGGAAAGTTGTTCTAATCTGTTACTGCTCTCATAGTCAATAATTTCCTCCTAATATCTAATAAAACACTTTTTCAGTTTAAAACCGTTCCCCCTTGTTCTATCACTGCATGCCATTTTAAAAAGTCCATCTTCAGCTTTCTTGCACCTTTAGGTAACGGAAGGCTGCTCGGCGGTCTCCACACAATGATCTCTTCTTAAGCATGAACAACCTCAACTCTTGAAGACTGTCTTTATAGAAGAGTTGTTCAGTCTTTAGAAGACAACTCTGATCATTTTGATGTGTACTAGCACTGTGATAAATTTGCAGGCAATTTGCAAATATCAGAAGGCAAGCAGGCAAGGCAGGCCAGCTTGGCTGGGCAGGGGTCTTCTCTTGGATATAAGACAAAAGAGGAAGGTGTATGCCCAGCAGAAACAAGGTCAAGTGGCATGGGTAAAACACAGAGATACAGCTTGCCACTGTAGGGAAAAAGTTTTGTGGCCAAAGCTCAGCTGGAGCTGAAGCTGCCAGAAATGTCGGGGACAATAAAAAGAGTTTTTTCAAATATATTAATGTCAATAGGCAGCATAGAAATATCATTGGCCCATTATAGGATGATGATGGTCACCTCCCAAACAGGGACAGAGTCAAGACAGAGGTGTTTAATACTTTCTTTGCCTCTGTCTTCAACACAGATGAGGAACCAAGGGGGTCTCAGTGCCCTGAGTTGGAGGACCATGACTGAGAGAATGTTCAAATCCCAGCTGATCCTGAAGTTGTGCAGGATCTAGTGGTCCAGCTGGATCCCTACAAATCGGTGGAGCCTGATGGGTTTCATCTAAGAATCCTCAAAGAGCTGTCTGATGTTGCAAAACCTCTCTCAATGATTTTTGTGTAGTTTTGGGAATCCAGACAGGTCTCAGCTGACTGGAAGCTGGCAAATATTGTCCCAGTTTTCAAAAAGGGCAAGAAGAAGGACCCTGTCAGTCTCCTTGCAGTGCCTGGTAAAGTTATGGAGAAGATTATTCTGGGAAGTACTGAAACACATTGTCATTGCTCACAGCTGGCACAGCTTCATAAGAGGAAAGTCCTGCTTATCCAACTTGATTTCCTTTTACGACAAGGTAACCCTCCAAGGGAAGCCTTGATCAAGGGAATCAATTACAGTTGATACAAACTTTTTGGATTTCAGTAAAGCTTTTGATATTGTCTTTCACAGGATGCTACTGCCCAACACACATCTGGATAAACACATATGGTGAGTGAGCAATTGGCTCATAGGCTGAACACAGCAGGTTATAGTGAGTGAGGTGATATCCAACTGGTGACCTGTCACTAATGGGTTTCCACAGGGCTCCATCTTGGTCCCTGTGCTCTTCAACATCTTCATAAATGACATGGATGCAGAACTGGAAGGGATTCTAAACAAGTCTGCAGATGACACAAAACTGTGAGGAGCTGTTGACTCCCTCAAAGGCAGGGAGGCCCTGCAAGAGAGACCTCAACAAATTAGAAGACTGGACAATTATCAACCATATGAAGTTCAACAAGGGAAAGTGGCAGATATTAGGCAACCCTGGATGTACATACAAACTGGGGAATGAGATCCTGGAAAACAGTACCACAGAAAGACCCCTGTGGGTCCTGACCAATGGCAAGTTGAATGTGAGTCACTAGTGCCCTGGCAGCCAGGAAGGCCAATCATGTCCTGGAAGGCATAAAGCAAAGCATCACCAGCTGGTTGAGGCAGAGGATTGTCCTGCTCTGCTCTGCAGTGGGGCTGTCTCACCTTGAACATTGTGTGCAGTTTTGGGTACCACAAAATAGGAAAGATATTAAGAAATTAACAAGTGTCCAATGGAAGGCAACAAAGATAGTGAAGTACCTTGAGGGGAAGCTATATAAGGAGCAACTGAGGTCTCTTGGTCTGTTCAGCCTGGAGAAAAGGAGACTGAGGGGAGACCTCATTTCAGTCTACAATTTTCTCATTAGGGGAAGAGGAGGGGTAAGCACTGATCTCTGCTCTGTGGTGACCAGTGACAGGATCTAAGGGAATGGCCTGAAGTTGTGTCAAGGAAGGTTCAGTGGGGATATTAGGAAAAGGTTCTTCACCCAGAGGGTGTTTGGGCACTGGAACAGTCTCCCCAGGGAAGTGGTCACAACACCAAGCCTGACAGAGTTCAAGAAACTTTTAGACTACGCTCTCAGGCCCATGGTATGACCCTTGGGGTTGGTCTTGTGTAGGGCTCAGGATTGGACTTGATGATCCTTATGGGTCCCTTCCAACTCTGCAAATTCTCTGATTCTGTGACTCTGAGCGGCCTCCATCACTTTCCGCCTTCTCCCTGGCATTGGAAAACTCTGTTTGATGTATGTTGCTGGGAAGCTTGAGGCAGGTCTTGTTTGATACCCTGTGCAACCCAAGGACATTTTTCCATGGAAATCATAAATTTAAATAGTGTTTCATTCAGCCTAAGTATTTTAGATTCCGAAAATGGTTTCTATTTAACTGTCTATGGCACAGATTTGCAGAATATTTTCGCAGCTAATCTGAGCCACTTCCATCTGAAAGCAGTGCTACACAATGTGGCTGCAAAATGAAGCTGCACTTTTCAGTTAATAATGCAGAAACAAAAAAGCCCAAACAATCCACAGGAAGGAAAACGGGTAAGCAGTCTATATTGCATTTGGACCACATTTAAGTGCAACTCTGCACAAGGTACTATTATGGCTAAAAATTAAATCCTGCTTTGGTTTATGTTGGTTTTATGTTTGAGTCTTGGCCTTGACATTAAACACAGCTTTTTTGGGGTTTGAAGATTTTTTTTTTTCTATTAATTCAGTCACATTGAAATTGTCAATTTATATCTTCTATTACTGGCTTTTTATTCTTTACAAAGATTATATTTATTGCTGATTCTATGTAAAATGTGCTATTATTTAATATAATTGGTATTAGATTTTAAAATATTTTAAATTACAGTTTTCTGGAGCCATAATCACTGATGGAAAATTAGTGTAAAATGTCACAGTCTTTCACAACACTGTCCTTTACAAGTCTCCGTCTCTCGACATTAAAATATTTTGCAGATTCTGAATACTTCCTGCAGCTTGGGGAAAATCCAGCTTTTTGAATATGGAAATTAAAAATTTGCTGAGAGTGAAGAGACAGTAACTTAGCAAAATATGCCATAGATCATTCTAAGTAACAGCAACAAATGACATGCACTGTTAGAAATTAGAACAATTTCATAACATCAATGGCCTTTTTATGAATAAGTTGCCCCTCTGTGGATTTGTGTACTGACCAGGAAAAAGATATGACAAAAATGATCTTTTTATGTCCTTTTAAAATGATGAAAATAAAATAATCTCCAGGTGGTCTTTTTTTCATGAATCACTTTTAAGCTTAGTGGCTACCTTGTGTTGTGTTCTGACATCTCAACAATAAAAAAGTGCTCATAATGCTCCTATAGGGTTTGTTCTAAAGCCTTTCCCTACTGTTAAGCAGTAAATCAGTGACTGACAGGATTCCTAACCTGCCACCTCCTGCCAGGGTGACATTAAATTTATACTATATACTGTAATCTCCTTCCAGCTACCTAATAAGGACAACAGAAAAGTCATTTCTAGGTATCCCAGTTCCAAACCCTTGGATAGTTTCCTCACAAAGCTGTAGTAGTGGAATGTCAGAAGCCACCTTTTAAAAACTGTTATGATAGTCTGTTAAAATTATTCTGCCTTAATTAAAGATGGAAAAGAGCTTACAATTCTAGACATACTAATAAATGTACAGCACATGATTTATTTTTGCTTCTTCGTAGAGGAATGCATTTCTCCCTCTGTACTACTATGTGTATTCATTTGTATTTTTTCACCTAGCACTGTAGAAAATTGTGAGGGTTACACTTGGAACTGATGCGACTTATTACCTGGAAGAAGGGTTACCCTTATCTTGGTCAGAGTGATTTTATTCTGATCATGGCCAGTTTCCCCTTCCAGCCAGTTGGCCTCTGATACTACTGAGGCATAAATAAAAGACTGTGACCCTCTTGCTGTGATGCTAAGCTTGTCATTAGCCTCTGGAAACCACTGGTAAACACACTACTCAGTGCAGTGCCTTGCCTGCAGATGGGAGGGGAAGAAAAGTGAAGAAAGGGTGACCCTGAGATTAGCCCAGTTAGTAAGAGCAAGGTACTAATAACGCCCAGGTTGTGGATTCATTCCCTGTACTGGCCACTCACTTAGGAGTTGGACTCAATGACCCTGGTGGACCCTTTCAACTCAGAATATTCTGTGATTCTGTAATATTTTCTACATTGTCAAATGTCACAGTCACACTGCAAGGGGCATGAAGGGAGGGCTTCCTCAGGACTTCCTGGACAGATGATCATTTATTTTCTTCAAAGTTGTTTTGCAGCCAGTCAGCTCCCAGCATGTAGTTGCTGCATAGGTTTATTCTTCCCCAGTGGCAGGATTTTCACTTTCCCTTGTTAAACTTCATGAGGTTCTTGTCAGCAGTCTTGTCATAAAACAGAACTGAGTTTATGGGTCTATGGAAAATTATGGGTCTAGACTAAGTACTCCTCACAGTTTTGTGGAGAAAAATGAAAGAATATTGTAAAGAGTGAAGCAGTTTCTCCTCTGCATCCCTTTGTGCTACATTACAGAACCTTCTTTGAACTAGACTGGAGCAATGGTAGCAGCTCCACAAGTAATCAGTTTTTGTCAGGCCAGCACAGACAATTTTTTAGCACATTTTTATGAACAGAGGCATAAATAGCAGTACTTTTTATTGCTTTTACTTAATGATACAGACTATAGATCTTACACCTCAACAGACTCCAACTGGCTCTATCACAGCTCGGCTTTGATCAAAGGTCAAAAGTCTAGATCCTCATTAATAACTCATAAAATTTTTATGGCATTATAAAACAGAAGAGAAGAAGAATGAAGTGAGCATCTACTGTTTCAGCAACTATACAAATCCAGAAACTAAGCTAAGTAAATTCATTATTTCGATTGCACAACTAAACACTTATATGAAAGAAAATATTTTATGAGCTGTATCCAGTTCAGAATCAGATCCTCTAAATGTCAGTCAAGGCAAACATAAAATATGGCCATAAATGTAATGGTCTTAATATGTTTCAACAGAGTCCAACCGCAGTAATGTTAAAGTGAGAGTGGGATTTGACTCCTGTTTTTTCATGCTATGGCCAGCAGTTAACATAGAAGGACTATTTTACAAACAAGAAGAACCTTATATTTCTCAGTTATGTCCAGGCTACCTCAGATCTGTTGTGTTCTCCAGCAATTCTGTCCAAAGCCTGTATAATAATTCTGTTTTCCATTAGAAAGAGGAAAAAAAGATAAAAACTGATTTAACATCCAAATTATTTTAAAAATGCTGTTGAATAGCTACACTGGTTATTGACACTGGTTATGGACACAGCTTGAATTCCAACTCTTTCAAGGTAACGTAATTCTTTTTACCTTCTGTAAATGTTTTAAATTCTGAAAGATATCTTCAACAAATTATAACATCGTTCTATATTTTATATTTGAACACTAAAACTGTGAATGTACAATGTGCTTCTGTGTGCACACATGCATGAAGTTATTATGTGCAATGTGACGTTGGAATTCAGTCCACCCCTAAATAGGATTTTTCTTGACTTTAGTCAGGTATGGGAAGACTACACATACATTTTATACAAATATACATATGTACATAAATACACACACACACACACACACACGCACATGTTCTTAAACCTATCTATAACTATTTATATATACATATATACTCACCATCTGTAGTGTAATGTGTATTGTTTATATTTGTATATGTTTTCTACATTTATAGAGAGAAAGAGAGAGAAGAAAAGAGAGAGGCAGACAACTGAGTGAGCAAAAGAATAAAGACAATCCTTCATGGGTCTCAATTTTCCCAAACTTCTAATAATTTATATAGTAACTTTGGTTTAGATGAACAATATGTTGAAGCATTTCTTTCCCACCAGGACAACAGCAGGCTTTTGATGGATGTCTAAATCCTATTCTTCAGCAGCAGCAGCATCTGTGACACAAGATCTCTGGAGGAAGTGACTTTTGGAACTCATCATGCTTCTGTACCTCTGTTCTTACAATCCGATACTCTATTTTATCTTTAGCTGCATCTCCCTCATGATTTTCTTCCAGTTTCTCCTTCATCTTCCAGCTTTCCCTCTTCCTTTGTCCTTTTGCAGTCTCCTTCCCCCCATAAACATATAAACTACATTTTTGTGTTCTTTTTTCCCCTCTCAGTTTTATACTCAAGAGTTTCAAAGGAAACCCAGCACAGCTATCAATTATGTTATTTCCCCATTTGGAAACAGAGGGCAGAGAAATCATGAGTGGAGGTCTCCCTTGAGACAGAACTGTGAACCTGGATCATGAGACTAATGAGAATGTATGAATGTGGCAAAGAATAAAAAGTCATATAATTGAGTGAAAAGCAGGGGTTTATGAGTTTAGAAAGAAGAGCATAGCACAATCTTACTGGTATTTCAGGTGATTGTTTTCTTTTTTTTTTTCATCTTACTAAGATATTTTTCTATAAACATGCAATTAAATCAAAGCAAGACAAATGTTTCCTATTCATTTTACCCATGTAAGCTGAATAGTGGTGAACTTTGGAGAGTCCATTGAAAGGTTTGGGGTTTGTTTGTTTGCTTTCATGAAGAGCTATAACTCACGGGGATATAACCTTGAATATCTTTTTTTTTTCCTCATGGAGTTCATGCCTCCACAATCATGATAGTAATTTAATATATTTGTAGGCAGATTTAGTGGGGCTTGTTCCCTGTAGTTGAAATCTTAGCCATCAGCTTGCTGTGATCCTAATGAAAATCTGTATCTGTCGCTCTGCAAAAATTGCCTAAAATGGCACTTCACAGACTAATACTTCAGCTTGCAGAAAATATGCAAATGGAGATCCTAAATGCAATATGCCATAATTTTAATGAAATCAGCTGCTTAGCACTTACATTTATGGAAATAAATACATACTAAAAATGTACACTTGCTCTCTAGGCTAATTCATGATGTTCTTTCTGCTGCACTCAGTTACTGAAAATTTGTGTCTCAACTCTGTGAGGTGGATCTGAACTTAATGAAATAAAGTGACAGTTTTCTGCATCTTAGGTTGTACAAACTTGATGAGAAAGTTTATTGCTTCTGTATATGTCTGAAGATTATATAAATAAACAGCAAAGGCAAATGCTAGGTTAAGATAAATGTCCTCCTGGCCATTGATGATATAAGTAACAACATTATATGTATCGCCTTTTATTTAGTAATATCTGTCAGGCAAGGAATTATTCATGATACAGATTAAAAAAAAAACCAAAATAGATCATTAAAAGTATTAAATGCACGAAAAATATTAACAGCAGGATAATATCTTCCTTACTTACCTGAAATTACACAGTACCACTACTCTGAATTTGTTTCTTAAAGTTCAGCTTTGATTGTACTTAAGTAACTCAATGCAGAGCCTATGTATATGAGAAACAAATGCGAAACAATACTGCTGTCTACCTCTAAAAAAAATAAAAAACTTATATAAATTAAGCAAATATATGAAAGTCAAAGTATGCAAAATGAGAACACTAGAGCTGATAGAAAAAAATCATTTTGGAGGGTGAATTTTCTTGTGTCTCTGTGACCTACAATATAACACATAATCCAGTCTTGTCACTCCTGACTTATCTAGTAGGAATGCTCCTGAATTACTGTAAATAGCTGACCATTCCCAACAGAGACAGGTGCAAAATTCAGTCTGAAACGCAGGCTTGTCCTTATCATACAAGAATTGAGTATCATATATGGCTATATTTACTGAACAATAATATTATTTTCTTCTGATGAAGTGCCATAAAAATTATATTCTTAGTGAATTTTCAAAGTACCAAAGAAAGAGTGTATTCTGTTCACTTAAGATTTAGAGATAATTCAAGTACCAAATCTTTAGTTACAAAAATATCTCAGATTTTATTATTATTTCTTTAAAATTTCCTAGCATTTAGAATATTTACTTCAGTCTGACATGTCTTTATGCTAGGTAATGTGCAAAACCAAGTTGTAAGTAGTTCTTGCTCAAAAATATTATTTTTATAGCAGTGAGACTAAGGAGAGAAAGAAATAGAATTGTGGTTGAACATCCAGATCAGGGGCCTCAGAGAGTCAGAAGCCAAGCACTTCACAAGCTTCTTGTAAGCATCACAGGAAAGGTATTTGGTGGGGTTTTGTAAAAATCTAATTTCTACAACATGACAGATATATATGGGAATATTTCCTCAAATATGCAGAATGGCCCGGGTGGAACTATACATATGTTTGTTCAGAAATGTCTTTAAACAAACAATATGGAGTTACAGCCATGGCTGTATGTACCTGTCTGTCTGAACAGTAAATGAAAGATGAAAAACTCTAAGCAAGGTAAGTAGCATAAACTTGATTTCAGATGAAAGGTGTAGTTAGTGAAGTTATGCACAAGTATGAATGATGTAGTCAAGGTTACATCCTGGGAAAATGAACCTGGACTGCTATTTTCAAGTGGACTCCAAGTGGGGACAGTTTGCCTTTGGTAAAATCTAAAGGAAAGAAATTACAATGCTAAAGAGAGAAAGGGAAAAGGAGACAAAATTGATTTCAGCTAATTTTAGACTTCTGCAGCATGAATATTTACATATGAGCTAGTCTTTCAAGATACAGGAACTTTTGGGGAAAATATGTAAAGAAATTTTGATTGGATGTCTATTTAAGCAAAAATTCCACTATATGATAACTATTTTTCTACACTGAATAAGAAGGAATCCAAAAAAAGAACACAGATGCAGATGCCTCTACTGCATATAGGTGATTGAAATCAGCCAAATACCATCCAAAAGAATTATATTACAGGTGGTAGACATCAATGGTAAAGCTGTGTATTAAAGATAGTGTACATGAGGAAGACACACTATACCTGAAGACCTACAGAGGTTATCTGAGAGGTATGTTGAATGACATCCACAAGCACTTGTCTCAGCACAGACACTTAGGAAGGAAGAATAAAAGCACTTTCAATTTTCCTTTAAATATTATTTTAGATTTGTTGTGGTAGATGAGGTGACTAGATAATCACAAGGTAATACTGGAGAAACACATCAGAATCTTGCTTTAGACATAAAGAAACTGCTCTGCTGGGAAGGGGGAGATTAGTGTATCGTGATTGAATTAGTATGGATAAGATTAACCATGTTTAGATGATGAAGAAGAAAGGACCACAGGCAGATATATGGAACACACACAGAGAGGAGAATAAGGGATTAAGAAGCATTCTCTACAGGATGTGGCAACTGAGACTTGGAAGAGGACAGAATTACCACAGAAAAAAAAGAGGACATTATTTCAAGAAAAGAAACATGGCAATGTTGAAGATGGCTGATTGCTGGTCACAGTCAGAGCAGGAAATGGGATTGGAACATTGGTTCTCGTATTTGCCACTGAAAATAAAAAAAGGTAATAGGGTTTTTATGCACTGCAGCACAGAGCAGCCACACATGAACAAGTTTTTGATGGAAATGAGAAATTAAATAGCTTTGCACAAAATCCAAAGGGATATGGATAAGAAGACTGGAGTATATTTACAGAATCAGAATCACAGAGTATTCTGAGTTGGAAGGGATCCACAAGGATCATCAAGTCCAACTCTTAAGTCAATGACCCACATAAGGAATTGAATCCATGACCTTGACATTATTACAACCAAGTTTTACCCAACTGAGCTAATTTCGGTTTTATGCAAGTGTGTGTTTGAACATTTATTTTTGGGTTTATGATTGGAAAAATATAGAATATTTTGTAATGTGAGACAAGCAACAAAAGTTAAAGACCTCATAACCATCACAATGTGAGGTAAGGAGATGGCATGACACTCTTTAGACCATTTTGTGGAGGAGAACAGAAGCTTCCTCATCCTCAACATTGGAGAAACATGAGATGGTGAGAAAAAAAATAAGAGGAAGTGAATAGACACACATTTCTCTCAACAGAAATTAGCAAGGTTCTCCTGAAAAGAGGAAAATAGGGACAGAAGGAGGTTGTGACAAATGAGTTGAAGAAAATACAAGCTGTGATATTAGATATGGAAATCAATTAATTTAGAGAAGCTGATTTATTTTAGCAAGATAAATGTTAGTACTGATCGAAGAATGTAAGAAATTTCTAAGGAAGTAAGCCTCCTTCAAGAATTTCCTTCAGCAACTCTCAGAGAACATCAGTGGAGGAACTGGATGCTGGTGGTTTTGCAGGGTGAGTAGTTCCATAAGGCACTTGGGCATGATACTGGGTCATCCAGAATTCTGAGTCCATCTGGCTGCATACTCTTCACAAAGTAATACACCAAAGCCATCTAATGGGCTATAAATATAAAAAGGACAGTTCACAGAATCACAGAAAAAAGTATTTGCCGAGTTGGAAGGGTCACATAAGGATCATCAAGTTCAACCCTGAGCCCTGCACAGGACCAACCCCAAGGGTCACACCATGTGCATGAGAGTGATGCAGAAGGAGTTTTTGGATCTTTTGGTTTTTACATTTCATAGATTTTAGGAATACTGTGGCTGCAGCAAAGGCGAATTTAGTGTGTTAATATTTCCAGCAGCTTAAATTCAATGTAACCTCTATCACATAGCACTAGCTCAAATTCTTTAAGCTAATTAGTCTTCCTTCCAAGGTAAAAGGCTGAAGAATATCAGAAGGCCCACCACAGGAGACATAAATAGGGGCAGAGTGACCCAGAAGTCAGAATATTGGAAGAGTTCCAGAAGTCCTACGTGTGCCAAGGAAGACGAAGATGAGGAACAAGGGGTCTCAAAGCCTCCCCTAGCCTCAAATTAGAGGACTCAGACTGGGACTGGGGTGGGACAGGGCTGGACTGAGAGATGTGTAAAGTAATGATTGGATAGACAGTATTATAAAACCCATGGTAATTAGAGTTTGAGCACGCATGTCGATGTATTCTTGGGCAAGCCTAGGTTCATTAAAGCCACTGCTCACTTATCTCCTACTAAACCTACTAAACCTTTTCCTAATACCCCCACTGAACCTTCCTTGACACAACTTCAGGCCATTCCCTTAGATCCTGTCACTGGTCACCACAGAGCAGAGATCA
>JAWWLZ010000118.1:77529703-77566792 GCA_035041345.1 Poliocrania exsul
CCCCCCCCACAGGGGGTCAACCCTGGAAAATACTCAACTATATTTGGTAACCAAAATGCTAACTTTTAAATTGCTATGATCTTGGGCTTAATCAGTGTCTGAACTTTCTGTCTTCTAAAGGTCTTCAGGACATAGTTTTCAAAAGTCTTTTAACTTAAGTAGTAAATACTTAATCTACTCCAATAACCAAACTAAGAGGTGCGTATCCAGAACATACTGCATTGGTGTCATTGCTTCAGAGTGAGATAATTCTGCCACTACTGATTGGCAGATTTTGAAGCTCTCCAAGGAAGTTGGAGGATTTGTGCAAAATATCTAAAAGCAGAATTCTGTACTGTTGAGTTGTCCTGTTATTCTGAAAGCTATAGGACAATCTGTACTCTAAGGCAAAGACATAGGAACTCAAAATGTTTTGGTCTTGGCATGAGTGATTCACTATTTGTTTTCCTGACTCTTGCATTCTTAGTCAGCACTTTGCACTCAAAAACCTGTTACTGAATTTCACCAAGGGCTTAATTATAAATGTAGCTTTGCCCTCTTCTATCTTTAAACTATTTTCTGTTTTCTTTCAAATTTAATGCACTTGTGCACATAAAAATATGCAAATACACCTGCAGGTGTATTGTAAGCTTATTCCTAAAAGTGTGCATTGATACTGCCCTCTCAAGAAACTCAAATTAATAAAATGTCCTAGTAGCTACCTAAACTTGTAGTCCCTATTCATTATTTAAGCTATCTATAAACAAAAAGGTGTGTATTTTTCCTTACCTAGCATGAATGGAAAGCAGCCAGTTTGTTCTTTGTTTTCAGACGACAAACTGACAGCTATTAGAGCAATATAAGAAGTTACAGTTTTAGATCTAATTTACATAAAAGTGTGCCTACCTTTAAAGGTATTTGTTTTCAATAAGATTTAATGTTATGTTTATTAGCCATTGCTTTTTATCTGAAGAAAAATAATAATTAATAGTGACAGATCTTGGGGTGGGGGGGGGGAGGAGGGAAAGAAAAAAAAAGTTAGAGCATTTACCCCTGTTCTGATCATGGGTATTCTGTTGTCAAATTCTGCTGTCACTTTGACCAAAAGTATCAAATCTATTTATAAGAAAACTTCTATTTAAATATTTCATTGCAAGTTGACTTTACTGTAATTGTGCCTGCTGAAGCTCCCCCTTCTGGAGTTAAATGTCCATGCGAGAATTTCAGCTTCAGTCAAAAAACATTCGGAGCCGCAGCCTGAGAGCATGACCTAGGCTGACCTCACAGTCTCTAAAAGGAGCAGGTAAGGAGAATGGTCATTTGTTTTAAATCCTCTTAACTAAAAAGTCAGTTTCTCTGGTTCTGTAACCTGACTGGCTTACAAGTTTCACACGCTTTCTGGCTTTGGTAGTGTCAAAATATGATTGTTTGTAGCAGGAGGTATAAATTCAGGACTATGTACTGTCTGCAGTGCAGGAGTCACAACACCCATTGACATCAGTAGAGAGCTGCATAGTGATCGCAAACAGACGTTTATTTAATTGTACAAGTGTTTTCTTATCACATTTGTTGCTCTCTGGAAAAAAAAATGCAGCTCCTCTGTCTATTGCTGTTTTAGAGCTCTGCTTCTTTTTTTTTCCTCTAACATCTTTTTATAATTTCACCTGCTCTTTTCCACACTTTGAATCCTTAGTTTGCAAGCCAAAGAGGTTTAAATCCCACTTTTTGTCCTCATTCCATAAACAGTGTCCAAATAGTAAATGTCAATAGCAGCATGCCATCACTGGGTTTCAAAGCTAATATTTCAATCTGCTGAACAGAAACAGGGAAGTTTACTTCTCATTAAAGGGTGCATGAACAGTCAGGCAAATATTACTGCATCCACCATTATTTAAAAATGCTTTCTAAATGTATCCTCATATTCTTGAGAATTTGCTTATGCCACTCATGCTGTATTAATATGTTATGTAGTCTGTGAGACATACATTTTTAAGATCTTCCTCTTTTCTTAAAGTGAAGGACAAGGAATTAAGCATTTTCTGCCTTGCACATACAATTCACTGCTGTTCTATCACTTTGGATGACTCCTGTCACTGGCCCACCCATAACCTGGCAATGGTCAGGACATAACTCTGAGTGGGCTGAGGTGCTTAATGAGAAAAGATCAACAATTAACTGGCACCTGGGACAGCTGATTTGAGTAGCTGGGAGGAAGGATCATGTCCTAGGATACAGAAAAGAGAGATTAGAGACTGCTGAGAAAAGTGAGACATCTTCAAGTGTGTGAGACCACTGGCACAGGGCACTGGAAGAAATTGAAAAGCTGCCAGAAGCTCCTTCATAGCAAGAGAGAAGCAGTAGACATTTTGATTTTGTGCTCTCCATGTTATGGTCTTATTAGCAAAACAGGGGCTTATGCACTATGTAGAATTAAATTAAAATTTGTACCAAAATTTCCAGGTTAACCTGTTCAAAGAGCAGCTATGAATTCACTTTGAAACAGAAAAATAAATTGAGTGAAGTTGTGCAAGTTTTCTCTTCAGCCTAATGCCTTTCAAAAATTTCCTTAATATTTTATCATATTTTCAGGTGACCTAAACATGATAGTGCTTTAGAGGGTAAGATTAGAATTCAAAATGTTCATGCTGAATAGAGGAAAAAATAAGGGCCAATTAGTGAGGAACTCTAGGAACAGGTTCAAAAGACAGCAAATAGGGCATTGGTAATTAGCTGCACAAATAAAGAATAATAAAAAAATGTTAGCAATAGAATAGTTAGTAATAGTTAATAATAGTTAATAATATAAACAGAATAGATTATATATAAAAAAAGGAAGGTTATAGGGGATCCTAAACTGAACATGTGCCAAAATTATCAACCTGATTCAAAAAAATGCAGACATCGTATGAGAATATGATGAGCAAGTAAAAGGACAAAACAGTCCTGTTTGGAGCTGGAAAGACACTAAATAGAATACTGAACAGAGTACTGGGCATTTATTTCAAGCAAAATATTGGACAGGAGACAAAACCAATCATAAATCTAAAAATCAGGACTACTTTGAAAGGAAATATTGAATGACCTGGCTTATCTTAAGCCAAGAGGAAGGCTTATGAAGTGAATGAAGAAGGCAGAGGGGGAGCATACATGCATATTTATACACACTTATATTTATTTAAAAAGTATTAGAATACTTACATGTATGTGTGTATACAAATAAAGACTACTGCAAAAAGAAAGGAAAATTTGTCTTCTGCCTTCGGTCAAAAGGACCAGAAGTTATGCAGCCAGAAAAATACCAAGTGATAAGTTGTGTAAAAAAATTCTCATGCTATTAATAACAAAACAGACTGACTGGTGATATTATTGTCTCCATTACTGGCCATCTTTTGAAAAAAGGTAGGGCAAACGTTTTCCAGATTGACATAGGCTTAACCATTTAAGTCTTGGGGAGGAAATGAAAATTTCTTAAGGTTCCCACTACTATTGCACATAGAAATGTCCTAATAACTGGAGTTAGATGTGTCCTCTATTTTTCTATTGCTACCAAAAACCAATAGGTTTCTCCTACGCAATACTTTTCTGTGGCAATATTAATAAATTATTAGGATTAAACGTTTTCAGGAATTAAAAATGAACAATTTGCCGTTTTGTGAAAACTAGCAAAACAAAACCAACAAAATATATATTGTTAGAGTTTCCTGCACATATTTACATTAAGCATATTTTAAAAAATTAATTTGAATACAAAAATTTATAAGTCCAGAAATAAAGGAACACTCTTAAAAAAAAAAAAAAAAAGAAAAAAAGAAAAAAAAAGAAGTATTTTTATGGAATCTAAAGTTAAGGTTTGAGCCTTAAAATATGCCTCAATACAAATTATAAATTTAAGTAAGTTAACAAATTCTTAATAGACTATGTGCACTGCAAAAGAGAGAACAAGAATAAAGTACAAGGATATTACATTTCTATAAGTATGATTATGTAGATTTAAAGCTTAGATACTATAAGTTGGAAAGTTGTAAAATTCTGGTTATCATCTGCTGCTTCAGCAGTCAATAAAATCAGGTCAAGTTGGGTTTTTCTCCTCAAAACCTGAATTTGTCCACCTTTTACTCCATCCCCAACATAGATTTTTCTCCTTTTTGCTTCTTACTTTTGGATGTATATAACGTCTCTGAGACCTCTAGTCCTTGATCAGACTCAGTTGACACTGTAATTGATATTGCAATGGTCAACTGACAGCTAGACTTTTCAGTAAAAAGTTGTTGGAAAGGGACACAAAGGTAGGCACAATGGAGCATGTCCCTGAAGTGTCCTTCCATTGGAAAGGCCAGTTAAAAACATACCTGGGCTCTCAGGTTTTCAGTTTAAGGAATTCTTATGTTCTACCTACATAATTCTTGGGACATAATTAGTTAACAGAAATTCAGACAGTCATGAAATTACTTATATTTATTTAAAGGATGAGTATAGAATACATCAGCTTTTGTATACATCAAGTTTAATGAACCTTTTCAGTAAAGGATATTTGTACATACCACGTTGTTTTTCATGCAATTCTTTGCACTGATTAATAAGATACTGTTCTTCCCTCTGTAATCTTGTGTCTCAGTCATCCGATGAGGCTTAGCATGGGTTTGCATTTTTTTCATGGACGGATTCACATGAGTTAACAGAGATTAGGCATTTTCTTTTATATGTCTTCTCCAGAAGAGAGCAAAGGGAAGGCTGTTGGGTGCATGCATATAACTTTTGTTTCTCTAATTAGGGAACTTTTACGTCACCGAAATGCTACATCTGTGACTCTTTTGAATTCCCAGTGGCTGTGTAGTTCTTAAGAAGATGATCTCACTCCAGAAGCAAAGCATTTTGCCATTTATTTGGGAGAAAGGTTCTCCTCCTAAATACCACTAGCATATGAAGCTGTAAAATTTTTAACATGTGAATTACAGTGGAAGCGTTGTCACAAATTTTTTCACTCCTGTGAAAAGCTTTTCTTTAGTCATGGAAATACTGACAACAAAAACGTCAAAAATACAAAAACAGATAATGGAAACCAGAAGTTGATCTCCCTGCCTTCACTGCTTTTTATCAAATACTCCTCTTTTCCATTTCAAGCCAAAACCCAGAGCTGTCAACCCTCACCTATTAAAAAAAAAAAAAAAAAAAAAAAGCACTGGAGAAGAGACAATTTTAAATAGAATTTTGAAATAAAATGTTAAACTAAGCAGCACAAAAAAATTTTCCTTTGGCACCATGAAGCAAAACATTTCCTAGATTCATAAATTTTGAGGTAAAATTAATCCATGTTTTAATTTTTTCCTCTAGATTGCAATCAGGAGGTCTCAATGTGCAGGTATTACTTATGAGCATTAGGGAACCAAAAGGAGGGTTAAACAAGCAAATTGTTCCATGCAAAGTCACCTAAGAGGCCAAACTAGAATATCAAAGTTAGAAATTCAGTGGCAACTGTGTTAGTTAATGAAATGTCTAAGGTCTATTTCCTGTCTCTAAGTAGGAGTGGCATGGAACAGAGCACATATTCACAGCAAAACTGTCTTATCAGCCAGTCTGTATGACCTCTTTGGAAAGATCTATGGACCATGCTATTTCCTGAACAGTGCTCAAGCATTACCAATGTTTGTTGGTGTGTATCAGAAACTGAGCCAAGGTTCATGTCATGCTTTTAAGCAGAACTAATGTTCACAAGATAACGCTGAAGTGCCTGGGCCTGTTAATTTATTGGTATAATCATAGGCCTTGCCTCGCATTGCAAAGCATCAGCCATTAGGCTACCTTACCTCAAAAGTAAACCCATGAAGTAGTATAAATACCTAGTTCAAAGATCAGAAGTCTAGTCTGTAAATGGAATTTGCAGATATAGAAGCATTACCTGAATTTAGATATTTCTCTAGCTTGAGAAAGTTTCTCTGAACCTGACTTTTATGTCATAACGCAATAAGTGGGAATTTTCTTTTCACCGGAAGTTTTTCACTGGGTATTTCTTATTCTAGTCTCAGAAAATATTCAAAAGAAGTAACAATGGTGGGGGTTTTTTTTGTTTTTTTTTCATGGTGGAGGGAATGTTTTATATTACTTCTGGTAAATGCAACTAACAAATAAACCCTCAACACAGTGCAGCTTTATGTACTACTATATGTAGTAAATCTGGTTCACAATAATTACTACCAAGATTGATTTTTATTTCAGTGCTAGTTCAATTGTAGAGAAAAAAAAAAAAAAAAGAATCCCTGAAATGACTGAGTGAATATAGAACAAAGTATTAGACCTAAATATGTAACACTAGAATTATTCTGGCAACCACTTCCAGCCAACACACATCAGAACTTTGCTTCAAAAAAAGTCATAGTTGCTTCAGCTATTGTATTTGTCTTATTTTATGGAGGTCTAGACTGTATGGTTTTGTGAAGTGAGGAATTTTTTACACATATTTTAATTGTGATAGTTTGGCTGGCAAAACTTACGAGCATGGATCATGGTTAAGAGAGAGACAGGAGACCAAAGAGTCCTTCTGTTGTAGGTAAACAGCTGCAGAGAGATTGTGTTGACGTCAATAAGAACAGGAAACTTGCTAAAGCAGGGGAACACAGATTTTGAAATTAAATCCATACGATTAAATCCATGCAATCTTGAACAGCAGATGAGACAGAAGAAGCCAAAAATTTGAACTACAAATCTTTGGAATAAAAATGGGAAGTTTTTTTCTTAACATTATCATTACTTGAGATCACCCTGCCCCCCGCCCTCCCCAAAATACCCCCAAGCTGGCAATGTGTAGGATGTTTGAAGAATGTAATAACTGATGAAGAAAATAGTCCAGAGAAACAAATTATAAAGGAATGCTTAGAGACATTCAGCCAAAAGACAAATGAGTTAAAAATAGGAAAAGGACATCCAGTTTAAGGAAAGATTAAGCAAGAATGTTCAAAACCAAGAGGGAGGACAAGGAGAAAGAAGGAGTATGAGTTGCATGATGCTGTAAGAGGCATTTCAGACAGCAGCATCAGTGCATGAGAATGATGGGAACTGGTTTTGAAGTAGTCCAGGTCAGCTTGGCAAAAAGAAATTTGAGACAATAACTATAATTAGCATGTTAAATGAGCTTACAACCAAAAGACAGGGCATTCATAGGGTAAAGGCATCAACCTAAAAGGGGAAAACTTTGGGGAGAATTATTTGAATGTTAAAGGCCAAGAAACAGCAAGAAGGTCCAAGTGAAAGAGCAAGAAAGTCCAAGTGAACAGGATGTGCTGTAAGACTGAGCTCTGCAAGGGCAGAACTGGAGAGATCACAGGAAAAATTAAATACACCTTTCTGACTTTGTGCAAACACAAAAGATTATAAACTGATTTACATTAATTATTACTCTGAAATGTGAATGATTCATGAAGTTAAAAAGGTCCTTTTTAGCACACAGGAAGAAGTTCTGCCATAACAAAGCAATATGAGGGGTACTAAGCTGTTTTCAGGAAAAAGCAGAAGCTAAGTAGCTGTTGGAACTGTAAGGTGACCTTCTCTGAGACTGGACTAACTGCTAGTTTAAAGCACCCAATGGGTGGCTGCTTATTAATAAATTCTTTCTTTTTTTTCCCCAGTACATTTAGGTAAAAATATTCTTTTTCAATTTGAATATCATCACTGTTTCTAGAAAAAATATGCTAAATCTATTAATAAAAGTAGCATACTCTCTTTAAGGGAGGAGAACCACTTTTACAAATCACAAAAGTGATTTTTCTACTTTTATTTGCATTTCTGTATGTTATTTCAATTGCTTTAGTGAAATTAGTCAAAAGCTTTTTCTACTGCATTGCTTGGAGGGAAATGTAGGAACACAGAGGGAAGCAGTGAGGCCCTGAGAACAGCAGGAATAGGAACAGAGCTTACATAGCAGGTTACAAAGCCCCAGGAGTGTCTCCTCATGAATGCAGCATGACTGGAACTAAGCAGGTTGCGAGGCTGTCAGCTTGAAGAAGGAGTGAGCCTAGGGACAGTCACTTAAGTTAAATGCTGCAGAAGCCATTATCAGTAAAACTCTTGAGTTTCTCCTGCAAGGACTAAAGGAAAGATGGGAGCTATTCCTTCCGTGGATATCCTACAATCAGAACTTGATTTCCCATAGATCTTTTATGCTTAACAGGCACTGCTCCCTCAGCTTATCCAGAAATATCTTCACCCTCTTTATTTCCCCCTACTAACTTGCATTCTTCTCTTGACCTTCACCCCAGCACAAAATGTCTCTCTCAGAGCCATGTAAGATCACACTTCCTGAGAAGTATTTAGTGGGAAAAAAAATACATTTGTTGTAATAAACTGTGTTTCTCCCCCCTTACCCTCCCGCCCTCCAAAATGAAAATATGAGTGCTACATCGTGTTCCACAAATATCAAATGTCATTAAGAGAGTATCTAAATGGAGAAAAGCCAGATATCTGGCTGAGAAAATGCTTCTGAAACACATTTTCTAATCAGTTAACCAGTGCAAAAAGATAAAACTGTTTATCTGTATGCACCATTACATTAAAAAATAGAACCCTTTTTACTGTACTACACAGTGTTATGGGTCAGCTTCCAACTTCAAATACACACCTTCACATTTCTTGAAAATTTCCAACACAACCACAAAGCCATATGTTTAGAGATTCACAGAAATACTCAGCCGGAATTAGAATACGATCCTTAATGGCTCAAGTACATCAAACAAACTATGTTCATTGTGGCTAAATGCCATCTGAAAATAATTCTGAACTGAGGTAAGATTGTATGAGGATTTCCATGTATTGGCATATGATGAATCTCACACTGAGGGTATGCTTATAGCTTAAGTTTACACAGTGTCCCTGTCTTCTGATGACAAAATAATGACTTTTCACCAGCAACTCTCTGATGCATCAAGAGTGAAAACTCAGTGACCATTCATGCGAGTAATGCCTCACTTGCATGAGGGTGAGGTTTACAAACTGGCTTTGCTTCTTTGAGTTAATTTCTGATCTGTTGGCAAGAGCTATATGTGCGAAGTATCATCAGCTTAAAATACCTTTATCATCATCTTAAATGCATTTGCAATACTATAATTTCCTTCAACAAATAGCCTTGCATTCTAGGTGTGTGCAAAAATCTCATATTCTTAGCAGAAAATAAATAGGAATGCAATAATTGCTAAGCTGGTCAAATAAAAAGGGTATATAACTCAGAAAGCTGTCTCAAGTTATGTCCAGTAATTGATGTTCTGGGAAAGAGTATGAGAATTAGCCAGGCTGAGAGTGGCCATTTCCTGGTACAGCATTTTAGCTTCCACATAGACACAATTATAGTCTCTTTTGTTTGTTCAATTATAAAACTAGAAGTCTTAATTAAAAACAATAAGAAAATATTTTCCTTGGGTTTTTTGTTTGTTTTTTTTTAATGGAGCAGGTTTACAGAACATAGAATTAACTAATTACAGAAGTTTTACATTTGCTCCCTCCCAGTAAAGGTGGAACTTTTCATCTTTTGAAATGCTGTTTAATTTTCAAATCATTCTGAGACAAATAGACATACTGACAATGAAATGGATGAGTGTTATTCACTGTACTCTGCTTCCTGTCATTCAACTGGGAAAATGTATGCAGCCCATCTAAGTTCTCCAACTTGTAGAAAATCTCAAATCGGGATAGAACAGGGAAATAAGGAGAAGTGATATTTCTAATGTAAATATGAATACTTACCAAGCGAATGAAAACATGAGAAGATTGCCAATAATTTTTATTTTGTTTCTGATAATGTAGGTGTTTCAACTACTGTAAATTTGGCAGCAAAAAAAGAAAGAACATATTATACAGAATTTGGGGGCAAGGAGAGAGTCCCCACAGGTCCTCCAGAGCCGGGGAGCATGAGAGGTGTCTGTTCACTCCAGGGGATGCGTGGCTAGAACTTATTTATTATGCAATCATGTGGCTTTTATAAACTTCTGAAAGGAATGTGCTGGAACTGGGACTGGATTGGGTAAGGGTTTGAGCGGAAGGGAGGGATTTAGGTCCTGACTAGCTAATAGGAAAACAGAGGGACCAGACCCAATAGAAAACCAGGGATTTGGGATAGACGGGTGAACTAACCAGTGGGGTTAGGACAAGAGCAGAAACCAACAGGAGTGGTGGCCGTGCCGCCACAGGCTACACCAGCTACATGAGACAGAGCGGTCTTGAGGATGATGCCACCTTGGCTCGGACTGGTGGGGGCAAGCCCGTCCTTGTCTTGGACTAGAGGGGGCAAGCCCCAGCAAGTTACGACTGCTGCCACGTTGGCAGTGAAGGGTGGGGGGAACACCCCTGGGCAGGGTCAGCCCAGACCAGGGAGAGACAATGCCCACACCTGATTGGCATGATAAGTCAGTGGTGAACAATGCCTCCAGGAAAGACAGGGGAGGGGGGGATACAACCATGCAGGAAGGAGGTGGGGCGGGGGGGGGGGGGGGGGATACAGAAAGCTTTCTGAACCAAAACCTGTACAGAGAAAATGCATAACTTTCGAACTCCCATAACTAAAGTCATATATGTAGCTGGTCAGATCTGCACTGCTTGCCGGCACTGTTATCCTCAGAGATCCATTTCAGCATTTTCCCGCAACATATATCTTAAATATTCCAATTCTCTTTCCAGCATATTGTACAGAGGATGACAATCATTTTCATAAAAATTGTCCCAAGGCCCTGGTCTTCTCAAATATGCTCTGGTAGCATATCTTCACCACCCTTTTTACTCTCTGGTCCCAGTGAGGCATAGACAATTATAAGTGCACATTTACAGGAATGAAGCATTCAATCTGTTCAAAAAAACAGATGTCAGAAATTTCAGATTAAGTGAGGAGGCACCATGCGTTTAGGCAGCTAATTGAATGGGTTAGAACAGGGTTCCTTGATCCAGGAAAGATGAACTCCAGCATCCTTCAAACATCCTTTATTGCCTCAATCATTCTATGTTTCTGAGGAGGGGACTATGGGCAAAAATTATAGACTCTGCTTTTTTTAGAATTTTGTTTTCAATCTGTCAAATGACTCATAGAGTCAAATTCTATTTGAGATATCTGGCTTCATATTATCATCCTTCCTTGCTTGGAAAATTTTTCCATGTTCTGCCACACTTAAGCATGCTGTGATGTTACAAAAAGAGAACTAGATCTAAGAACCAATATGGAAGTTCTAAAGATGAATGTGAAAGCACCAGAATCTTTAGGTAATGACAGTGTGTTGTGGCTTAACACTAGCCAGCAATTACACACCATGCAGCCACTTACTCACACTTTCTCATTTCCACCCCTGGCAGGGAGGAGAATCAGAAAAAAAAAAAAAAAAGTTAAACTTGTATGTTGAGATGAGAAGAGTTTAAATAGTGAAACAAAGTAAAATACATGATACTAATTAAAGAACAACAATAATAGTAATAACAATAATAAAGCTCAAGTCAGACAAATGATGTACAGCACAATTGCTCATCACCCCCTGACTGATGCCCAGCCCAACCCCAAGCAGCAATTGGCCCATCCTAGCCAGCTCCTCCGTGTTTACATACTTAGGAGGATGTTCTATGGTATGGAATAATCCTTTAGCCAGTTCAGATCAGCTGTCCAGGCCATGCTCCCTCACAGCTTTTGTGCAGCTCCCCAATGCAAGGCATGAAAAATTGAAAAGTCCTTGATTTAGAGTAAGCACTACTTAGCAACAACTAAAACATCAGTGTGTTATCAATATTATTCTCATACTAAATCCAAAATATTGCACATCACTAGCTAATAGGAAAAAAACCAACTCTATTTCAGCCAAAACCAGGACAGAGTGCTTTAAGTGAACTCCAGCACTTAAGTGTCAAATCAGATGACATACTGGACCAGAAGAAAGATTATACAGTCTAGTAACAGAAAGAGCCCTCTCTTAACTACCCTTCTGCTGGATTTAACATGCCATATTCCCACTTAGTGTATTGTAAGTTACGCTAACTGATTCTATCACATGAAAAGCAAATTCCATTGGGTATGGATTGCTGAAAGACAACTTCAATCCACAATGCTCAGACCACAGTTTTTAAATGTGATTAGTGCTCTGAGTAGTCTTAGGCAGATTTTATAATTTTCAGATATCAGGGAAAGAATTGTCAAGTTTAAATGTAAAGCTATATCAATATTTGTAGCATCTCCTAACTGATCTTTATTCAATTATAGTTCATCTTTTAGTGAAGACATTATATTTCTACTTAATTATTTCAGGTTCTGGCAGACATACAGCAGAGGATAATTGTTCCAAGTAAACTATATCAGCTCTCTCAGCAGTCAATATTTTCAGAGGGTTCAGGTTTCGCACAATTTTTCATCAACAGTTAATTATCAAAATACAGTAAAGGACAATAAGCCTTACTTAAATTTAATGATCTTTCATTCTAGAAAGATCATCCAAAAAACCATAATCCTGCTTTCATATAATGTAGGCTTCACCTCTGTATCACATTAATTTGTAATTGAAGAAGGAATGAGCAGAAAATATGTACTTTAAATAACAGGCTAATTTGCTAAAAGCAAAAACACATGATACTCACATAGTCATTAATGCAGATATAACATTCACAGTGAATGTTGATAATGCATTTTGTTAAAGAAACAGTTAAATGCTAAGTACAGAAAATTACCTTTTAGGCAACTTCAGACTGACATTTTAGAAGTGGATACAAAATTACTAATTAAATATCAGGATACCTTTGGAAAGAAAAATATAATTTGTAAAGTAAGGGTATAAGTATATGAATAGGAAGCTGTGGAGAAATCCCCAATAATTTAAAGGAACAGTTCCAGTCACATAATGGAGACTGTAGAGCTGAGATAAATCTGCCTTAAAACAAGACATTTTACTTAATTTCCAGTTCGAGGGAATTCAGTTCTGAGGCAAGGTAATCTCTTCACAGAATAGTCCTTCATTTGCACACTGTTGCCTTGAGGCATTTATCTTCAGTCTTCTGTCTTGAGATTCCCTGTTTTGAGTTATTTCACTGGTGTATAACTCCCTTTAATCAGAACTTACAGAAATAACAACAGGAGAAATATTACTTAAAGTAAGACTTGATAGCCATTGATAGAATGTAAGATTGGATGCCAACCAGCTGTAAGTGTAAACTCTATTGCAGAAACCTGACATTATGCAAATCTTGTGAGTCCAGTAATTCAAATTTCCCATTTTACGTTGAGTTAATGCCTCAGATAATTCCATGAAGAAAATTCCATGTAGAATAACTGGGGTGTCTGGTACAAACTGTCAGATATTTGATGTCCTTACTTTATTGTCATGAATTTTTGTTAAGTATTACAGTTTCAGTTATTCCAAAGGTTTAAAGCAGAGGACAGAAAACTCACCATGCTCTCCTTGACTTTTCCTTTTTAAGTACTTTCCCGTTTTTTATTTATTCTTGCTGTTGTTGGTTTTGGTTTTTCTGTTTTGTTGCAGTGTACCAAATAAGCAGAAAACTGACTGAGTCCAAGCTTTATGCTGCTGTACACACAGCAGAAAGCCATTTTTGAATTGTGAGATGGTGAGAGAAAGGACAATTAACTACTTACGATTTTCATTATACTACACTCGTTACCTCACAACATGACAGTTGGCTGTAGTAATGCACGTTGTGTCCACATTCTGTCATGACAAAAACCGCACTGGTTTCAGCACACTAGCTCTTTGTGAGAAGAACACTAGTTGAGTCAGCTCCTGAAATAGTATGTACCAGGAACAGAATTTTGCAAATAAATTCTCGTATCTCATTGACAGGTATCTTGTCCACAGATCTTGGCAGAATGTTTATGCACTTCAAACCAGATGTAGGCATCATTTTTTCTAGCCCTGCGGTCCACAGTGATATGAAGACTATAGTGTCTGTTCCCTACTCAACATCTCTTGCTTCTGGAAAAACATTACATTAACAGTAGCATAATCAAAAACCTTCAGTGTTGATAATTTCAAAAAAGCACCTCCTGGACAGTATCCATCTTCCAGCACACCAGACCATCTCACTCTGCTGTTCTTGAGACTTGCCAGCATTGCCCATCTACCTCCCCAACAGCTTTCTACTCTTGCCACAGCTAATTGGCTGTCTTGTACTTAGCCCCAGCCTAGAGCTGGATGAGTGGGTGTGTGAGAAAACTGGTGACTTTTACCTGTGAGAATGATTCCTCCAGGAGCTAGCTTTTGTAGCCCAGACCTCATGGTTTTGTACTACAACCAGAAGACTAATCTGCCAATTTTCACCTTCACAGAAAATGTTTATGCATTTCATAGCTGTCTATGTGACAGATGCTGTGATTTCCCTGCTCCATCTGTTTCTGCTTCTGAGTTAGACGCCCACTAGTGATAAGAGGTGTCAGCTTTCTCATCAGAGAAGTTGTCTCTACTGTAGTAGTATGCAGAAGTCAAATGGGATGAAATCATCTGAAAACTTTATTACTTAGATGTACACATCAGTTGCTCCAGACATGTAACCACCGTCTTGAAGGTAAAGTTCAAAATTCAATCCTTCCTCCAAAACAGGCAAGTGGGTAGTTACACACTTTTTCTTTCTGTAGCCTTACTATAGCAACTGGAGCTGCATGTAATGTCATGTCAAGGTAATTGAGTTCTTCATTGTAGATCAGATTCTCTGATTAATTTTACCATTTCCTGCAAAATGAATTATTCAAGGTTGCATTAGATGAACAGATCTAATTTCAGGTACAAATGTTCTATAAATTTTATTCTTTTTCCTCTTTTGAGAATCTCTAATGCTAGTAACTTCATACTTGAAAGATAAGAGTAAATCTATCACTCACACCTTAAACATCAAGATTTTAAGTACATGGCTATATACCCAAGTGAGGCAAAGGTCTTCTATAAAAAAAAAAAAAGCAGTAGATAAAATACTTAAATTTGTCTAAATCTCTTTTCAGCTTAAGCATTCTGAAGACTTCTGTATGCAGGACAGTGTACTGTTTATTGATCATTAGCATTCATACAGGACGAGATCTAGCAAAAGTCTGAGGCACCAAATGTTGCCTGACTGCCCACTCTTCCCAGAGGAAAAAAAATTAAGTTCAAATAGGCAAAGTGTTACAACTAGTTGTGACAAACCCCATCATTTAGCCTAATAAATGTAAAACACAAAAATATACAAAAATTAATGGAAATTTTTATGAAGTAGGTAAAAGTATGAGGAAAAGACAACAAGCGTGGAAATTATTTGCAATCTGAATTAACAGCCCACATTAGGAGTATGCTTGCAGTTTGTTCAAGGTGGTTTAATCAGAAAGAAAACTGTAAGCAACTCAATAAGAAATTTATTGCCATGTTACCTCTAAGAATCAATTCCTTCTGTTTATTAAAGAGGTTTTTAAAAAGAAAAAGCTGGGAATCTAGTTTTTAATTAAAAGAGGTACATCTGAAGTTTTGCAATCTGAGGAACAGTTACTAAAAGAAGTGTAAAAAAGACCTCTGAATTGTTTGCAATTTACAAGGAAGATAACTCAGTCATATGGTCTTGGCCTAAAACTTAAGTTACAATAATTTATCACTTAGCTTGGGAGCATCTTAAAAATTCAGATATTCAATATTTCTGTCTCGGTTTGATTCAAATCAGATGCTCTTTGGCAACAAAAATGTGTATGTTGATTTTTTTTTTTATTCTGCTACCCCCATAACAAAAATATATCATAAACTTTTCAGTATTTAAAAAATTAAAGCAATCAATATATTCTAAAATTCTTAAATTTTAAAAACCATTAATTCATCGCAAACAAGTTTCAGTATTTATGTGATTTTTAATCAGATGAAAAGTATCATACATATTAAGTCTTGCACTTTTAAAGTATTGATTCATTTTAACAGAAGAATGGGAATGATAACAGGAATTAGCATTTGTGCATATGCTCACCATTTACTTCAGTCTAAAAAGCATCTCTCCTTAGTGGTTGAACATTATTTAAGAAGAAGAAAATATAAACATTATTATCAAGGGTTAAACAATGCACATTTCAAGAGTCTTTATTTGACAATAAGATAAAGCTTATTTCATCATGTACAAAATAATAACCTCCCTTATTATACTTTGAATTTGGGGTATTATAAAGTTTTTATACACACAAATCAAAGGAATATTAAAGTATAAATTTAGTAACCAGTGAAACTCTATTGGATTCTCAATTACTTTAAATAAAAAGATGGGACTAAAATATCACATAATGGTTTTCATTTTACTAAGGAATAGGATTTCTTATTCACATTTATTACAAAGTCATAAAGATCTGTCTACCTTCTGTCCTTGGTTTCTTTCCTGCAATATCTCAGAAGTTAGAGATGCTGCATTTCCTCCAAAAGTATTATAATTTCTAGAGCAAAATATTGACTTAAATATCGGTTGAAAGGACATTAAACATCTGGAGGAAGGTCAAAGTGCGCAAACTACAATACAGGAAATGCCACTTAAAGAAAGAAACCACAAAATATTTTTACTGTAAAGGTGGTCAAACATGAGAACTGGATTCCCAGAGATGAGGTTGTGGATTTTCCATCCTTGGAGATACATTAGCTAAATTTCTTCTGCTACTCAAATCAATTCTTGACCTCTTAACCCCTGTGGGTACAGACAGTAAGACATTTCCCTGGGCAATTTTATTACATATTTATCTGTTGTAATTTCTCCTCTCATATCAAGACTTATGATCCACTCCTTTTTGTATCATCTTTTTAAAACTGGTCACTCACACAGTTGTCTGGATTGTGCCTAATTAAGACCATTTGTGGGCAGTAGAAGGATTATTTTACTTTATATATATAACTTTCTTTTTTCTGTATCACAATAAAAATGCTGGGGTTTGCACCTATGTGCCACTGTTGACTGATGATCAGTTAAAGAATTCAATTGTCTCCCAGACTGTATTCTGCAGAACTATCTACACAACCATTCCACATGTTGCAAGTGTAGATTATTCGAATTAAATTTAATACCTCCCTCTCTTTCTTAACATTTTCACCTCTTGCTCAAGAATGTATGCAGCTTATCTTGGTCATTTTGAATTACATTCCTGCCCTCCAAATTACTTGTAACTTTTCCAGCTTGTTGCCATTAAATAAATGTACTCTCAATTAATGTTAAAAAGTAGAGTCAAACTCTGAACAAATATCTATGCAAACTATTTTCATTAAATTTTTGATAGCAAACAGCACACATCTATACTTTCTTTTCTGGTGCTCTGTCCATCTACTTTAAAATAGTTTTATCTATACCATATTTAAGCTACATTGATGATGATGTCACCTAAAACTGTATTAGGAACCTTAGAACAACCAAGATAATCTACATATTTCACTTTTTTCTCTTCCCCAAGGAATAGTTGGAAATTGGATTGATTTAACATGATTGTTTTAAACAAGTTTATGTTGGTTATTACTTGCTGCCTTATTATTTTCTAAATGCTTACAAATAGATTCTTTGATTTTTATTCCAAAGCCTGAAATGTAGTAGTTGCATTTCATTTTACCACCTGAGATTAGGAACCACATCTTTTCCCAGTTCTCTGACAGTTCAGTTGTCCTTCCTTTCCTGAAGATAACTATTAACTAGTCTGAAATTATTCCAGTTAATTCCCTAAAGGTAAAGTCAATTTAAACTCTAGTTCATCTAAAAAGAATCTAACATTTTTTTTTCCTATTATAAGTTGAATTTTGACTCTTATATGATTGGTAGCAATTGTTAGTATGCCCCACAGTTCTCCTTCATGAGAGAGTAAAAAGTATAAAGGACAACACTTCTGGTGCTCTCAGTGTTGTTGTTTTTTTTTCTTAGTAGCTTTCCAGACTGATAGCTAATTGATCAATTCCTTTTATGCTAATGTACTGACTCAAAGCATTTTTATCTTCCTTCAAAATTCTGTTTAAGTTTAACTTGCCATTTCCAAATGCATTTCCATTTTTGATTTGAGCTTTTCCTCCTCCTGGATAAAACCTTTACATTCTACAGTTCTGTAATGCACCATTAAAATCACTGTAAAAATGCATATTGGACAAATTGTCCAAACTATTCAATTTTCTTACCTAACATTAGCTTTTGAGAAAGTCAGGCTACTCTAGGATATTTCTGTATGTTCTTCCTACAAGAAATGATAAGAAGTAGGTTGAGATGAGGAGGTAATCTTATGACACATCTTGTCCTAAATTTGGTCTCCAAGATATGGAAGATAAATTGTCCTTTGGAAATGCTCATCACTGTAGTCACAAACTGTGCTCATCACACCCACAACATTGTTCTGAACTTCAGCAAATGTGAACGATCCAGATCCAGTGTTTTATTTCTGTTCTATCTATGTAACTGTCTTGAAATTATCCTACACTGCCTGAGAAATATTAGTTAACCTAGGTCATAATGTCTCTGTGAAAGAAGGAAATGAAAACTGAAGAACCCATCTGTTCTCCATAATAAAATAATGCTGCTCAGCAGTTCAGGACAAGAATAATTTTTCACCTAAATCAATATGTAAACAGCATATGTAATTAGGAGACATGGTCATAAAATGACTAGAAATAAAATAAGAAAGGGCCTGAAATAAAACATAGTTTTGATTTAAACCTCAACTACTTTTTTCTAAAGAATGTAATCTCTGATCTCTAATACAAAACCACTTTTGAGATTTTGTTTTTCTCCTGCTTCTTCAGTTAGGCAGTTCTAGTTTTGTACAAGTACTTTGTATAATTTTTTAAAAGCATTTTTGTTTTAATGTCTTTTCCATAGCTATTTACTCCATGTCACTAGTTAAGTAGTTAGAAATTAACTGCTTTGGTGAACCTGTTTTCTTGGTACATGCAGATATGGGAAGATGTACAAGTTATAACACCAGTACAAATATATATCATGCTGGAATGATCTTTAGAGAACATTTCTGCTTCAGACATTGTTTTCTTTTTCAGGAAAAAAAAAAAAAAACACAAAACCAACAAAACAAAATAAAAACAACATAAAAACTCAAGTAATCAAAAAAAAAAAAACACATAGAAAAACAAGACTTTGTTCCCACCATTTCTTAATGTTCACTAATAAAGAAACATGGTAGAGAAATCCCTAAACAAGTAAATTAAAAATTGTGTTGGAGCTCAAAATCAGTGGTTCCTATGCATTGTACAATGCATTTGCTGCAGAGTGTTATGATGAAACTCCTGATATGAGGAACTAGCTGCTCTGGTCATAGTTGTCTTAGTTTAGTGGGGTGGGTATCTTGCATAGTGTAAAGAACAGTTCTAGTCTTTCCATTATCTGTACAAGGCAACCCATTGACAATTATTCCAGTGTCCCTCAGCCCTTGCCCATGTACCACGTTTTCTGTTAATGCCATTTCACCCAAGCATCAGGCAGCAGCAGAGGCATACATCCAATGGTCACCAGCATTCGCTGTTTGTATTCACTTGTGTATTGCTAGTGAGTATCCTGAGCTGCTGCAGCTAAATGCACTACAACTCATGAGTCACAATTGTCCATCTCCACATCTGTAAAGTGAGATGCTCTACAAGTCTTAATTGGTGTTCACAAAGGGCTTTGATGTACTATGATTTATAGAAAGATTTGTATGCATTTCACTATGTTTTATTATCTTAGTAAATTTTCTTGTATTTATATATGGGAATATTTTCTTGCAGTCCTGGCACAAAATATAAAAACCTGGATCAAATATAATAACTTTTTAAAAATATAAATTGTAGTGGGTGTTCAGAACATCAAATGACTGCAGAATTTAGACTCTTCAGCTTGAAGTTGATAAACATATATACAGATTTTCAGAAGGAGGCTTCATATTTCAGAAAGAAATGCCTAGATCTCAAACCCAAACAAATTGAAAACACAGTTAACTGATCTGCATGATGTAATGGTGGATCTGGAATGGTGTGTGTCTGTCCACCCACTATTGTACAGGCACTCAAGATACTAGTCGTGAAACTATTTTTACCATCATGAACTCGATCTTGTAACCACCCACATTTGTCTTTTAGGTTCTCATCTGTCAACAATGTAATTCACACCTTCACTTATAGCCCTGACCTGAAGCCAAGAATAATATGAAACTAACAATATTTTTATTTGATTATTTCTTCTAAAGATTTATTTGTCTCTCTATTTTTTGAGAATATTTATGTGAAATTATTCTTACAGCAGCATTCTTAAAAAACCCCCCATGTTTTCTGAGAAAAAAGGTAATTATGTTTAAAATAGTTCTTAGGAATTAAGCTGAGTTTCAGATGCAGACAGAAAGAGAAGAGCTGATTTTTATTCCTGTGTACAGCATGGCTCCTACTTTGCACTGGTTCTGCATGGGGACTTCAAGAATGAAAGTAGCTCCTTCACCCTGTAAGAGTGCCCATCCAATTTTCAGTACCACATAACTATCAGGATCTTTTGTTCACTTGTCCAAATTAATTTGCTTTACAACTGATCCATTTTCCAGTCTCTAGAGAGTCTTTTATGTTCAGACATCCTTCTCATAGCTGTTCATCTATCTTTCACGTGGATCAAATCCATTAGCTCAGGGGTAAGAAATTTTGTTAACATTTACAGAAAGGGATCATTAATTAGGACAGAGTTTTCTTGGAAAGAAGGCTACTTGACAACTGCTCTCTGATTATGCTCTTGAACTTTATTTTAGTCTTTCTGTCCTCAACACTGATATTCACAGATTATGATATCATAAAGAATCATTGAGATGATCCAGTTTGGCTGTGAGGTAGGCATCTTCTATGATTTATTTTTTGAACTAGGGCAGTAGCTAATAACTCTAGTGTGAAAATCACTAGTGGTCAGCGAGGTTAAATCAGGCCTCTCAAAGATGATTCTCAGATAATATGAAGTATTTGCAGAAACATAAATATATATATATTAATATACTGCAAAATACAAGAAACGTTATTTGCCTATAAAACCTCAGTAACTTCTGATTCACAGTTAAAAAAAAACCCAAACAAAACCAACCAACCAACCAACCAACCAACCAACCAACCAACCAAAACCAACAAAAAATGCCTTGATTTGAAAATTCAGCCTTGCACTACCTACTACAAAATTGAGAAGGTAGTCTCCCAGTCAGTTACTTCATTGATTAATCTGCCACTGTCACTGTTAAAAACTTTGTGTTGTTTCTAGTGTAAATGCACAAATGCACACAGTTTAAACTTCCAACCATAGGCAAAAAAACCCCAGTAATTTCTAATTATGTTAAATGTAGCAATCCATTCCTATATCTCAAAGTAGTCAATTCAGGTGTTCCAATTGAGTATTTGGCTTTTTTTTTCCTGAGTACATGGGCAGGTTATGTAGAACATTTATGCTTCTCTCATTAATTTAATTTACTATAACACATTTTAAAAAGACTCCAAATTATTTTGAGATATCATGAAGACACAAAATTGTGACAACAAACTGCTTCAGAAAAGTATATTATGGAAGAAGTTGCCTCCTGGACTAATAGTGTGTGCTGTGGGCTCACAGCCTTCACAGTAGGTTGGAGACTGCATCGCTTTGTTAAATACATGCATAGCAAACATTTTATATCTTTGCTCTCCTACTCAAAGTGTGCTAGTTCCATGGTGAATCCAAGACATTATGATCACTTTCCACATTGTGCAAGATGACTTTTTGTCACCCTTAAGCTGGGGTTGAGTGATGTTTATGAGGAACTCTTAGGCACAAAACAACTCTGTTGCTATCCTACAACTGTCAGGCACATCATAGCTTTAAGAGTGGACAGCAATGTGTCAGAGAATTAATGTATTTCTGATAATGCCTGTGCAGTCATTGAGGAGCTACATTTACTAATAGAAGCACAAGCACTTTGTCAATCACTGCACACAGAGTTGTCCACAAATCTTGATGGTTCCACGTCAACAACGTTCCTTCAGGAAGGACACATAAAGATTTGCTGTCACCACAAAAACACTTTTGCATGAATTACAAGCTATGTGCTTACTTACCAGTCATTCACTGTTGTCAGGTGATTTGAGAAGTCTGTCCTTTAAGTGCTGACATATGAAATATGAATACAGAAGGGAATAGCCTAAAAAGAGTGTACAAAGAACAGGTATCATATATGCTATGCGTCCTCTGGATGAGGATGTGTGGTGTTGGAACCATGCACATGTTAGAGATAATGCAATACACATAAAGTATGATCTGTCGGATTCAGTGCCTCAATAGTCTGATATTTGGGGCTTTTAAAAGAAAGAAGCAAGTTCAATATCCTATTGGAAAGATGAACATATCCAGCTTTTACAACCACACAACAGCTCACTTCAAACACTGCAAAATGACAAGAGACTGAAATTATATGTTTCATTTTACTTTTTTAAAAGCCATACCTCACCTAGCTCATAATCTTATTCATGTCTAAAAACAGTGCAAGTGAGTTGCTGGTAAAACCTAATTAAAATATATCCAGATAGTATTTTAAATAGCCCACTTACTCTATAAATGGGAGCCCTAATAATATACAATTATCTAGACATGTGTAGTTACTTATTTTGATTTCCTCCAAGCCTATTTATTACCTCTCAGATTTGAAATGCCTCACAGCTTCCCTCAAAATGTTACAGTCTCTCTACAGCATATTGCAGCATTAATTTCTTCTTTGGCACTTTTTTCATCTTTGTTCCACAGCTTTTAGCCTGCTGCTGCTGAGATTTCATCTGGAAACTGCTCTTCCTTCATGGTCTGCCTCCACCAGGGATTCAGCCTAGGATTTAGCTCACCAAACTTTGACTAAAGAAACATCTACTCTAACTTAATCAATAAGGATCCTTCTAAAGTCAATGGGTCATGTAATCTTTCTAATTAAGACAGTGATATTAAGCAAGTCTGAACCACCTACTGGCAAGACCTATATCTCTCTGTTGAGATGAGAGAGAGACTGGATGAGGAGGCTGTATATGAGTAAAAAAATAGACATGGACTGTTTCCTGGTCTGAGCCCATCCAGCATGGCACAACTTGGAGTACGCCATTCAACTGCAACATCTTGTCTACCAAAACAGAGATGCTGCACCCAAACTGCTGTTGGAATGGTACCTGGCCTAGGCTGACTTCCAGCAGTACCTGGATGTTGTCTGGGAAAGAAACATTGACATGGGGAAAAAATGTGCCAGGATCTGTACTTAGAGGTGGACGCTATGAATGAGTGTGTGCCAGTGAAAAGGTCCACGTCCTGATTTGTGGTTTACCAGCACAGGTGATAAGTGCATGTATCTAACTTCTGCACAGCTAAAAATTAATCAAATTAATAGGCATTCTAGCCTTGAATGGATTCTGTATTAAAAGGGTAAAGGGCAGTAAAGGAAACAAATATTTTTACATGTAAAAAAAGAATTATTGAAATGCCACTAACCAGTTTAGCTGCTGTGCTAAAGACATTTATATTTATTCATATCTGAGTACTGTCTACACCAGCAGAGCCTCTGCTACTGTAATCATGCCAGTTACCAAGGCTGGCACTGTAATCATGCCAGATACCAGGACTGGCACTGGTGCCAGAGTAACTCTTTGTCATAGAACCAGTTTTACTGAGAGGCAAGCCCTAAAAGAAATTCCTGTATCCTGAACAAAATTAAGAAATTTAGAGAAGGTTATAATCATCTTATATATAATTAAACAGAAGTAGACTGTTGGAATCTAAATAGGAATTCTTATTTGAAAACTAAAAATAAATTCTAAGATAGCTTGACATAAAGACAATTGACAAATTCCAAAGTTTATTTATAATTTGTAATAAAGTAAATGTTTTTATTATATGATTGTAATTTTTCTCATGCATGCTTACTGTTCAAATATTTTTTCTTTTCCTCTTGACATGGCTATAGATCCCTTTTCTGAATAACTATTATGAAAATTACATTGTCTGATTAACAGCTGTGTAGCTTCCCAATAACCTAAGAGCTCATTCTGTAATCACAGAAATAGTCTTTCTGAGTGCAATAGAGCTATTTGCATGAATAAAGACTTGCAGCTTGAGTCCCTAAATTTATATTGATAGTATCTTTAAGCATAATAAAATTAAATTACAAATGAGTCTCTGATTAAGTGTCCTTTCAAGTGCTATAAAATCTTACATTGAGCCAGAGCTCCCTACTGTTCCTGTGATAAATAAGTGTTCAGAAAGATAAGCTAGAGGGTTTAGTAGGATGCAGATCGTGGGATCCTCCTTATCCCAGTTTTTGACAGAAAATGGATTTCGGTTTACACATAATCTGAAAAGATATCCAGGAGCACCAAACCTCATCCTAGTTCTTTTTTAGATGCTGCAACTACAGCTTTCAAAATGATGTCTGGAAAGATTTGAAGAGATTGGTTCTCCTCTGGCATGAAATAGAGAACACCTGGCCAAGCTACAAGTCCCTCAGAAAGAATTCTTGTCAGAATACCTTAGTTCCAATCAGTTACAAAGAAATCTGTTGAGAAAAGAAAACTCCAAGGAGATTTGGACATTGTGAAAACATCCCAACCAAAAAACAAGGTAGGCAGTGATAGCCACTGTGTTATGCTGGAAGGACTGATGTCAGTAGTGGACTTAGTTAAAGTGCAGGTACTCCTCTAGTTGTCACTTTCTCTCCTATCAACTCTAGCTCTTCAAATATGTCTTTATTTCCTGCTCTGAAAATAGTTACCCATACATCTCATGTCTGAGACACTGTCTCTCATTTCTTTTGTCTCATTCCAAGATATCTTACTTTTCCCTCTCACTTAGTGGAAGGTACAGAGAGATGGTTTTCCCAGTTATGCTTTCCATTACTACCCAGCTTTTTGCCCTAGTCCCCAGCTGAAGCAGACTTTGGGGAGGAAACATGCTTCAAGAGAAGAAGGAATGACATGTGTTTCATTCTTTTTACCCCCTGGCTTCTGCTGGCTGAATGTGTGTCCCACATGCTGTGGACAATTCCTACCTGAAAAAACACTGGTCAGTTCTTTAAGGAGTGCCTTTCCACCCACACCCCCACCCCGTATTTAACACAAGTCTGTAGAGTACCAGTTTTTAAACTACAGATCTGACTGGATCTTGTGTTCACAATGTGTCACGTTCTATATGGGCAAATGCAAAAATTCCAGTTGCTTAGGATCTCTGTTTGCCCATAATAAGTAAAAAAACAAAACAAACAAACAAACAAAAAACCCCAAAACAACAACAACAACAACAACAAAAACCCACAAAACCCCCTAACTTTTTTCAATGAATTATATAAAAAAATAAATCAGAAAAGTGGTCTTCTACTAGTGTTTTTCATATTAACTGAAAAAAAAAAATCCCAGCTTGTTTCAAAAGCTGAATGTTGAGAGAAATATGTGCACAGAGTAGAAAGTATACACATTACATGTGTAGGGATCAAGTATAAATCAAGCCAGAATCTTCTTCCCTGAAATATATATATTTTATATATATATATATATATATATATATATAATATATATTATATATTACCCTGAAATATGTAATTGAGATTTCTGGATTACCTCCTTCTCCCTCTTCACTGACCCTAGTGATTGTAGAGTCATTTCTCTCACATGTTCTCACTCTTCACTTTTACTGTAATTTGTTCTTCCACTGTAACTTTCCTCCCTTCTTAAATATGTTATCCCACTGGTGCTACCACCATCACTGATGGGCTCAGCCTTAGCTGGCAGCTTGTCTGTCTTGGAGCCAGCTGGCATCAGCACTGTCAAACACAGGGGAAGCCTCCCTCATTTTTTCACAGAAGCCACTTCTGTAGACCTCAGCTACAAAAATCTTGCCATGCAAAACCACCAATGCTGTGAGACAAATGTATATAAATTCTTATCTCAGAAAGAATTGTGTAAATGAATACTCACTACTAGCTGAAGAAGTCTCACTGCCTCAGGAATTACTTCTGTAATAGCAGAGGCTTGAGATATGAAGGGGCTACTCCCTAAGCCTAGCAGAATTTAGAACTTTGTAAATTTTTAACTGGAAAAGGTAAGCAGGAAAGACTAAAAAATAATTTTCTGGACTAAGTGTTTTGCACTCCTAAAATTTAAGCAAGATTGAGTCTAGAGTGAAAGCTGCTCAACATTTCACCTTAAATTTTACCTTGACTCTCACCTCCCTCCATCTTGGAGTTGATATATGACCACAAGTAGCTTAAACTCGTTTGACTGAAGCAGCTAGTTCCTGCTATTATTCACCTTTCTTCTTGCTGAGGCGGCCACTTGCAGCTGGGAAGGGTGGACCAACTTGGGAGCTATTTCTTGAACAGCTTCACCGGCATAATAAGGCAAAAGGGCAGCTGTAAAATGATGCCATTCAGGAGCAGCCTCACATGGAGCCAGCTGTCCTAGTCATGGGGAATGCATCTGCAGGAAAAAGGGTAAGGCAAAGAGCTCCAAGACACTACAGTAACCTGAGTTTAATCATCCTGTGAATCAATAACCTCAATCACCCTGAATATCCTTTAGACCTTTTACTCTTATTACTTCATTTATACACTAAGACATTTTCTATGTCCTGCCCTGAAATCCCTTGCACATGCAATTTCTCTGGTGTTTCCACTTTCAGGCTTAGCAGAGACCACAAAATTCACTTTCTGTTATTTAGCACCTCAAGCTAGACAGTAACTTGGCCATAGAAAGGAACATTGAGTGTTTTATTCATCATTAAACACAGACACCTCTTAAACTGTTGATAGTGCATTTTATTAAACAGAAGGCATATTACTGGCTTAGAGCCATTTCAAATAAATATTTCTTGGTCAAGATATAATAATATAAAACATCCTGAAAAACATTAAAAGAATCATATAACAAGATTTGTGTGTCAGATCACATAAAACTGAGAAATTTAAGGTTGATTAGTTGGAAATTATTGTACCATATGAAATGAATGTTGTTGAAATGTATAAAAGTATAACAAGAACACATAAGCAGAAGTTCTGATATCTATTCCAGATGTATCATTTTATTCTGTTTTCTTGCTGTAGTAAGGTTTATACCATTATGCTGTCTGTTTTACAAATAACTTCTGAAATCGTTCATCATTTCAATCAATTTAATAAAAAAATTCAGTTTTTAAAGTTCATATGATAATTGGAACCTGGATAGAGAAAAAAGCCCCAAATTATTGTCTCTCTTAAGGTAAAAGAAACTACAACTTATCCCTTTGCTTTCTTTGAGAAGATTCATTTAGTCATCCAGCAATTATATATTGGCAAGAAATCCTCACCAAAAAAACCATTAAACCACCTATAGCAAGTATTAAAAAAAAAAACAAAACTAACTGCAATCTCCATCTCTTCAGAGGAAGAGATAAGTAATTACTTTCTGGATTCAGCAGAAAATATTGATTATTTACCAGCATTTTTTATGCTTCTAACAGTGGGCTGAAAAGCAAGTAGTCACTGGCCACTGAATGACCTGACTTTCCTTGAGGACTGGGTTCCAAGGTAAAAGTAATGCTGGAAGCTGTGCTAGAGAACAGTTTCAAGTAGGTTCTACATGTATCTATTTATAGACAGAGAAGTTAAGAGAAATAATTAACAACATAGTAGGATATGAATTTAAAACAGATCATCGTGCCACATGAACATTCAGTGTAGACCTTTAAACTGTATCTATCATATTAAATTCAGTCATATCTGGGAAGGTTTCCAGGTGCTGGAACACAATTGTCTGTGTGAATAAAAGCTTAAACGTTCCTTGGCACTAATTTGGCTCCTACCAACTATCACAGTCCAGACCATGCCCAGAGGTAGAGCTTGTACAGACTAGTCCATTTCCAAGAAACAGTGTACATACCCTGTTCTGGAGTTAAAAGAATTTGCTAGCAGAGATCTGAGCAGCTTCATGCCAGTTGGCCTCAGCACCCAAAAGTGCTCTCATGCACATATAATTCACTAGTATAGACACAGTATTAGTAAAAACTTCGAATAATGTTGTGTGTAGCAGCTATAACATCTTGAATAGTAAGTAGCTGGTCCCAGACACAAAAATCTTTGTGTACATCCATAACAGGAATTAATGAAGAACAAATGTTATTCCCATGCTTAATTCTTGCTCTGTGACTCTTCTGTGTCTACAGTGTATATAGCAGTGTCAGTGTATACAATTTAAAGTATACATTGCCATGCGATTTCTTGTGTTTCTAGAGAAAAGTAGTAATCAATGATTTCTACAGTTAGGATTTTAATGAAAACTGGAATATTAATTTAAAATTATCTTCTTACTAGCAATCAGTAAACGTGAAAAATAAGGCTCATCCAGAAAATTAGTCAGGATGAATTATTCTTCCACTCCAGTATTAATGACTCAACATCAGCTTGGCAGAAGATATTAAGCTGGGTCTCTCAGGAATCCATTCTGGCTTCAACATCATTCAATATTTTCATTAATGACTTGGAGACTAAAGTTGGGAATACGTTAATTGCATTTGTAGATGAATATGGGGTCAAAAGTAAACAAAATATTGTGACGGTACAAGACAGATGTAAATGGCTGAGCCTGTGTTTACCTCAACAGTATATAGTATCACAGAAGCCTGATAACCATGATCAGGGATTATGGACACATTTTTCCTACCACTAATAAAAAATAACTATAACAATGATAATAGGATATAATTCCTGAAAAAGAATACATAATTCAATGAAATTACACAAAGTATTCCTGATAAAAAGAAAATACAAGATGCATACATACAAAATATGAGAATCAGTACCTTTGCAGGCAGAGAAAAAGACCTAGGTACTTTAGCAGATGATGAATTAAATGAGTCAACAACATGACATATTTCAAATACCATAAATTCTATCTGGGTTGCATTATTAGGAGTGTCATGTTAAACAAGCTAGGCAATTATGCTGCAGTGCTTAGCAGTACACTAGTGCACTTTAGAGTACTATTTTGAGTTCCAGTTACTCCTCAAAGAAGTTCAGGAAAAAAAAAGAAGAATTGAAGCACTTTTCCTAAGCAACAATTTAATCAAATTTGAAAGAAACTCTCAAGTGGATGAGTTTGAAAAACAGTAAAATATGCAGATTTAATAAATGCTAAATAAATTTATTCTGTAAATACAACATGACTCAACTATCTTTGCATACTAACCATAAATAAACATAATGTTATAGGATTAAATTTAAGGATTAAGATAGAAATCTGATCATAGATTTTTTTAAAGCTTTGACTTCAAGTTAGCAATGAAAACAATTGTCAGTTGAATCAAGGAGAACACCAATCAGTGTGAGAAAATATACACATTATATAGGGTTAAAGGGTAAAATTATTCCTTTGCTACAGAATTTGGGAATCCAGGGACAATAAATCATATATCTCTCATTTGTGAAGAAGCCACAGCTGTTCCTGGCAGAAGGACTAGAAACAATACCAACCATGAATCTCATTGCTATTGGAAGGTCTCTAGAGGAAGTGTATTAACTGCTATAATGAAAAAGATTTCTAGCCAAATGTATGGAGAATGGCTTTACATCACCGGTGAAAAAGGTGGAACAGAGGTAGAGCAATGCGGAGAAAAAAAGTTTCAGGAAATTTAATCCACAGTATAGAAGCCAATTAGTGCTTCAGTTAAGATCAGTAGAAAGGATAGATGATAAATAGGGATGAGGTAGTTTGAGATAGGTGCCCAAGTGCACCAAATCCTATGAGAAGTCCCAAAGACGTGAGTTTTGGGAGAGAGGACTATGGGGAAGGGAAGAGATGGTGTAGTAGACAATCCCTAGTACAGGAAAAAAGATTTTTACATAAGGAAGCTAAGTGCAATGTTGTCATCTGACAAAGATACTTTGAATCAGAGAAGGATTCAAATAGTGTTCCTGTGTCTACAGGGCTATGTGGCCCATTATTAGTGGTCTATTGCTGCTCAAAACAATGGATGTAAGCTCACTTGTTTTATCTTGCAAGTGTTTTGAACACTAATCCACTAGGACTGAAATTAGTCTTTTATTTTTTTAGCTGTCTACCAATTAGTTATCTATTATTTGTCAATTGTTTGGATCTCTCTCTAGTCAGCAAAGGAAAATATATTCTCAGAGGCCCCTCCTTTTCTCATTCTTTTTTTCTCTTTCTCTGTCTCTCTTTCCTTCCTCTCTTCTTTACTGCTCTTCTTCTCTTTTCTTTCTTCCTTTCTGTTTTTCTTATTTGGGATAGTTTTCTGCAAACTTTGCACACTGAACTGACTCTAGAAGGATCTGATCAATGCCATAGCTGGGTGCAGTTGCTAAGACAGAGGTGAAAACAAATGGACATGTATCTGTCAGTGATGTGGAGCTGTCAAGAGTTCAGAGATAGCTACTCAACAGAAATTAGTGACACACTAAGTAAAAAGCCCATTCCCTTTTTTTCTAATAGTGTCATTACATTTTGTCTCAGTTGTTTTGGGTTTTGTTTTTGTTTTTGTTTTTTGGGGTGGGTGTTGCTGTTTTTCTTTTGGTTTGGTTTTGGGTTTGGGGGAGTTCTAGGGTGCTTTTAAGGTTTATTCATTTTGTTTTCATTTTTTTTCACATGCTATACCCTGCATATTACATTCTCCCTAGACTGGAAACTTGCTGTCTGAGACAATTCACTAGGTGGCACATGGGAAGGTCTTTCCCACATAATTATGTGTTTTAATTAGTACTAAAGGGAATTATGTGTATAAATACACATTCAAGAGCAAAAGGAAGAGATGTTTTCCTTTAATGTTAGTGATTATTACCTCTTAGTTATAGTCCCTAATCCAATCATCTGCACTAGTACAATGATTCTATGAGGAGGAAAGGGACTCAGTTTCTTTCAAGAACAGGTTATATTTTGCATTTCTTAATAATTGAGGAATAATTTCTTTATATTCATTTTAAAAAGCCATGGAAAAGTTTGATTTACTAAGTGAATAAATATGTACCTGAAAAATCCTTGTGCTCCATTAGAATTCTTATGATTCTTGTTTATTGCAACCAGAAAAATAATTTATTTCTTATAGTACTTAGAGGTCATGATAAGAGAGAAGCAGATAAAAGCAACTTGACAGAAACATTAGCATATTCTGAATACAATGGCAATCTTGTATAACATAGACTAACAGAAAGGATTAATTAGTTATACTATACCATTTGAAATCTTTTTTGCCCTACATAGAAAACAAAAATAATAATAGAAAGAAAAATATAAATGTAAGCAACATAGGTGAAGAATTATAAGGAGCAATTTCATTCTTTAGTGATATTCTCATCATTCTGTTGGAGGGAAATATTGAAATTCCCAAAGGAAAAAAATTCCCATACGTTTTATGGTTGCTTTTTTAAAGTTAGAAATTCAAAATTAGTCAGAAACATAAGTATGTTTTATAACTGGTGAGTTCAGATGCTTAACAGAACTTTCATGAACAATCTGAATAAAGGAAAATATATGCTTTAGGAATAAAACTTACAAATCTCTTCTTATAGACTTATGAAAGATAACAAGTGCTTTCATGGCTTTTCATACATTGAGATCTCTTAATGAGCAGCAACTGAAAGCAATTGATTTTAAAAACTAACCTTGTTTTGTATGTATCCCATAATCTGCAAAAAGGAATGCTGCAATATATCACAAAAGGATCCAATCTACAAAGCTGTAGATGCATTGTTAATCATGGTACTCATACACAAATGTTTGCAAGATCAACACTCAATTAAGTATTTAAAATGACAAGGACTGAAGCCATATGATTTTCAAACCCTAATTACTTTTCCATTTACAACAGTGGAATCCACAAGCAATATTTTCTCAATTAATGTGGATAGCTCATTACATCAGAAAAAATTATTTGAAATGTCTTCTTGATAGAAGAAATATGAAGGAACTCAGCTCCAGACTTTCAGTGAGCTTAATAGATAAGTGACACACGTAAATCACACCTGTCATTTTACAGATGAAAGGATTTGATGGGATATGAATTGCTACTACAAATCTTCTATATATGAAGAGGGTAGTAGACAGTCTCGGGTTCAGTTTTCTAAGTCATGATTTGTCGACAGTAATGGCCCTGATAATTAGCAGCAAGTTTTTATAAAATTTAAGGAGTAAACTTCAAGGGTCACTGCTTTTAAATCAAACCTCTGGTTACCTTTCGTAGCAGAATCAGAAGGTCCACACCTCATAAATCCCCTTGTATTTTTAACTGGTATTGACAGGGCTCTGTTGCAGAATTATATGCCTTCTGATTTATTTTGTATAGGAAATGAAGTACTTGCTGTGGAAGTATTGTAATACTGGAAATTCTCAGAGGGTGGCTTTATTGTATTAATAGAGCAATACAAATAGAGTTTAAATTGTCTATTGTTCTATACTCTGCAAAAAATGAGCCTGTAAGGGTACTAAGTATTTCTTTATACTAAATGCTTAAAAAAGCTTATTTTTATGACTACAGTTCAGCAGCTAGACCTGGTATTATGAAAGCTATCCACTCTCATACTGGATCAGCACCAAGTCAGAAAATAAAAACTTTTTTCCTTCAATATCCCTCAATATATATAAACTGCTTCCTCCTATATAATCTTCTAACAGGGTCCTAGGTTTATCCACCCTAGCATCAAAGAAAAAGCCATTTCCAGAATTAAATAAATCACTATTTGATGGTACCTCTCCCTCCACTTGCTATAACAGGAGCTTGGATGTATTGTATAAAAGGGTGGGAGAACTTCAAGCAAAAACAAGGACTGCTAGGCTTAGACCAAAGCTTTGTCTAACTGGCATCATTGTTCTCAATACCATATGCCAAGAGGACCTGTAAATTCTTTGGAGTAACTATATTTCCTATTGCCACCAAATAGAGGAATCTTGCTGAACTGCTGGACTATCCTATTGTGCTGCAATATCCATCTTAGTGTATGGAAGAATGGTGTCAGCAACATAGGAGACCATCTGGACTATGGTCAGTGGGTATGTGTGGGGCCATACTGCCTGATGTCTGACTGACAGCATTTCACTTTCTGTTTTCCAGAAGATGAGAGCCACCTTGAATGCCTTGATCCCCTCCTCCCTCAGACAAGCCTTGGAGAAGGGTGACCTCCATGCACATGAGATTCTAGGCTGTGCAGGTCTCTTTACTGGGTTCTGATTTTATACAGCTTTCTAGACAATGTGAGAACACCACAATCCTGCACAAGCATCCTCAAAATATATAGGTGCTTAATTGGACTGTGAAAACAATTCCTTGCACACATAACTCCTTTACTCTGTTTCCTTGCTTTTGCACTCCATCTAGACACTAATTGATAGGTTCCACAACTCTCAAGTTGGTAAAATATGACTGTGGAGCAGCACGCTCCACATTTCACTGTAAATTAATGGAAAATTGTCCACATATGGACATGTTCATGGACATGGAGCAGTTCTAAGTGTCGCTATGTTTCCTGCAGCAAGAGGCAAACCCTGGTAAAAATGTATGTCATGTACACCAGTTGCAATCTGTCTTCCACCTCCTCAAGAAGCCCTTTTTGATGTTATCTTATTCTCCTTTTTCTTTATGTCTGTGAGGCTTGAGGCCTCGCCATGCCCTAGTATCTCATTACCTTCCTGATGGCCCTGGTCATTCCTGGAACTGGGCATAGGAAGCTGTAGAGGAATAGGGGACAATGCAGACACAATAACTGTTGCCTTGTCCTGTCAAGTTTCCATGCATCACATCAGCAGGCAATGCTGACCTGTCCTTGGATGATATTTTCAAAGAATGATGAGTGCTTTTGGGGTACTATGCTTAGTGTGTCCTCCTGTTTCCCTGCTCTTATGTTCATAACCCTTAAATTGTTGCCCTCCTCCCTTCTCTGTTTATTTCCTCCACACTCCTTTTGCTTTTTTGTTTTTTCCCTCTCTATTTGTCTTCCTCATGCTGGATTTCACGGAAAGGCCTTTTAGCCACACATGAATCTGTCCCTAAGAGGAGTGTCAGCAGCTAATTTGTGTTAAGGGAAGAACATAATAGGATACATTTAGTCTCTCTTCTGATGTTCTTATTTTTCTCTTTTCTCCAGAAGTTTCCTTCTACAGGCTATCTGAGATTTTCAGATTTAACCTCTGTGCTAATAGGATTAAAACTGTCAATGACCCTATTCTTTATTTTCACCAACCTTATACTGCAGCTCTACAATTGTATATAAGAAAAAGTAAAGCAATATAACAATATTTGGTGTGAAAAACAGTCAGTAGTTCTTTCCTCTGCTTTATATTTGCTATTTGCTATCTAGATTGGGTTGTTCCTAAGTGGTGTGTGGCGAGACTTGGTGAATAACAGTTGCCAATTTAGTTTTGCTATACAATATATGATTTTAGAGGCCTCCTTTACATATATTCCTTTATATGCTATCCTCAGTTCCCATTACTAGTCTTTCAAATGAGGAGTTAAAAAATACTTAGATTATTGGATGTAATACTGATAGATTAAATAGAATCTACCCCCACCCCCCCACCGGGATAACACTAGAAGTTAATGTAGTAGTCATTTTGGAGTCTCCTTATTAATTTTTGCAATACATGATATTTCCTGTTTATTTTCTTCCTTTCTCTGAATAATTACCCACTTCTCATTCCAAGTTTTTCTTGAAACATCTTAATCACTGTTAACTCTTTGATTAATGTAAAGATAAATGACATTTGCATATAATCATTATCCTATTGGTAGTGGTAGGTTAACTCTCCTATGTAATTATGGTAAAAGCATAAAAAATACAATTCTGTTTCACTGTTACACATTTATTTGTCTTTCACAGCATTAGAAAAATATTTACACCTTCTTGTTGTTACTTTTATTTTTGTTCACTTCTCTATACCCTTTTTTCATATATTATTTGCCTCTATTTACTTATGGCAGTATTTTGTTCACATTTGTTCACAATGAGAACTTGAGTAAAATGTACTTATTAATCCTAATTTATGTCATTTGAGCACACTCATCACCATTCCAATAATACAGTGATTTGGTTCCCACATTGCAAATTCTTAGACTCAAACAAACTTTGTTTGAGTCTTGTTTTATTTTTTTTTTAAGTGTTATATCAGTTTTCAGAACTGTAAGAAATAACAAAGTATTTAAAAAAAAATTACAGCATTTTATAAATAGTAATAAAGACTGATAGAGCCACTAGTCCTTATCCTGATGGTTTAAAGAAAACAACCTAAAAAACCCCATGAATTCTTTCTCTCACAAGCCTAAAATTCATGAAGCAGTATGCTGCATCTCCTGGAAGAGTTTAGGAATGGTTGTTTTCCTCCAGGGCATTGCAACTTCATACCACTTTCTTCCTTCTGAGCTGTGCCTAAGTGGAATAATTGAACCCATAATTTGCAGTTACACTAGCGGGAATACAATTATAAAGATTCTCACTCCTAAAACACGTCTTTTTTTCATTTGATTTAGGCACTTAGGAGTCTAATTCCTATTGACTTTCAAATGTGATTTAGCCTCTTGTGCCAGATTTGTAAAGGTATTTAGGTTCCTAATTCCTGTAATCAATGGAAGATAGTAGCCTTTAAAAATCTGGCCCTGAGGTGCATAATTTCTATTGACTTTCCTAAGTGTCTAAGCCACTTTCAAACTTCTGAGTCACGCAGGTGTTTTTGAAAAGTCACTAAAATAGTGTCTGCCAGAAAACCCTCTGCAGTCACTGGCTGACTAGTAGCTGCAGTTACAGTGTAAATACACTTAGCCTTTTATGGAGGGAGCTGACGCTGCCTGCAGTTGGAGAGATGACACAGAAATCAGTGATTCATTGATTGGATGTAATTACTATATAAGGCATGACTGCCAGACATATCTTGCTCACATACCAAGATCACCATTATTGCTATTGCAGCTAATGGCATTCATGTAAAGCAGCAACTTTTACCCTTGTCTATATAGGTAACAGAACTAGACTTTTAGGGCACCAGTCATAATTTGCTCTGGTAAATTGAGTTCTTTATCAGAAGTTTATTCTATGAAAAATGTTAGTTATTAGCCTCTCTAAATAGTTAGTTAAAACACAACCTAATGTTTCTGGATAGAGATACAAACCAAATTAAAGAATATAAAAAAGGTACTCAATAATTAAATTTATTCCATTTTGCAGTCAGAGGAAGTACAATGCATAATATTGTGTGAGTGTCTTCTAAGAAAGGTGGGACCAGAATGTTTGTTTTCCATGAACTGTGGACCATATGCTAGTTTTAGATCATGTACTTCCACTGATGTCAAACAGATTTTTTTGATACATATCTGAAGATGCCTGTGGCTCTTTCTATACAAATAAGAATAGACATTGTCCATTTTTTATATAAATTACACCCAGATTGAGTCAGTATGCTTTGAAGCTCTATGTCTCTAAAGGCATTGATGTACTGGTACATACTCCATAGCAACATGATGGTAAGGGTCTGTACAGAGAGATGGTCTAGATGGAAGGTTAGGCAATAAGGCTCAATAACCTTAAGCTTGTTGTGTTAAACATTTTCTGATAAATGTTGTCCTGAACACTGAAAAAAAATGTTAGAGATATATTTCTTTTTACCCAAATGAATAAAACCAACTAAACAACCAAAATCCCTTGCACACATGCACCAGAAAACAGCTGTGATCTTTATAATGAAATTTTGCAGGCAATTAGCCTGGAACGTAGAATAATCAGTTTACGTAATTTAAATTAGGCAATATGTTGTGGTTTTAAAGCAACTACTGTGCACTCTCAGTACTTAGTTGCTATTGGGATATTTACTTTGCATTGAGTACTGCAGGTTTACAATATGCAGTCTGTACTATTACTACAACACAGTGTGTCCATGTTCAAAGCAGTCATTGCCCTAATGCTGCAACGTAACAAGAGCAGTGACTGTGTTTCATACATATAAAACATAAAGATGTTGAAGATGTGTTCAGTGAGCTTGCTTTGTAACTGCAGTAGGAGCTGCAGATCCACTGTAGTCATTTTAAATTATTATGCATACACATTCATACTGCATGTGATAATGACCCTTGGGAGAAACATGAAAAATGTAACTTCATGTTATAGAAAATATAGACATTGAAGAAGCCTGCAAACCCAATGCATTGTAACAGAGCATCCCTATGTCTTCCCCTCTCCCC
>JAWWLZ010000118.1:77566892-77578564 GCA_035041345.1 Poliocrania exsul
CCCCCCCCCCCCCCCCCCCCCCCCCCGCTATTTTCCATGCTAAAAGAGATAAAATAAAAAAAAAAAAATCACCCTCAAATCACATTGACAGGTATGCTACATTTCCAGCACAAGACAGAGAATACAGAATACACAATTTATTTTATTTGGCTGCTTTCTATGTTAACTAGTCTGATTTTACTAGGGCTACCATATGTCCAGGTTTTTCCTTATATGTCCTCTTTTTCCTCACAGAAATGGTGTCCAGGTGGAATTTGAGTATTTTGGAGATTTTTCTTTTGAGAATTCCAGATGCCTGGCAGCTCAGTTGGAGGAGCAGCAGAGACATATTGGTTACATATGGGCAGGTCAATCCATCTGATTTTATGTGCACATGCAGGACAGCTGTACAGTTCAGGTGCAGCAAGCCCAGTGCTTTCTGGATATATTTCTTCTGGGAAATCCTGCAAAAAAAGAACGTAAATCTAGAAAGTACTCAGACTGAAAGCATACATCCATCTTTACTAAGAGAATTTAAGAATGAAGGATTCAATCCTAAGCAATGCTCCGGACTATTCCCATGCTATGGAACTCTTCACCAAATGAAGGTGAAATTGTCACCTCCTGCACTGTAGTCTCTGCAGCCTGTTGATCTGCTTACAAAATGATGAAGAGTTTAGTTGCAGGACCAAAAAAGTTGACCTTTGTAAAGCAGTGGATGGCCTTTTAAAGCCAACAGGAGGACACAGATCAGATAGCACCATATATCAGACACAACTGAGAGCATACCCTTAACAGGTTTTAACTGCCCTTAACATTGTTTAACTGCTTCATGGTACTAAGGTATTACAGCAAAGACTGATTACAATATATTACTCTTCAAGACCACTTCAGTACTCAACCACACTAGTGTGAAACAATTCCTTACAAAATATATCATCCTCTGTCCCAAAGAAATTCAAGTCAGGTTACCTATAAAGTTAAGATTCTATTTACCAGTGATGTCCTGCCCCAAGTCTAGTCAACTTTAACATTTCTGACTGTAGTGGGTTAACACTAGTTTAACACAACTTTTTAAACTCATTGATTTAATAATGCATGGGGTCTTCAGCTCCAAAATTAGTAGCAGATGGTGAGGCAGGATTCATTTCCAGTCATGAGGAGCACTTTGCTATACTTTCCTTGCTCCAAAATTGATTGAGAATGCAGCCTAGAAATATAGATGTGCAGATTGCTTCTCATGGGGAAGTCTGGTTTATGCAGAATCACCTTAACCATTGCTGTGCTTCACTGTTTTCTAATATGTAAATGTAAGTTCAATGAAGTTATGAATGAAAATTAAAGAGATGACTTCAAGAAATGTTATAAACATCTAATATTTCTAAATACTTCTGTGTCAGTAATATACATTCTCAGCGCAGTTATAGCACTCCAAGAAATGTATAGGCATTTTGCTATCAATAGGTCTTTTTCTTAAGTATTAAATTGTTATGTGTGATATATATAATATATATATCTCTATATGCATATATATATTTATACACACACACATATATATATATATATATATGTTATACATATATAATGTGTGGGAAGTAAAAGTTAGTTTGTTTGGGTTTTTTAATGTTTTCTAGAATTTCTCAAAAATATTCAATGGCACCATACATGAAAATTGTTACAATGCAGTAGATTATTTTAAGGTAATTTGTGTTTGAAAGAAATATATACATAATTTTGAACCAGTACCCTAACAAAATATCATCTGGTAAAATACATGCCTTTCTACTGCTTTGCCTGTTTCTTCTGTTCCCTTTTTGAATCATAGGCACACTCCAATCCCATAAATCTATTGTTCATTTTTATTCCTTCCTGCTATCCACAAGCTCTCAATTCCATGTTGTGCTTCTCCCAGTGACAAAAATATTAACTTTTCCACTGGAAAAAAAAAAAATCTCACTTTCTTCTGCTTTTGAGTTAATTGATCAGTGTTTATAAAATCTTTTTTTTTCCTCTAACCTAAACTATTTCCCAACATTTCCTATCATATACAATGAAACTATTCTTACTACAGTTTCTAATGACTCTTTTTTGCCAGATCCTTTTCCATCTTAATCTGTCAGTGTGTTTGATATTACTGACCTCTTCTTAACTCTTGTCTCAGTTAGCTTCTGTGATGCTTTCCTGGATCCTCTCTGTCTCATACTGTCTGACTTCTCAGTGCATTCATCAAAGGAGAAGCCTCAATATAGTGGAACTACAAACTGTGTTCTAGATAACCTTCTTTTTTGCTCTCTCTACAGGTAATTTTTTCTTCAGATGCAAACTCATTTTATTCTTCATCTGCTATGACAAATCATAGTTGTAGTTTGGCCAAATCTGTCTTCTTGTGTAGAAATCAAAATACTGTTTCATCTCTCATACATTCTTGAAGATGCCTGGTATGATGGTGCATTCGTTCATAACATCTAGTCATCAGCTCAGACTACATATGGCTAAAATAGAATCTTGTTCTTCCTCTCTAAGCCTTTCTCCATTTCTTCCTTTCTGTTGAAAAAATCAAAGACCTATCTGTTAATCAGCTCTATCAGCTAGCCATCACAGAAACCTGTATGAACAATTTAAGATGGACAGTCATTTAGACTTGCTTAACAGTTAATGAAGATTAATAGACAGTTTTAGGCCTCTTTAGGCTTTTCTCTGGATCTTTGTTTCCAAACTGTGTCTAAATCTTTTGAAATATCTCTTGGTTGAAGACTTTTCTATCCTTTTTAACTATTTCAGATGGTTCCTGTTACTGGTCATTTCAGTTAGCATAACATCCTTCTCACAGGCCCTAAGACAGTTAATCTTTCTCTTTCAATACATTCAAAATAGTTCTGTAAAGATCTTTTTTATAGCTTGTCACTTTGACCAACTAAACCCATCCCTCTGTGTCTTTCTCTTGGATTTTAACTCTTTCTTGCACCCTGACTGTCTTCTTTCACATTCAAGGAAGAGCCTTTCATACCCTATCTTAGCCATTTTCATTCTGTTAAATGCAGTTGTGTAATTTTTATGTCAGGTAATTACGCTTTTTTTCTCTCTCTCTCTCTTTTTTCTTCTTTTAAACTCACAATTGGAAAAGTATCCTTGTAAACATCTGCAATCCTAACTCACTGTCTTCCTTCAAATCTTGAAACGCTACTTTTCCCTGATACCTTCAAAACATTTCACAGCTCTCTGGCTGCTAATGCTGAGCCAACTGCCTGCAACACTGACCAATATGCCTTATTGTTTTTCCTATTGCAAAGATCTGAGCTTAAACATTTTCCCTAATGCTCAGTTCAGTTGTTCAAAGTGGTCAAAAATTCACAAAACAATACACCTACTGTTTGAGAAAAGACAAATGAAAGTGGGGAAAAAATATTTGTTCACATGATGAGGAATTTTAATAAAGGTCAGCACCTACGTGAAGATTGGCCTAGACTGAAAAGCTAATGAAATAAAATGAATATTACTGAAAAGAAGATAAACTTTTAATGAAATAGTCTGGGATATTATATTCCATTTGTAACCTCACTTGCAAAGCTTTGAAAAGAAAATATGTTCCTTTGAAATAGCCTCAGTAGTCAGTATAGGAGAAAAAAAAAAAAGATACCATTACTGTTTCTATTACTACTATCATCACTGTTGTAATAATGCTTTTATTAAGCACTCATGATCAGCAGGATGTACCCACAGAGGACACCTGACCAGTTGTCCATAGAGTTACAAACACAGAAAAAGAGATCTTTATCCTTTGTCATTCCTTCAGTATATTTCTGTTTCCCCCCAATTCTAGTTGCTGTCCTTCCTTTCCTTGCTCTGTTCCCTTCTGTCTTTCAATCCTGAGAGCAATTACAATGGCAGTAGAAGCACAACAGCCCAGATGTTTCAGCCTACAAAACACTGTAAAAGCAATGAAGGAGATGGACCTGGCCAGATCAATCCCACGACATCCCAGAGTAGCTATGGAGCACAGAGCAGAAACTGTGATATTACAACTGACTAGTTCTCTTGAAAACATTTTGTGAAGACAGAACTCTAAAAGACCTATTACTCCCAATTTTTCCTATTTTGACTTGTGTATTTTTAAAACAGAAAAATAGGACTTCTCATACTGATTAATTCAAAATTTACCAGCAGAGATAGTACTGTGTTTTCCACCATGAGAAAATGAGGCTACAGTTAACTTGCTGAAGACTTTCACCTCAGAGAGTAATCATGCCCTGCAACTTAAGTCATGCAGGGTGCCTCATGACCACCCAGCTCAAAACTAGCTTCTTCTAGAGTGGACTGGTCTTGTTCACATAATGTAACACTTAGAATGAATTTTCTGTAGGTCCTATTTGTTATACCTCAACACAAATAGTAGAAAAGGCTATTACTTTCTTCCTCTGTTTTGAGTGGGGTTGGGTTACTTTTTGTTAATTGGAGGTTTTCATTTTGTTTTGTCTTCTGTCTCAAAGAGCCAGAAGAAAAAATGTAAAGACCTCACGGAACCTGCAATTTTTATAATATAAACCAAGACTATGTTAGATCTTTTCCCGCTTATTAGTGGCTGGATTATGTTAACATGCTTGATTTTCTGAGCCCATTCATTCCTTTAAAGTAATACCAGTTATTTGCTGTTCCTTGGCTGTAGTCTATAGGCTATGGGTCTTTGAGTCACAGACTTTCACTTAGGATCATAATTTCCTTACCATGAAGGTCCTGCACCACAGTAATAATAAATGTTACAAATAACAGTTAATGATAGTATCTGGTCTTGTTTATTCTGCTGACACTGGGAGCAAATTTCAATTACAATCAGAGCCTGTGTGTTTTGTTCTTCACAAACAGCCCCAAACCTCACCAGAGAGTCATGCCTTCTTCCCTGATGGAAAGGTCCCTCCATCACTACCCAGCAGGCAAAGACCTATATACAAAGCCAAGGCTACAAAGGAACGAACTGAAATAACTCTCTTGAGCTAAGAAGCCTCAGGTTAAGGAACAGGTGTTTCCAAAAATTAGGAATCTGGGAATGAAGGAAGAGGTGAGTTCATTTCCATGAAGAGGGTTTGCCCCAGGCAGTCCTGTAACTCACTGTTGAAGGCTTTCTCAGGGATTAGCCATCTGTCTTAGGCTGACCTATACACAGAATAAGCCAGTCTGCCAGAGAGCCATTTTTGTAACCTTTGAGGGCTTGCTTGTAAAAACCCAAATATATTGCTACATCTGACTGATCTGATTTCTTTTCCTTAGAAAAAGAGAAATTTTAGTTTCCAGATCACTTTGAGGTTAAATAATAGAAAAGACCATCATTATTTTATGTTGCTAAAGATAGATACACCTATTAAGCAATTCAACACATTATTATCTTGCTATGTTTATTATAACATTGGGGATAATGTCAGATAGTTTGTATAGGTAATTCAATGATAGGAAAATCAAATTTCAGAGATAAATTAACACTCAATTTGTTCTAGAAGAACAAATATTTCCTTCAGGACACTTAGTAGTCTTTTCCTCTTAACATCTTCATTCCCCCAGAAAAATATAAGTTCATTATGTAGAGATGTGGGGGTTTATGTTTGTTTGGGGGTTTTTTAGGTTAGTTTGTGGTTTGGTTTTTGTTGGTTTTTTTTAATTATTGACAATTGTATAAATAGATAACTAATCTCTAGGTCACAGAATAAAAAATGAAAGTCTAGTATCTCCTAGAAGAGCAGATGCACCAGCAGGGATTCATATCACCCAACCTTGGCCTACTTCCATAAAGACTAGTTTTAGGCAATAATAGAAATTTCCTTTACCATGAACTAATCCTTAGATAGGTCTTAAGACTGCTTTGCTGACTTGACATTGACTATAGAAGGATTCTAGAAGATGGTTTAGACAAAATTGCTTGTTTAGCTGTCTAGAACTAAACAGCATAAAACTGCCTCTCAAATTCTAGCTCGTGCCTTGATAATTTCAGTACTACACAAAACCCAGAAAAAAACCTGTAATGTGGAAGACTGGAGAAAGAGCAATCAATTGCCAATATTCATGGAATTTGTGTTTCTGCTTCAATTCAAAGTGAAAATAAATTAAAACCTTGGCCTCCCAGGTTCCAGAGAGATCTTTGACAATAGAGTTACCGGAATCAAGTATCACCACTTCTACCATAAGGGAACTTTCTTGATTTTCTCAAGGAGGCTCAAACAACAACAACAAGAAAGGCTGTGTCAGGAATCGTGAACTTGAATATTACAGTGTTTCTCACTCTTTCTATTTTTAAAAATCTCTTTTTTTTTCTTTTTCTTCATCAGGAACTATTTACTAAAATAACCCAAGTTCAAATGTTTCCAGTTTTTTAAGGTTTTACATTTTGTTACAAAAATGCATCCACTAAAATGCTTTCAACTACCTCATAAAATGTGTGCCAAATACACCTGAAAGAGGGCCAAAAATATATTCTATCTCACAGACTTTGCATTGTCCTAGTGAAAATGTGGAGATAATATCTAAGACTGTACCTCTCTTCCCCTTCCCTTAACAAAAAATCCCCTTAGTTCCTCTTAGTCCCATGCAAATTGGTAGAATTTTGGTAGTTTGTATTCTTTCTTACCTTTTGAACCATAGTAGCTTTTAAAATCATTTGATTCCCTTGTCTCTGGTCCATGAAAAAGCTTGAATTATTCTCTATGACTTCTTCTGAGACCAGCCCTGCCAACCAGGACTTGTGTGTACTGGTGATGAGAGGCCAAACATAAGCTGACAATATGCGCTTGTAGTCCACAAAGCCCGTTGCATCATGGGCTGCACCAACATAAGTGTGGCCAGCAGGTTGAGGAAGGTGATTCTGCCCCTCTACTCTGCTCTTGTGAGACCCTACCTGGAGTGCAGTGTCCTCTGAGGACCCCAGCATAAGAAGGACATGGAGCTGTTGGAGCAAGTCCAGAGAAGGACCACAGTGATGATCAGAGGGTTGAAGCAGCTCTCTCTCATATGAAGACCAACTGAGAGAACTGCTTTGGGGTCATTCAGACTGGAGAAGACTCCAGAGATACCTTAAAGTAGCCTTCCAGTATGTAAAAGGCACATACAAAAAAGCTGGAAAGGGACTTTTTAAATGAGGACATATAGTGATGGGAAAGGGGGGAATGGCTTTAAACTGAAAGAGTGTAGATTTAGATTTGATATTCAGAAGAAATTTTTTACTGTGAAGGTCATGAGGAACTGTAACAGGTTGCCCAGAGAAGCTGTGGATGCTCCATCCCCAGAAGTTTTCCAGGCCAGGTTGGATGAGACTTTGAGCAAACTGGTCTAGTGGATGGTTTCCCTGTCCTTGAAAGAATGTATGGAACCAGATGATTTTTAAAGTCCCTTCCACCTCAAATCATGATTCAGTGGTTCCTTGGGGTAAAGGAAGCACTGAAATGCTGGACAGTGCTAATAGGAATTGCAATCTGAACGAGAGTCAGTTTAACAATTCTCAAGAGCAGAAGAACCTGCTAAGAAATCATTAGCTCAGCAATCCCAAATGAAATACCTTCTAAACTGCAGACCTCTGTCCTAATGTTCTCATGATCTTACCATAATCTGTCACAGCCAATTACATTAACTTTCTCAATTTCATGCATGTGCTTCATTATTTCTGTGAAAGAAATTTAGATTTCCAAAGGACAGTCTCTTATGTAAAGTGAACATATCCTATTATTATTTTTTATTTATTTAATCATGTTATCCCATTTAGCTTATCCATTTAATGATGTAGTCACATTACCATCAGCAGAAAATTATTTTTCTGTGATTTTTATCTTAGTCTTCCTTTTGTAGAACTTAGCTGAACAGTGTTTCCCCTTTCATAGCTGAGAACCATGCCCAATGACAGAGCTGAAGTTAAAACTAGTTGAAAAGAAGTGAGAGCTTTTGTTGGGATGTGGCTGGAAATCACTGCTTAGAGGAAGGCAAAAGTGTTCTTACATTTTCCACAAACACTTTACAAGGCAAGGAACTTTAAAGAGGAATGACAGCAAAAACTATTGGAAGATTAATGAGGATCCCTGCAGCCTGGTCTTTTATGGATCACCAGCTTTTCTTTCATCAGCTATATTTACTCAGCAAGTAAATCTACTGCTAAAAAATATGAAAAGCTCTTCCACAAGCCTGTTTAAAGGTAAGAGACCTTAAACAAAAGAGTTAACAGCATTCTACCAACAAAGAAAGCCCTGAGGGTGGGGAGGAAGAAAAAACCCTTAGGAAAACCTTCATCTTGCCTGTCAATTAGTCATTTTGCTATTCACTGCTGTGCAGCTCCTGAACTATCTTTTCTCACAAATGGAAAGAAAGCAACACACAGGGTGGTTAATCATATTACTGCATTGATCTTTTATTAAGCAATATGCTGAACCTCTTGGATTGTTATTAAAACTACAATGCATTGATGGCATACAGCATGCGTATCTAGCCTTCTGGATCAAAGTATCTCCTAGTACTGTCAGATACTAATGAGGGGAGTTGAGCCTAGAAAACTTCACATTTATCAGGGGAAACAAAATTTTGTGTATTATACATTTTAATGGCTTGTCTCAGTCCTGACGTTAACTTGCAAAAAATTACATTTGTAACTTATTGCCTCAAATGCAATTTGTAATCATAAAAACAGTCCATGGAAATAGCATTATATTGACAGAATTTCCTCATGCATTTTTACCATATTCTTGATGCCATGGTGGTGATTCACACCATATTAAAAATAATCATTTAAAACCAACCACTCCTATTTCAGGCCAAAAGCTTTTTGTTGTGCTCTGCTCATCAGTAGTGAGGCTTTCCCACATGAGAAAAGCTCTCTAGTCATCGAGCATAAAGATGAGCAGTTAAACTGAACTGCTACCAAAATCTTAGCAGAAAGCCAGTTTCCTTGTTACATTTTTACTACGAAACTAAGGCCAGGCCATGGCTCTAAATAGGGAACTGTGACCATCTATAGTCTATCCCACCCGTGCTTGAAATTGAAAGCAGAGGCTTAGAGATGGAGCTGCCTGGGGTGGTCAGCACTAGGTCAGGTGGGTAACAAGGCAGTGGAACTAGTTGTGTCTCTCTTAGCAGAGACACAAACAGAAGTAAAGAATAGGCCAATACCTATTTCATTTATTAGTGTGGATATAGCTTTTGCCTGTTTTCTGCCACACCTAAAACCTATATTTATATTTCATAATGTTACCTCACTTTTTAATACAACTTTATAGCTATTTAGTCATACTCTATGCAGTATTTTCCTCATAATAATGCTCAATAAATAATGACAATTGGTTGGGGGGAGTTTTTGAAACAAAGTTTCTTTATCAAAATTAATTAATAAGCAGATAAACAAACAGTTTCAACCTATTTCTTTGGGAAAAAAATCTGATTTCATTTTTCTCACTTCTCTTTGAAAGAAACTAAAATTCCATCACTAACAAAACCTTACAAATAGAAAAACACATTCATTTTTCTTTTCAGCTTTCCTACAGAAAATGTGAGAAAATGAAAACTGTGGAATTTCCAGCACAATCCAAAGCTTCATTTTTATGCATAACAATCACTTAGGTGCCTTAGGACACAGAAAATTCTGGAGTTCCAGGTTCCTTACAAATATACCAACATAAGACACAAAAGCCACATTTGTTCTTAGGTCCAATGGTCTGTTACAAAAGGCAGGCTACGATACTGGCAGAAAGAAACAGACAATGTGACATGATCAAACCAGCAGAATTTACACCATAACATTTTCAGTTACATCAATTGGCTGCTGAAATTCATTGTTTGAGTTCAAAATGTTGTATGTTGTTCAAAATGTGCAACAGCAGGCACAATTCGAGAAACTTCTGTATTTTCCTCAAAGGCATATCAGAGCTTCTCTCTCCACTAAGCTGCCTTCAGTCTATGTGGTACAGCACTGCACCCACAGACATGCACAAATGTGCATACAGGAGAAGAGTGGCAAGTCAAGCACAGCCTGCCAGTTATGCATCAAAATCAGCTGATACCACACATTCTCATAAGTAGATATCATGCTTTACAATCATCCCAAGCTATCCTAAAGGACTGTTTTCATTCAATATCTGCTTCTAACTTTTGTCCTATTCAAAGGCAAGAAATCCTTTAACATATGTTCACGGATTCTCTCAGTTTGAAGTAGTGAACCTGAGTAATAATATACATAAAATTAAAGAAACACAAATCAGCAGCTATGCATACAACCAGGCTGAGCACAACAAAGTAAGATCTTGTGATTTTCTCTGTATGTCTATGACAAAGAAGGAATTGCTCCATCAGTATTTTGGGTCTGCTTATGTTTCCATCCCCAAAAGACTTCCTACCACATACACCAAGCACTGGGTCAGTCCTGATAACTCACATTACCACTGTGTAATATATACCTTCAATCAAGCTATGCCAATCAAAAAGAGTAATTCAAATACAGTATATTCAAATTATTTCTGCAGTGAAAGAATGACCTAAAGGACATTTTAGATAGCATTTGCATGTGAGACATTAAGTGGGTGCAACGCATAGAATGAATGTTGCTCAGCAACTTCTCTTCATTTTCATTGATTAGGCTACTGGTTAACAATAGTCCACAAACATTTAGATATGTTTTGACTAAAGAGTCACTGACTGCTTTTGTTAAAGTTTGGATGGATCAATAATTTTTAGGCCAGAAACTATGTGTGTGAACCTCCCCATGCTATGAAGTTATTTCTAAGTCCCACAGTATTGATTCTAGTCTATGACAGATACAGATATAACAAAATAAAGGGAAGCGATACTGTTTTTAGAAATACTTATATATGTTAAAAGATATGTAGCTTTTTAAATCAGTAAGTATCTGCACAAATACCGTTTACATTTTTCACGTACCACATCTTCCAGTCTCAAAAATCATCAGCAATCACAAGATTGCATACATTTACCTGTGAATGTCTACAAAAATTAACTGTTTGATCACTTTAATTCTGGTTGTATCACCCCAAAATGCAGCAAAACCCACTGCATACTGAAGACAGGCTTATACTCCAATTTTAACCTTTACAGATATTCAATAGGTTTAGTTGTTTAATAAAATACCACTGTTTAAATGCCTGGAAAAGAACAGAATATATTCGAAAGAAAATATCATTAAGTACTTATTGGTCTATTTATTCAACCCACTTCCTCTTATTACATTTTGTTTGGTTTCACCCCTCTTTTAATGGGTTTTCATATTCCCAGGTGATAACATCATATTTTAGATAGTTTCTGCTGTCCTCGGAATGGCCAATGTTGCATAAAGACAAACAGCGAATGAGCAAAAAATTACACAACATAACTGATCTCCACCTGAAGTATAAGTAACTTGTTCCTGAATAAAATAGAGAAGTTTTTTTCTATTTCCCTACAATAACTTAAGCATAAACTGTCCAAATTAATCAAGCTATCAGCCTAGATTTTAACCATCATAACTGCTATATCTAAATAAAGTAAAACATGAGTCACGCATTTTGTTCTTCATATATTCTTTCTACAAAAACAACAGGTTTGCAATTTTCAGCACAATAATAATGTCATCAATAAAATTACCATTTTGAATATCTTCCTTCTGTGAGCAGGGTTTTTTTTTTTGTTTTGCTTTGGTTTGGTTTGGGTTTTTTTGTTGTTGTTGGGGTTTTTTACGGATAATTTGG